>PVHY01000539.1:38955-67670 GCA_004024945.1 Uropsilus gracilis
AAAAAAAAAAAAGACAAGTATGAGCTGGGAGTGGTGGCGCGTGCCGATAATCTCAGCTACCTGGGAGGCTGAGGCTAGGGATCACTTGAGCCTGAGGGTTCAAGACTACCCCAGGCAACATAGCAAGACCTAGTCTCTTAAACACACACACACACACACACACACACACACACACACATATGGAGTTGAAGAACTAGCTCAGGGTTACAGATTTGGAATTGTTTCATTCCAAAATCCTAACTACTGTACTTACACTCAACTTCTTTAATATCTGTTTTCGCACCTCATTTTTTTCTTATTCTTAAAGCAGATGACTCTCCCAGAACTCATATTCCTTCACTTCTGCCATGCATCATAGTCCCCACTCCTCATTCATTCTATCATGCTCTTTTTCACTCTCCAGGGTCATGGGAAACCAATGAAAAATATTGGATAAGATAGAGGCACTATGTTCTAGATAGGAAGCTTGTTCTATAGGAAAATGTAGTTAAGTTAAACACTCTCATTAACATTTCCAGAAATCCAATTATTTGATCAACTTTTTGTTACTTAAGGTAGTAATCTATTGAAACATCAATGTTACAATGAAAGATTTAAGTTGACTGAACTGACTTAATCCTAAAGCATTTAGGAAGACCAATTTCCTGTTTTAGGGAAATTAAAATGATAAAAATTTTCAATCAAAAATTAATAATACAAAGGGATGACTATCTAAAATGAAGTTTATTATCAGATTCTAGGTCCCTCACCAAGCTTTTCTTGATAATCTTCTTTACACCTTCACCCTAGAACAATGATATTCTTTTAGTCTAAGAATGACTAATATATAAGCTGAATGCTAAAGATCTAGGTCTTTTTTTCCTCCACACACATGCAACTGATATCTGTGAATTTATCCTGGAGTTGACACAAATTAGCTTCAAAATCCTTAGTAAATCATGTAACCTTTGTGTAAAATAGGAATGTCACTGCCCTATCCCTTCCCTCAGAGCATTGCTTTACAGAATGGAATAACGTGTGTAAAAAATTTAAAATATCAGTGCTTGGCTTCAATATCTAAAGTGAGGTAAACCAGAATGAGACAAGTATATTTCTGACAAGAAAAGCCATATAAGAGCTATGAAGTGGAAAATACACCTGCATAAAGCATGTAAAGCATGACCTCCTTTCTCTAAGAACAGTATTTTTTCTAAGCTTAACTTAACATAGGAAGGCTACATAGCAAACCGCCAAAAATTAGTTCTGGGAGGTGAGACATGTATGACTTTCATTATAAAACACTGGTATGCAGGTAGATCTCTCCTTAAGCAAACTTCAGTCTTCAGTGCACTCTCTTCTCTAGGCTTTGACATTCAGCCCTGTTCTGTTCAGTTTTAGCAAAATCCTGTTAATAAGTGTAACAAGAATCCCCTAACCCTTGGTATCTGATCTTCTCACACTTCTGATGTCCAAGTCCTCTGTCAGCCTTCAGCAAGAATCCTGTTAGTTTCATTTAGCAAGAAGCCCCCTACATTTTGATGTCTCCTCTTAGTGATTTTCTATACCCTGTGTCTCCTTACTCTTCTCCTAGGCTATAAATTCCCACTTACTGCATTTAAACCTGATCTCTCCCCCCGGTTGCAGTGCTCCTACAGCAGTAGACTGAAAACAAGTCTTTCTTACTGTTTTAACAAGTATCAGAACAATTTTTTTCTTTAGCAACACAACATACATACTTAATTTTTGTTGTTGTTTTAAGTGAAGTCAGATTTGTTTCAGAGAGAGAAGGGCTTCGGGTTACAAGATTCTTAAGGGATTTATTAAAAGCTCATTTTTTTAAAAGATGGGGTCCTGGAGAAAATTTATTTCTGGGTTTGGCCTCCTTTTTAAAAGGCGTCCTGTGGTCTTTGATTTTCCAGCCTCTGGAGGGTAAAAATCAATTACTGCCCTTTGCTTCCGTGTGGAGCTCTTCAATTACAGAGGCTAAGAACAAGCTTGCCCAAAAGATTTCAGTACAGGTTCCCAGGGGAGGGGACCAAATAGGTTAGTGATTTCAAAGGCCAGTAGATTTTAGGAGACACTGCAGGAATTGTACATAGTGGTCATGTACCACTAATGTAAGTAATGGTGAGGTTAGAGGCCATGAATAGCTCAACTGGGGGTTACAAAATCCCAGATAATATTCTATAACCTAAAATTCATAAATCTGTCCCTTTTTCTCCATTCCCAAAGTCACTGCCTTACTTCTGAGATAACCTCCAAAATGTTCTTGACAGCTCCAAGGGTCTTCCTTCATTAACAAACAAAGCACTCTCTAGAATGTCATCACTATTCACTTTCTAAAATGCATAGCTATCAGATTTTTCTCATAAAGACCTTTTGATGGGCTTTCTCTGTCCTACAGAAAAGTTTCCTAGACTGACACATAATGAGCTTTTTACCTTTTGAGCTTTTACCTTTTCTGGTAATGCCCACCCCCCTGGGTGTGCAATGTACCACCTGTGATTGTTCTTGCTGCTTTCTCTGATTTGCCCCCTCTTAATCTGTATGAAATCTTAAGCACCCAGTGAAAGGTCACCTTACTTCCCACAGCTTTTCGTTATAGACTCCTATTTAAAACATTTACAATAGGATGCTCTTTTTGTTTACAATAAACCTGTGATCAGGGCCTGGCATGGTGGCTCCTGCTTGTAAGCTTCAGCCTATGAAGCGGCTGGGGCTTAGAGATTGCGGTTCGAGTCCCACCTGGGGCCCGTAGTGAGACCTAGTTCCAAAAAAATAGCTGGGCGTGGTGGTGCATGCCTGTAATCCCAGCTACCTGGGAAGCTGAGGCTGGGGATTGCTTGAGTCTGTGGTACCCCGGGCAATGAGAGCCTGCAGTTCCACGGGCAAAAATAGCAAGACCTAGTCTCAAAAAACAAAAACAAAAACAAAAAATACAATAAACCTGTGATCTTCATCACACAATGAGCTCCTCAAGAACTGGAGCCATGTTTTATTTATATAATCTTGATGCCCAGTGACTAAAATCATCTTGTCTCAAACCATTACTGTATACATGGGGAAACTGAGGCACAGTGAGGTGAAGGGATAGTTACTAAATGACTAAGCCATATACCAGGGCTTCCTGTCTCCCAGTGAAATGTTCTTTTCACTACACCACACACATCCTCTTTACTTCTTCATCTGACACTTGGCCTTAGCTCTCTCCTTTGATCATATTTTACTTTTCATGAAGTCACCTACCAAGAGTGTGAACATTCATTCCAGCTAAATACTGTATTATTAAGGCTCAGATCATTTTCCAAAGGGTTAAGCTCTGGGCATGAGGCAAAGGAAAGGGGACGAGGTTAAGTCTATGAAATTTGCAAATAATCTAGAACGTGCTGAGGGGACGACATACAGCCAGCCCCTGGCCCGCCTGGCATCCAGTCCACAGCAAAGACCTTTATTCAAGTATCATCATTTACTCTTAAACATGAACCAGGGTACAAATAACCATCCCTTTTTCAGAACCATTTTACTTACTGGTAACTTCCTTTTATTAGCAATAATTGTGCCTCGGATAAATCTCATTGACTATGATACTGCCACTGCACAAAGCTTACTAGTAACATACTTCCTGTTTTAGTTCTGTAGCCAAAGTGACTGCCACAAGCAAATTGTTTCCTTTCTAAAAATTACATTCTGTTTTTGGAATAAATGTGATTTTTTTTTTTCTGGGGAAAAAAAGCAAAAACAAAAATAAGTGAGACAGACTGGATTTTGCTGCCTTAAGTGTCTATTTAAACTAATTTTTTTAAAAGTGATTTCTTCATAATTTAGTAAGCACTGCAGCTACTTACTATAAGTTTTGTTAGTGAAAATAGCTGAACAAGGCACATTACTTTGGGGTGAAAAAAGTTGGCTTTCATTATGTCCAGGATTTCTCACTTTCTTTGTGTCTGTTTGTAATGTTTAAGTTTAGATTAATCCCAGAGTCTGTTTCAAGATTCTACTGTGATCTGCATTTAATCAGCTTCCCAAATCTTCTCTATTTGCCAAATTCCTTTTTCTAGCTTTCCCCCAAAGGCACCTAGTACCATATCATTGGAGTCTGTCCAAAAATAAGCACTCACTTTGAACAACTAAAGATCTTGGTAAACACGTGGCTAAAAAGATACATGTTATATGTATCATTTTCCAACTAGGGAAAAAGAGACCTGAAAGAGATTATAAAGGAGACATGTCTAAACTGAAGGTTTTTCCACAGTGATTTGCCTCTCAGATTTTAAATGTACAAGTCAAAAGGTAACCTTTAAAATAACTAAAACTCTACATGAGTAGAAATACAACTTTATATGTCAAAGAATGAGAGGAAAGTCCTATTGTACTGACAACCCAGAATATGGAGAAATTCAGAAAGTCTTTAACAAATCTAATAGATGTCTTTTAAAGTAAAACAGTTCACTAGAGTCTATTATGTACTAGGTATCATATACCTGTGTATGTCTGTTTGGATTCTCTAAACTCTAATATAAATGAGCTCTACTTTTTATACTAAAAAAATGAGAACTTGCATTTTACCAATTTTAACAAGTTCAGAGGTGAACAGACTATTAAACTAAGGATAAGAGGAGAAAGACAAATAGCTAGCATGGGGGACCAGCATGCAAACTTGTTCTATCAGACCCTTAACTTGGATTACTCTAGTCACCACTTATCTCAGCAGTCTGGGAGAGGGGGCTGGGCATGGTAGCATGTGCCTTTAATTGCAGCCTATGGAGCGAGGCGAGGTGGGGACTAGGAAGTGCTTGAGTCTGTGAGTTCGAGACCCTGCCCCCTTGCCCAGGGTAACATAGTGAGACCTAGTCACAAAAAAATAGCTAGCGCATGCCTGTAGGTGGCAGCCTCAGAAGCCACAGCTGGGGCCAGGGATCATGGTTCAAGTCCCACTCTAAATAAATGGAGAGGTATTATGTATTCTCACTATTGAGTTATTGATTCTTCCAAACTTGATCTATAAAATGATCCCAACCAAAATTCCAGCAAATTTATTTTGTGGATATCAAACTGACTCTCAAGTATATATGGAATGGTTAAAGAACCAGAATAGTCAATACAACATTGAAAGAAGACCAAAGTTGGAAGACTGACTACCAGATTTCAAGATTTAACACAAAGCTACAGCAAGTGAAACACTGTACTGTTAGGACTGCCAGGTAATACTGGCAAAATAAAAGTCAAATAGATGAATGGAATGGAATAGAGAATTCCAAAAACAGACCCACACAAGTAGATCAACTGACATCTGACAAAGGAGCAAAGACAATTCAGTGGAGAAAGGGACAGTCTTCTTTTAAAGACTGGAGGTGCAACAAATGGACATCCCACCCACATGCAAAAAAAAATTTTGCAAATTTTAACACAGAATGGATCACAGACCTAAATATAAAGTACAAAACCATGACATTTTTAGAAGATCACATAGAAGAAAACAGAGGAGACACTGGGTTTGGTGACAGCTTTATAGATGTAATACCAAAAACATAATATATGGGTGAGGGGAGTCATAAATTAAATTAAAACTTTTGCTCTATGAGAAACAGTTAAGAAAATGAAAAGACAAGCCACGGACTGGGAGATAATCTTTCCAAAATACCTATCTGATAAAGGAAGGACACATATCCAAAACATACAAAGAAGTCTTAAAATTCAACAAGAAAACAATCCAGTTTAAAAATGGGGAAGAAGATGGTAAAGAAGCATATGAAAAGATGTTTAGCATCTATGTAAATAGGGAATTACAGATTAAAACAACAACAAACTGCCTCTACCTATTAGATCGGCTAACTCCCAAACACACTACCAGTGCTGGCAAGAATGGGGAGCAAGATTCAGTCACTGCTGGCAGGAACACAAAGTGATACAGTCACTTTGAAAGTTGCTAGTTTGGCAGCTTCTTATAAAGCTAAGATACTCTTAGCACATGACTCAGTAACCAGGATCCTAGATATTCACTTAAATTAGCTGAAAACTTATGTCCACATACTCTATTCATACCTGACAAAAACTGGAAGCAAGCAAAGTGTCATTTAATAGGTGAATGGATAAGCAAGCTGTGATACATCAATAAAATGGAATTGATTCAACAAATAAAAGGAGTCAGGCACAGTGGCTCATGCCTGTAAGCTTCAGCCTATGAAGCAGCTGGGGCTAGGGATCGCAGTTCGAGTCCCGCCTGGGGCCTGTAGCGAGACCTAGTTCCAAAAAAATAGCTGGGCATGGTGGTGCGCACCTGTAATCCCAGCTACCTGGGAAGCTGAGGCTGGGGATTGCTTGAGTCTGTGATACCCCAGGCAACGAGAGCCTGTGGTTCCACGGGCAAAAATAGCGAGACCTAGTCTCAAAAAACAAACAAACAACAACAACAAAAAAAACAAATAAAAGGAAATGAGTTTTCTAGTCAAAAAAAGGAGAACTCTTAAATGATTAACACGAAGTAAAAGAAGTCAGTCTGAAAATGCTACAGGTTCTATGACTACGAATATGTAAAGCCAAAACTATAGACAGTAAAAAGACTTGTGTTGGCCAGGGGTTCAGAGGATGTGGAAAAAGGGAGGAACAGATGAAATTCAGGGCATTTTCAGTGAAACTATTTCTTTATGATATAGTAGTAGAGGACAGACAGCATTATGCATTTGTTAGAAACCACAGAACTATACAACTAAAAGACTGAACCCTAGAGGACTTTAGCTAATATTGGTTCATCAATTGTTACAAATGTACTACAGAGTCAAGCTGATAAATAGCACATAAGCAAGTTGTTAACAATAGGATAAGTTATGGGGGTGAGGAAGAGAAGGGATAATGAACTCTACTTTCTGTATAGTTTTTCTATAAGCCTAAAACTGGTTTCAAACAAAGTAATTCTATTTTTAAAACTTCACACTTCTTAAACACTAATGCCAGATATAACAAGGTACAATGCCCAAAATATGGGAGGGAAAAAAATCAGCTGAGGAGGAAAAGAGGCACAAACCATCTAGAGTGTCACTATTTAAGACAAGTTACGATTCTAACTACCCATGCCTGGTCTACAGATCTCAGTTCTTAACTGACAGAGGGTCTTTGAGAAAAGGATGCAATTACACAAAATCAAAGTATTTCCAATCTGAAATGAACTAACTATAGGCGTCACCTACCCACTAACTCTTCAAATTGGGAGGAGACCCAAATGTTTAAACTCCTGTCTTATTTCCTACAAGCACATAGATCACACATAGATCTTATTTCTTTTAAGCTACTAACCTCAGGTCTTGGGTAGACCAAAAACTCAAAAGAGTTTTTGAGTTCTGGCCTCGACTGTTCTTAACAAATCTCCCATTACTGTGTCATACATTATGTCATCTGTTTGCCTAGAGCTACCTAGTAGAGAAAACTTACCCTGCACCTGCAATCTAGTTCCCCAAAGAAATGAGAGATGACAAAGGTGTAGCCTCATGTTCAGAAAACATTGACATAATTTAAGTGGAGGATGGTATGAGAAATCCCACCTGATGACTGAGCTCCCCCAAAGGATTATGAAAGGAAATGAAAAAAAAAAAAAAAAAAAAAAAAAAAAAAAAAAAAAAAAAAAAAAGCCCTTCAAAAATTGAATGCAGTCATGCACTTAAAACTCCTTAATATACAAATTCCTCAAGGTAACAACTAAGACAACACTCATAATCTAATACTAAGTAGGCTACTGATCTTATTAACCTCCAGTTAAGGTATCACTTTTATTTATTTATTTATTTTTATTTATTTTTGAAAGTAGGTCTCGCTATTTTGCCCTTGCAACCGCAGGCTCATGTTGCCTGGGGTACCACAGATTCAAGCAATCCCCAGCCTCAGCTTCCCAGGTAGCTGGGATTACATGTGCGCGCCACCATGCTCAGCTATATTTTGGGACAAGGTCTTGCTGTGCTGCCCTGAGTGGGACTCGAGCCGCCATATAGGCTGAAGCTTAGAGGCACGAGCCACAGTGCCCGGCTCCCAGCTATTTTTTTTTTTTTGGAACTAGGTCTCGCTACATGCCCCTGGAAGGACTCATACCGCGATCCCTAACCCTGGCTGCGGCTTCCTAGGCTGCATGCACCACCATGCCTGGCTAAGGTATCACTTTTAACAAATACATACGAACAGCTTCTGGAAACTGCAGATCCCTATTTAATTCCTTGATTCCCAGTGTGTGATCAGTTCCAGCCTTGGTAAAAGTTCAACTGTGTTCCTCTTAGGGTTCCTAGCCCAGGTCACATACTCCGAAATGTTCCTTTTTGTCATGAGAGGCTGAGCAACTGTCACTCTGAAGACTGACTGAAGCTGTATCAAGAATGCCAGGAATGCTGAACATGTGAGAATCTGATGTACCCAGGCTAAAGAAGGTTAAAGAAGAAAAACCAGCATGAAAAACCTTTCACTAGGTATAAAATATTTGAGCATTCAATACTCATTCACTATAAAAACACCTTCAACTAAGTAGTATCAACAATATACTAAGTAAAAAAAAAACCAAACATGTTGCAGATTACATATCATCTTCAAAACAAAATAGGATAGACTTGTCTAATCATGGAATATGCATATACAAAACTGCTAGAATGACTGAAGGAAAGGAGGAGGACATGCAACTCATTTTTATTTTGATTAACTGAATTTTTTCTTACATAGCTATAGTCCCCATAGTTCTCACACCACCATATTATTTTGTAATGTTTGACTTTTTCATTATGATGCTGCATTATTTTAACAATCTTAAAATTCCATTTTTGCTTTAAAAGTTGGAATCAACAGCAGTTCTAATTTTGGCTCATCTAATTTTATATCAAACAGAAAAGAATGTCTAGTGAGAATCATCACGAAAAAATACTTCAATTAGATAGACTATGCAAATTAAAATCTCATTATTTTTCTCCCAAATTGATGTTTTCATCATGTCTGTGACACAAACTCCCATGAGTGCCTCAAGGGTAAAGGTCACCCCAAGTATACTGTCCTAAACACTGCACATTTATTAAATATAATTTAAAAAAGAAATCGTGTGAAAGAGCACATTCCAGACTTCTTGGAATGGTCAGTGAACTACACTGGTCAGTTCAGCATGTTCAGTGAGATAAGGAATGTATAATTACTCTTTACATTATCTTCAACTTCATGGACAGTTGTTTCCAGAGTTCACTATGTGGAATCTCCTTTAGAGACACTGAGTACTACAGAACAGTGCAAAACACACTCTGTTCTTAAATCTATACAGCTGCTTATCTTACAACTATTCTTGGCACAAAAAAACAAGAGACTAGACCCTGAACAGCCAAGCCTGGAAATGACAGCATTCGTGGCTATCTACTGAGGACCAAGCTGACTGAAGCTCATTACATCTGCACCACACAGTTTCCTCCAAAATCCGCTCAAGTGGTCTCAGCCACTGCCCAAAGGGTGAGAAGCAGCAGTCAGATTTCTCAGATGAGCAAGACATGAAAAGGCCACAGAAACATAAAAAGCGCCTGGCTTTTTAAGCTTGCTGTGGCTAATTTTGGCACCATTATCTACCTGCAGACAGTTCTAAGCAGATCAGAAGATCATTAACAAATACCATGTAAACAAATGAAAAGTATTAATTGTCTTTAGCATATCATGTTCCCCCATAGCTTATTTCTGATTACTGGAAAGCAAATAGTGCATATCATAATATAGCTAAATCACAACAAAATTCACAATAATTCTAATTCATAGTAAAAATATTAATCAAATGCATACTATAAGCTAAGTGTCCACTGAATCAAGAAGACCTGCAAGCAAATACCATAAACCAACTGAAACACACAGGATCAAATTTGGTAAGTCAGTGAAGAAGGGCTGTGAGATCACTCTAGGAAAGTTGCTGGACATGCCTTGCATGCTCCTATTCTACCTGTTCCCTTGGGGAAGTTCTGCTAATGATTAGTCTCTAAGTTTGTCTACTCCAGATGTTCAAAGTTAGGAAGCTTATCTGACTGCCAATTAAGGCCACAAATATCAGTCTCCTTTATTGGTAATAAAAGTAATTATTCTAGCTTCATCCATCTAACTATATATGTTTTACTCTCTTTTCAACTACTTTAGAAACAACTAAACACTGCATAAAAGCTATGTTCATAAGAAGCTAAAATCAGCATTTTAAGTCCGTACATATATTACAAGAAAATGTTTTTAAAACAAAAATTCATAATTCTCAGGACAATCAGTTAATACTCTAATGATGTAGCTACTTAAAAAATGTGTTTCAATGACACACTTGTTTGTCAGACTCCTAAAATTCAGAGAGGAAAAACAACTGTAGGAACTATGGAGTTTCCCTGGTTACGAAACAAAGAAAAACTAAGCAAAAAATGCAAACTTAAATGTGACAGAAATATTTTCTGTGGGGAGGAACAGAGAAATGAGCAGTAGTGTGCACAGTATAGACAGTGGTAAAGAGGGACACGTGACAAACATCTGACCACTAAACAGCAGATATCCACATATGTGAAGAACAGGGCAGGGCAATGACCAAGGCCTTTCCAACTGAGCAATTTCAACCCATTTCTCAAGAGAAAGTAACCCTCTTTGGAAAGATATTGGAGACCTCGGTTGGCTCCAAAACCTACAAAACCTAAACAAGATTGATTTTTTTAGGGTCTCTTGAATAGGGCTAAAAGGATTGTTCCCAATCTCCTTGAAGCCTAAAATCCTACAAAAAAGAAAAGACTTAAACTGCAATTAGAAATAAAAGGTTTACACTGTGCTTTAAAATAGTTCAGAAGTAAAGCATTTGCTACAACCACATTTTATTCAATTATGAAAATATCACTAGAGCCCTCCTAGTTTAGATGGAGGAAGAGAACAGGAGGTCAATAGGAGGCATAGGGTGGACTAGCAGAGAAGGATGAACAACAACCATTTTAAACAATGATGAAACTTCAATGACAAAGGAAAGTATTCTCGACAGATATTGGGCCAAGTTACACAAAGGTAAAATTGATGAGAACTCATTTAGTTCAGGCCCTAGGTCCTTGTCCTAATAAGTTTCCCCACAAAGACCATATTGAGACTGCTGCTAGAATACTAATTATTACTAATCCACCCCAAAATCTTCTGTGGCACCCTTCAACCTTCAGAATGAGATCAAAATGACTCAGTGAAAGATAATGACTTATGTGATCCAACCACAACTTGTCCTTTCCAAACTAGTTTTTTTTTTAAAGAGACTAGGTCTCGCGATGTTGCCCGGGGTAGTCCTGAACCCATTGACTCAAGAGATCCCAGCCTCAACCTCCCAGGTAGCTGGGATTATAGGCATGCGCCACCATGTCCAGCTAATTTTTAGAGACTAGGTGTCGCTGTATTACCCAGGGTAGTCTTGAACATGCAGACTCAAGCAATCCCTGGTCTCAGCCTCCCAGTGCTGGGATTACAGGTACACGCCACCAAGCCCAGCTCTCCAACCTAATTTTCTTTTTTTTATTTTTTAATATGCACTGATTCAGCAAAATTTAGCTTTTCTCCAAATAAGCACATCCTCCTCCATACCAATGCTTTCCTCATCTGCTCTCTTCCTAGATGTACTGCTTAATGTTCACAGCTATTCTGTGGAACAGGCATTTGCTCATATTTACCAAATGACAAAACTGGGTCTTAGGGAAATAACATAACTGTCCCAGGGTCCTACAATAATCAATACTGAGTCAGGATTTGAATCCAGGCACTTTAACTCCAGAGCCCAAGTCATTAACCATGCTGCTTCCCAGCACTTAGAATCAGAAGGTGACTCTTCTCTGCTCTAAATGTGCAGGGTACTTTGAGTGTCTATTCTATTTAATAATAGGAACAACATGCGTGCACACACCTATCCATGGTAAGTGTGTATATGTATTTCTAGAAGTCAAGGACCATGCATGTGAGAGTCATCCTTGTATCTGCTTGGTATCCAGATGGTGCCTTGTACACAGGAGGTACTAGATAAAATGTTTCAATAAAGCTACAAATCAATCTTATGTTTTGTTTTTTGAAGAGGAGCAGTTTCTCTCAAAAATTTGGCCCTCAATAAATTTCTTATCTAGGTGTAGTGAGAGATATATTAACTGATTGAGAGCAATGGATTTATTCCTTTTATTTGTGTTAGGGGGTGGAGTGAATAAAAATGGAGAGAAGCAAATCTCATTAAGAGCTGTCCCTCTGTTAAAATGTGTTAGATGGACCTGAGGTACACTTGAACCCATCACCTGAAGCAGAAGCAAGCTGCTTGCTGTTTCCTCCCAAGGCTCCAGAAATGTTGGGGAGGGTCACAAAAGCCCCAGTTGGTGGTATGGGAATAAAATCAATTCAATATTTGTCATTTAGCCCTGCCCCTGGTTTAAAGATTCAAATAGTTTCATGCAGATTGCTGGAAGAAAAACAGCCTTTCCTCCTATGTCCAGGAGGCAGCACTGGTTAACTCTGTGAGCTGATTATTTTGGTATTTACCTTGATGTCGCTAAATAACATACCTGTATTAATACTTCTCCAAAAAAAATGTATTGGAGACTTACAGAATTAGAAACCCAGGTCTGGTTTTAAATTATTGTTGCCCTTTGTACATTAAAGAAGGAAACACATTCTAGTGACTGTGACAGTCTGGCAAAAGGCCTGGCAATGGAAGCAAATGAACAGTTGAAGAGGGATTTGAATTATCTCCCCTTGGCCTGGAAAGAACAGAGAGAACTGAATGTCAAGGTAATGACCTCAAACTACCCTGAGCCTCAACCTGAGGCCTGTTATCAACCTCCCCCTGACAGTCACAGATCTGTTTCTATCTGCTGGAGAGGACAAAAGGCTCTTTGGAGACAGCCCTCATCTGTGTGTGCACAGTCAGCATCTCACTTTTCAGAATCTCTATCTCAACTCAAGCAAAAGTCATTCTGCTTCTGAGCTACTATGAATGGCCTCCCTGCAGGTGACAAGGCACTGTCATAACATGAGTGTACTCCTGCAATGTACACTAACAGAATAGGGGGTACTGAGTACTTTAAAACAAGTTCCTAAAGCCCCCTACCCACTGCTAGCCTGCCAGTGACATACTAATCCCATCACTTCACCAGGGGGTTGTTTGAAATGAGTGATTTGTCTGGTCTTTCTTTCAAGTTTCTCCTCATACAGCTGGCAACCAGAAATATTTATGGAGTATCAATGAAGTTTTTAATATTAAAATGCTGGTATGACTTTAATGCAAGGAACTTTTAACAACCTTATTTAAAATGTTTATCTCCAGGACTTGTTTTAAAGATAGGAGATAACCAAGGTTAGAGGAAAGGGCCCAAATATTCAAAGCAGTTCTCTTTCTGATATTCAAGTGCAAAAGACAAAATCCAACAACATCAGCAAATCCTGGTTCTACATCTTACTTCAGCAATGTTTAATGCAAACTAATATGAGGGCATTCCCATTTTTTATTCTAAAAGATGAGACATTTAAAAATGTAAACTTGTCCACCCTGTACAGAGATGCATGAAAAACAATGTTAAATTGCCTAAGTATGTCAAAAGGTTGAAATTCAAAAGATTTTCTTACATTAGAGTGAACCAGAATGGTTTCAACTCCATGGCTAAAGAAGAAAGAAAAAAAAAAAAACAGGTAAAGGTAGAAACCTGAGCAGTCTAATGTTTGAAACAACTAGAAAAAGTAATCCACAGCAGTCTTATAAAATAAAATGAGAAGATGACGTATAATGCTGGAAGAAATGTAGGGAGGGTATAGAGAGGGAGAGAAGTAAGACAAGGCTATTTCAGTTGAGCTGTAGACACTTTTTATTTTCTAAATGCCCTGGCCAAAAGAAACAGGTTTCACATGTGTAAAAGCAAGGGAAGCCTAGTTCAGAGCCAACTTGTCATGAAGCCCAATTTCCAACAATTACTAAGAAGCTAAGTTGCATTTTTTTCTCCTGTAGAAGGTTTCAGAGGAGGGGACGTAGGGAGACCCCTCTATCATATGCAATTGCAAACAAGAAAATATCTAGACAGGGTCCTTAAGTAAGGCCAAAATAACTTTAAGTTAACCAAGCTCTGCTAGGTAAGCTAACAAAAAAAAAAACCTTTTTTGTTTTTAACCCAGTGTTGTAAGTACCTTGGGAACTGAAATGAGGGCTTTCTGCCACATCATTCTCTGAAAATGTTTCAATTTGTAAGGGTAAAAGAAGAAACAGAACTTTTAACTCTCTAACCCACACAGTTAACTGGCTAGTTCTTTCATTTTTTATTTTTCCCCTCCAAGTCATTCTTCTAAATATTACAGTATCTGAGTATAAGGTAACCACTTTTGGAATAATAGTCATAAAACATCATTTACTGACTACAATATTTTTTAAAACCTACAATCTCTTCAAATTAATGTTTAATTGCATTAATTTCCATTAACTCATTAGTATTTTTAAAACACATTAGCACTGAAACTCAGACAACATCAGACAAAGGCACAAATGGGTAGGAAGAAACCATATGTCAGTATATCAGAGGAAGTCAGTGTTTGAAGGAAGGGCAGTTGCTCCAAGAATACTTACACTGTTTTTCCATCTAAAAACCCAAACACCTTTCTTCCCATTGCTCTGTGCATCACTCCCTCAGACACCCTGTCTTTAAAACCTTTTATTTCTTATACTGTCTTTAAAAAATAATTAATGAGTGACATTTAGTTCCCTGGAGGTGGAATGATCAGTGATATAAATTTAAATTCTAGACTGCCATACAAAACTTCAAAAATGAACCGCTCTATTAACTCAACAATAAAAAAAATTAACCCAATTCAAAAATAGCTAAAAGATTTGAAAATAATCTCTCTCCAAAGAAGATAGACTGCTAACAAGCACATTTAAAGTTGCTCAGTGTCATTAGCAACAAAGAAAAAGCAAATCAAAACAATTTCTAGACAGGACAATGGCTAAAATAAAATACACAATAACAACTGTTAGCAAGGATGTGGAAAAACTGGCACCCTTGTACAGCCTTGTACGTGGTGCACCAATTTGGAAAAAAATTTGGTAGGTCCTCAAAAAGTTAAATAGTGACCATATAACTCAACAAATCACTGTAAGTGAAATGAAGACAGTAACCATTCAAAAACTTGTACATGGATTTTCAAAGCAACATTACTGTAACAGCCAAAATATGGAACAAACTAAATTTTCATCAACTATTAATGAATGAAAAAAACACGGCACACCCATACAACAGGAAATGATTCAGCAATTAAAACAACAACAACAACAAAGTACTGGTATTTGTTACAACATAATAGCTGAACATTGACAACATTATGTTAAGTGCATCAGTCACAAAAGATCACATAGTGTAGGGCTCCATTTATGCAAAATGTCCAGAAAAGGCAAACCCTTTGGACAGAAAGATGAGCAACTACATAGTATTGGGAAGGTTGTAGAAAAATGGAGAGTGCGTTCTCTGATGTGGATGTGGTATCATTCTGGAGAGATGAAATGTTCTAAAATTACACTGTGGTAAATGTTTGTACAATTCTGTGGGTAAAACTATAAAATACTGAAGTAGGCAACCTGAAGTAGGGAAATTTTATGGTATGTAAAATATACCTCTTAAAGACTTAAAAAAAAAAAAACAGGAACACACTATTTGACAGCTGGTTATCACCAGTTTAAAAAATTAAAGCGCGCACGCACACATACACAGAGGCATTATTTGTGTTTATCCCTCATACTAGTAGAATGCTAGGAATGAGAGGAATTCCTAGGAATTTAAGGTAATTCTTTCTTTTTTTTTTATTTATATATAAATTTCACAACATTGTAATCTCAAGGATTTGCCCCCCCACCCTCCCCTCCGTTACTCTTTCTTGTATCTGCAATGTATGTTCATTAACTGTGAATATGAAAAAGGTCAGTTACATGTTTATTAATCTGTCATTTTGTGCTCCTTATTCAATCACTTCCTTCCTCTTAGCTCTTTGAAAGTAAACATTAACAGGAGGCATGGATTTTCCCAAGTATGATTGTGGGTATGATTATTGGGGACTTTCCTGGAAGAAGGAAAGAGGGCTAGCAATTTGGCTTCATTCCTTGTCATGAACTGATTAGGAAAAAAACAAAACAAAATAGCAGTTTCCTCCTCTCAACATTCAGAGTGACTCAGATTCTATAAGATTTAAATACTTAAGATTTCATGGCTTTATTAAATAACGCCATTTGTAAGATCTTCTCAACAAAGAAAACTTACTTCTGCGAACACACAAAAGCAGGCAGGTATGCAAGTTCAACACCAAGCACAATCTCTATGAGCATATAATCCTTCACTTGACCAAAGCATTAAGGAAGAAGGTTCATCTTTAATGGACAGCTGATCCTAGACTGGGGGTTCGGCTACCTCTGTGAGCACGACCATGGAATAAAGTGTACTTCTTAGGGAACATGACTGTCATAAATTTGAAAAACTGTAGTTAGGTTCCATGAGAAGAGATCCTATAAAAGCTGAGAATCTGGCTTCATCAGAAAAGAACAAAGGAAAATGCAAGTCAAAGTGAGTGGCAGCTGCAATTTAGTGCCCACTGCGGACCCCCTCAATCAATCCTAGAGCAAGTCTGTGAAAGTAAACATTAGCATTTCTACTTCACACAAAGGGAAGCTGGAATTTCTAAGACTTCAACAGCCTGCTCAGGTTGTAAAGAGTGTGTGGAGGGCTGGTTCTGAATCCTGTCGTTTTGGACAGCTTGACCTAGCAACACCCATAGGCCATCCATTCAGCTTCCTTCTCACAGATGCATCTCTCTCCATTCCTTTCCTGAGCTTTATCTACCTACCATTCAATCCAACAATCCCACTTCTGGGAATCTACCCAAAGGATAAAGAAACACTAACTCAAAAAGACACCTCACCTATACTTGCATGTTTACAAGAACACTATTTACAACAGCCAGGATATGGAAACAACCCAAATGCCCCAAAATAGACAGATGGATCAGAAAGTTGTGGTATATGTACACAATGGAATACCAGTCCTCAATCAAAAAAAAAAAAAAAAAAAGGACAAATTTGATGCATTTGTGGTAACATGGATGAAACTAAAAGGAATAATGTTAGCGGAAATAAGCCAGAAAGGAAAAGAGAAATACTGGATGATCTCACTGGAGAAATACTGGATGATATATATGGGATATAGGGAAAAATAAACAAACAAAAGGATAAGGAAAATTTAAAACTGTCAGTAGAACTGAAACACAGAGCACGAGGAGGAGGGAGGTAAAATTGAGAGAGGAATGGACACAAGAGATTAAGATGATGGTTCACAGGTGACAAGGTGGCAGGAGAACCTCAGGCTGACAACAACCTAAAATATGTATGTGTGCAATCAATTGAAAAAAAATAAAATTAAAAGAAAGAAAAATAATTATGTTCCTGACATAATTAGGTAACAGCCCAAGAGAGAGACACCTACTGCCTCCTTGCTAAGCCTCCCCCATGCAACATACGTAATGAGGAAATAAAGGCAAATACTAAAAACAAAACTATCAATATTCCTATAGACTAAAGTATTTATGATCATTGGAAAATGACTGTGCCAAGTGTGGAAACCAATTTCCTGTGCTAGAAACCATCACTGACGGTATAATAGGTAGACCAAAACCTTTCATTTAGTTAAAATTAGTTTTCTGGAATCCAAGGTGGAGGGAGATAGCTATCAATAAAACACTACCTTTCGCTGGGCACGGTGGCACAAGCCTGTAATGCCAGCTACTTGGGAGGCGGAGGCTAGGAATCAGTCTCCATGGGTCTGAGACTACCCGGGGCAATATAATGAGACCTATTCTGAGAAAAAAAAAAAAAAAAAGCCGGGCATGGTGGTATGCATCTGTAATCCCAGCTACCTGGGAGGCAGAGGCTAGGGATCATTTGAATCCATGGGTTCGGGACTACCCCAGGCAACATAGCAGACCTAGTCTCTAAAAAAAAAAAGAGAAAGAAAAGAAAGAAACACAACCTTTTTTTAAAATCTCATTCATGAATTCCTGAAGTCATTTAGCAGGAGCATGCAGAATAAGCCAGAACTACAGGGGATAAAATAGGGTAAAGGTAAGGTCTAACAACATAGAGGGGCATGGATCTCCTAACTAAAAGGAAAGGTTAAACAGCATGGCCTTCAGAGTAAAGACAAGTAAAGTAAATAAAAAGGATGAAGAAAGAAGAGCATGAAAACCTATTAAGCAAAGTGGCAGGTGGTTAAATATCACAAAAAACAACAACGAAAAACAAACTGTTCCACCGAGATATCTTGGTGGTAAGTCAAGTTACCCACTGAGTATATCTGTAGATATGGGGAGTTTTCCCAGGCAGGTGGCTGCCACAGAGGGAAATCAAACATGGGTGGTACACATTTATTCATTCAACTGCTATGAAATCAAGTCCCTATCAGGCAGGGGCTTTGGCTCATGGAACTCAAATTCCAGCTACAATACCTGGTATGCAACTCTGAGCAAGCTGTTTAGCCACTGTGCCTCAGTTTCCTCACTGGTTAACACCTGTGCTCTCCTCATAGGGATAATGTGAAGATCAAATGAGCCAGTACTTTGAAAGTGAAAGAGCAGAGTCTGCCACAAAGCAATGAGCAAAAAGAGAGAATGCTTAAAAAAGAGTAATTCAAACAAAGCAAACATGGATAAGGTACTCCTGCAATCCACCCTGCTGAGATAATTCTTTCATGTGGCCTTTGGGGCCAAAGTCCTTGCCTGCAGGGAGCCAGGGCTCTTCCTTATCTTAGACCGCAGCTTCCCTCAGACAGACTACTCTTGACAGAGTGATTCCAAGCATGCAAATCTGAAACTGTTCAGATGGGTCTGCGATGCCTGGGGCTCTAAAGGCAGTGCTCTTGGTCCACAGTTTTTCTTCCTTTGCAATCTCAAAGGCCATTCACATCACCGCCAGTGCCTGATCAGGGTAGCTGTGGGATTTACAAAGATTTGACATAGCAGAAGTACATGGTTTGTGGAAACAAGAAAGGAGGACAACACCTCAACCTCAACTAAGGTTCATAATTTCCCTTACAGAAAACAGGGTTGAAGCCCAAATGCCCCCTGATACAATGAGAAGCTGTGACTCATAAGGGTCTGAGGTAACCCACAGCAAAGTGTAGCCTCTAAGAAGCAAGTGCCAAGTCTTGGCCCCGCAAAAAGCAGACCATGTGCAGCTGGCTACCCTGTAAATGGGTAGAGGAAATGCCAGTCTTGGCTGCTGCTCCTGTATTCAATTGCCGCACGAAGGAAGTCATCTCAGTTAGAGGCCACTCTGGGGTTCTTAGTGTAAAGGGTGTAACTAATTTCTTGTTTATCAAGAACCCTTCCTCTAACCTACTCCTTCTCTCCACTCTTCTTTTTTTGCACAGTCATTCATACAGGACTGGAGACCCAGGTCACCTTTCACTTATCTTTCTGCATCTCATCAGTCATCAAACCCTGCACATTACAATCCTATTTCAAAACAATACCTTCCCTACCCCTTCCTCTTCATTCCCAAGCTATCTGCTAGTCCAGACTCAAATGAGGTCAATATCAAGAACCATTTCCTGGCTGTCTTTCTGACCCCTGTCATTCTCTTTACTTCAGCCTTCCCTGTAAGTCCACAGTTGACTCATCTACTTGAACTTCCAGTTCCTGAACCAAAAGACCCCCTGGAACCTCTCTACAAAAACTCAACTTTAAATTAGCATGAAAGCCTATCATTCTCCCACCTCCCATGCCCGAACTCAGATACTCAATCTCATTTCCCATTACCCTAGTTTCCTTAACGGCTTCTAGAACACATTGTCATTTCCTATATCCAGACCCTTAAGTACACGATTCCCACTGCCATCTGTTCTCTTTGCCTAAGTCAAACCTTCAGTCCATTTCAAATCCTACCAAGGAAGCCTCTCCTGACCACACTTTCTTCAACTTACCTCTTCCTTTCCTGAATTCCACCAGCACTTACATTCTGCACCACATCATTTTACACAGTAAGTAACATCACAGTACCTAGTATTTGCCAGGCACCAATTGGTAGAGTCTACATTCATTCAATCTTTCAGCAATCTCATGGAATTGAGTATTCCTCATTTATCAAATGGACAAACTGAGGCACACCTAGGCTAACTGGTCAAAGGTCCACAGCAGGAAATCCCAAAGCCAGAATTCAACCTGGTGCCAGATCCCAATCCTCTCAAACACTACATAATAACTCTAGGCTGCTGCACATCACACTGTGATTGCAAATTACCCAAGAGCAGGACCCAGACCTATAGTCCTTGTAGCCTATCTCCAAAGGCACTAGCTAATACTCCATAACTGATGACAGGAAACAAGGTCAAGCATTCAATCAGAGACAGACTCTGGAGCTAACCTGTTCTTTCTCCTCCTGAGAGGCTGGGACACAACAGGGGTAAGGAGGCTGTTAATGAGTCACAGCACCCATTAAGCTAAAATCTGACTACATAAGCACCCAGTGCAAAACTGACCTCAAGTATCAAGACAGAACTCATTTTGTCTCTCTTTACAAACTTCGCAATTCAAAGTTCATGACTATAGGGTCTAGGATTCCACAGTAAGAAACATTTGCTTGAGGGCATCTAAATAAACTGTATCATACAAATTATAAATGGTCATGAAACAATCGACAAAGTTCCACTTTGGGTACTCTATGGATAAAATGATGTTGCCTCCTTAAACATAGGGGTGCAGGTTTCATCAATATTCCTGCACCCAGTAAGTCCAGGGACAGACTTCATTTAATCTTTAAAATTGTCAGTCCCAAGAGGAGTGGTTCTAAGAGGTGGAACTACTATGCTTTCAGACTACTAAGCTTCTGAGGAATTGTCTTTCTTCCTTTAACATATTCAGTCAAAGGCATGAATAGTCAAGGGAGGCTGTGGGTGGCCCTCAGAGAGGTTTCCCAACCCAAAGGTAAGTTTCCTATGCTGCCACCACCCACAGAATGGGAATCTGCTTAGCATCCAGGATTCCAGAGTGTCCTGCACCTCTCACAGGTGAGTATCCCTGAATCCTGCTACTGAAAAACTGTTCTGGAGAGCAACACACCAGTGAGTAGAAACACAAAACTACTTTGAGATAATCTGTGATCAAAAGACACAAACCATACCAGAGAGAGAACCACACAAATACAATCTTAGAGTTTTCTCTTCATGTTAACTTGGGATGGTGAAAAGCCCTCAAGACTCTCTAAAGCAGGTTTTCTCAATGTTGGCAACACTGCCATTTTTGCCCAGAGACGATTCTCCTGCAGAAGATTGTCTTGTGGAGCTCCAGTGGCGCAATCGGTTAGCGCGCGGTACTTATACAGAAGATTGTCTTGTGCGCTGAATGACATTGAGAGCATCCCTTGTCTGTATTCACCAGGTGTCCAGAGCACTACTTCCCATCCCTGAATTGTGACAACAGATGTTGCTGATGTTGGGGGCCTTGATAACCACTGTTTTAAAGAAACTAAGGAAAGTTCATTTTGGTCTGACTCCCACAGAACATTCCCACTACCACCCAGTCCCAAGCTAAAACAAATATTGCCCTAGTTCTCCAAACCCTTTTCAGTATTCCCCAGAATTCCGTGGATAAAATCACCAAATAAGATTCTCTAAGTCTTGGCAGGAAGACTATTCACTCAGCCTTCTTCATAATTTCTCCATTTTTTTTTTTCTAGAGAGGGTCTGTGTTTCCCACTCAGTGATCCTGGGGCTCACCAGCTCACCTTTCTATTGCACACAGGGTGTTTTGTACAGGCCTTTACCCTAACGTCCAAGGATATGCTCAGTGTCTGATTACAGACAGCGACTAATCAGACTCCCTTTACCCAGCACCCTTGGTATCATCTGTCACAGAGGACTTTAAAAGTCATTCTATGAACAGAAACTAAGAGGAGGAGACCTTCTGGAAGACCCAAAGAGAGACAAAAAAAGAACTTCTGGAAGACCCAAAGCAAATCAGTTTTATTAAAAATAAATAAATAAGTAAACACAGAGAACAGAAGTCAATGGTCTTTTTCTGGGAAAAATAATGGGATACGGTGACTATAACGTATACAGACAAGTAAGGTAAAAGTTCCCTTAGAAGTGAATGTAAGGAAATATAAGAACGCTAGAAAGTCCAATAGAAATAAACATAATACTGACTGCTGAACCACCAATTTAAAAAAACTAGTGTTCAACAACAAAGAGGAACAAGATTTACCTATTAAAAACCAAAACTCTTCCAAAACCAGATGATACTAATAAATGTACTGACAGATTTTTATGCCTTTGTTTCTCTTAGCCCACTCTTCTACCAACTTGATCATTTCAGACAGATTTTCTTGAAATGGCAGGAGCCACCCATTTGGAAATCTAGAAGGCCTCAGGCTAGTGGTTGCCAAACCACATACAGAAATAGCAGTGCTGCAAGGAAATGTGAAACTTAACAAATTACCTCCAAAAGAATGTCTCCTTCAGAAAGGGTTAAAGTCTGAAGAAACAGGAAACTGCACTCACAGTAACTTTTTGGAATGCAACTATACTCATCACTGTAGAAGTTTTTAGAGTAGAAGATGTGTATACATTTTCAACAATTTTATGAGAACTATAATGAATACTGAGGCACAGGTCTCTGGGACCTATAAATGCATAATAACAAGAATCCTGAAGAGAGCTGAAAGAAAAGCCAGAGAAAAGTGTATCAAAACACCAAGCCCTGACCAATTTTTATCAGACTTCACAAGCCTGGTTGAATGGTTCACATTAACTCCCATAAATATAGGAGAAAAGAAAAACATACACACCAAAATCCTCCACTCAATGCCAAGTTCCTGGGAGGCCATGGGGTCGAGCCAACATTCACAGTGTGTTCACTGTCCACAGAGCTGGCTTTTTAAAACCTCCTCAAAACGTTTGAAGTCCCTGGCCCTACGAAAGCCTTTGGGCCATCAAAACAATATGCAGACATCCTTTGACAGCTTGCAGGCTCTGCGTACAGAGCAATGAGGGCAATGTCTAGTATGACAATGATCATAACACAAGGACTTGGAGGGTAAAAAGTGATGAAGCTCCCTCTTTTCATCTGAATTTGGGAATCTTTTCCTTGCGTCTCAGAGGAAGAAAGGCCCCTCTTTTCTCGGACTCCATGTCACGAGCTACAATCTGCCCATTCCATTATATCTATGATGTAGCTTGACAGACCTCAGTTTCAACACTAGTCAACATAGTAGTGCCATGGCTGCCCAGAGTTTCTCCAGAGTTGCTCCCACTGTCTGAGAGGAATGGGAATACCTTTGTAATCCTCTTCAAGGACTTTTCTGGCAAAAAAAGAAATGTGTGTTCTCATGGTGGCCTGAACACCACAGGGAACACCATCATCCCATGCAAGCTGCAGTTGGTCAGGACTGTGACCACCATTCTTATGATGAGCTTCAATGAGGAAAGAAACTCAGCTTCACCACACAGGACAGCAGCCAGGAAAAGATCCGGCCTTGGTGGTGCCACTATTTCCAGAATACACAAGGTCTGTGTTATGTGAACGAGGCCAACACGTTGCTCATCAGGATGCTGGCTGAGAATGAGCTCAGGGGTGCAGTCCTGGTTATGTCTGCAAAGAAGCAGACCGCCCTAACAAGACCTCAGACAACCTGGACCTGTCCTCTCTGCACTGCAGGAACTGGTACATTCACACCACCTGCCACTAGTAGGGACAGGCTATCGGGGACTTAACTGCCCATCCAATCAGCTCCAAGTTCAGAAGTGAACCCATTGTCCTCTCCTTCCTCTCATCCCCTCTCTACCCTCACTTGTCTTTCAAGTGACAATTGTATGCCTGTGGTGAGAGTGCCAGAAGCCATCTCAGGGCTGGTCATAGTGCTTCACTGTGTTGTTAAAAGTGCAGATGTAGTTGTAGCTGGGCTTTATTTAATGTAGATAGTTTTGGTTTCAAATGAGGCCATTTCTGGTACTTGCATGAACTATTACTTGGATTTTTTTTTTTTTTTATTGTACAAAGAGAATCTACCCACTGTTTAGCACTGACAAGGAAAGGTAGGTATTTGTAGCCATTGGGAGTTGCTGGGTCAGAAGCCGCACATGCTCATCTTGGGCTCTCTAGGTTGAGATCCATTTTGGTGTTTCACCCAAACTCAGTGCATTTTTAAAAAATAGTTGAAGACACAAGATAAGGGGAACAATTTGAGGATGCAGAGAGATGTGCTCTTGTGAAGCTTCTGCAGGAACTGCCTGTGTGTGGTCCTGTGCTGGTGGAACCAAGAGCCACCCATACTGCATCAACTGGGTCCCTATGATTCCAGGTCTCAGGTGACCCCTTCCCATAGCATCTGTGCCTAGAAGATAGGCAGGGGCTGAGGCCAGCCACTCAAGACTCCTTGGAGGGACCCAGCCTTCCTCTGGTTCCTCATGGGGCCCTCTGACTGGAAAACTGCAGCTGAAGCAAAGTCCTATCTGCCCCTCAATCATGCTGGGCTGACTGTGGTGTGAGCAGTAGGAATGTGAACAGGCAGGCAAACAGGGCCATCGGCCCAGCGCCACAGCCCTGGAGCCCCAGAACCTGTGCTTTTTAGTCCCCCCAAAAGGGTTAGATTTGTCATGGAAAAGGAGGACCTCTACTATTTTCTTTTGTATTCTGATAAACACTGAAGATGCTAGAGCATCAAACTTTATTTTGGGGAAAACCTCAGAACCACTTTATTCAGCATCATGAAACCTCTTCTTTTAATATACGATCAGTAAAAAAAAAAAAAAAACCAAACCAAAACACACACACACACACAACTCAGTTGTTTTCTCAGCTTAGGCAAGTGGTTTAAGCAAGCGGCTTAAACTCTGAGCCTTTGTCTTCTCATCTGTAAAAAGAAGATGACTTCCTACCTCCCAGGGCTGCTATATAGATTAATCAAGAAATAATAGCTGTGTGCTATTCCCAGTTTCTGGGACACAGTAAGTCTTCGATGTGTGCTACTAACATTATCCCAGCATCTTCAATTACTTTTCTGTCTGGTTCTTCCACTGCCTTCAGATATGGTCAAAACACAGATGCCAACAGAGGAACAAAGGCTTTACCAGACTCCACTGCCCCAAAGCCATCCTACTTCAGTTCTCCCTGCCCTTGTCAAACTTTGCATGGTCAGTGTTCTACATCCAGTGGCCTCAGAGTGGAATCAGCTTCCATTCACAAGGTAACTATCAACTTTTCCCCACCTTAGCAGAACCATGCTCTCCAAGATCTACAATTCATGCAATCTCCAAACCTACATTCTATTTTCATTCTGCCTAGTAGCTCTGAATCAAACTTTTTCTTAAATTCTCTCTTCCCTCAATCCCTATATCATGGCCTTCCAAGAAATTTCCTCCTCCATTCTTGTTCATTCCTCCTGTGGTAGTTTCTCTGACATCTCCTCTTGGCCCTGAGTGTAGAAAGGCTTGGGGTGCTGTATCCCCTTTCTTTGCCCATGTTTGCCCAGAAGGGACAAAATACCCCCTCATCATCCTCCATTTGGATGAGCCATAGGACCACAACTGTTGTGAGTGAGCCAAAGGGAGTCTTTTATGTGTGTGGAGGAATTCTCATCCTATGAAGACAGATTTGATCTCTGCAAAGTTGCTGAAATGAAAGCCAAGGTGTGCTGATCAAGGTAGAAAGGTGAGTATGCAGCCAAAACAATGTGTGAAAACAATAGCTTGAATTGGGAGGTTCACAAAATGTTTAAGTTTCTCATGAAATCTCCAGCCCTGACAGGTATGAGTGTGGTGAATAGGAATGTGGGCTCTGGAGCCACAATGAACTCTGACTCATCCACTAACTAGCTCTCTGAGCTTAGACTTGCTACTCAGCCCTTTTATGCTTCAGCTTCCACATCTGTCAAACAAGGATAACAATGCCTACTGATAGGATCTTATGAGGATTCACATTCTAGCACAGTACTTAGAATAGTGTGTGCAAGAAAACCTAGCTGCTGTTGCCCTCAACTGATTCATACATTCGTATCTTAGTAAAAAAAAAATATGAGTGAAATGCCCCAACAGGGACAAGAGTAACTAATACACATAGGAAAGAGAACAAGGAAAAAGGTTTTTAAAGATCAATATGTAGTATCCTGGAGGGTATCCATTTATGCAGGACATTTAGATATGGTCTTTTCAGTCTCCCTACAAACCTGTAATGTCCTTAACATTTGTTCACTCAAAAAGTCCCCAACAGTTGCTAACAACAGTCTCTGAGTTTGACTAGATGAAGCCACTTCCAAAAAGAACCACAAGATTTTGTGGTTCAGGTGGTTATGAGTACAAACCATCAGTTATTTTGATGTCATTACTTACACAGTTTTGATCAGAAAGTTTCATATTTAGATTATTTTAGGAAATAAAAGTCATCACCTACTTACATTACAAAAAGACGTTAACGTTTTTGAAGGACTTAAAAGTAAACAAGCCAGGCACAGTGGCGCGTGCCTGTAACCTCAGCACTGGGAGCTGAGCTCACTTGAGTTTATGGGTTCGAGACTACCCCGGACAACATAGCAAGACCTAGACTAAAAATAGCAGGGCATGGTGGCGCGCACCTATAATCTCAGCTACCTAGGAGGCTGAGGCTAGGGATCACAGGTTTGGGACAACTCCTGGCAACATAGAGAGACCTAGTTACTAAAGAAAAACAACAACAACAACAAAATCAACAACAGTCTCTCTCCTTACTCCTGTAACTTCAGAGTTGTTACAGAATTTCAGAACTAGGAATCTTCCAGACTTCTGAAACCATAGCTTTCAGTAGCAACTCCATTTCCATTTCCAGGCGCCTCCAGTGTTCCTTATGCTCTCAGCCTGAAGGAAGGGCAAACCAGAAAAGGAGACTACTCCTTCTCTACCATGCAACTTAGCAAGGTCTATTACAGCTGATGAGAGCTAATTAACCATAGGGGAGCATGCCATTCTCACATAGCAGGCTTTAACTATGCAAATAAAAAGGCAGGTACTCTAATGATTCTCAGAGTAAAATGTAGATTTATTATTCTGACTCATTAGATTATCTGACTACTTTGAAAGTCATCTCCTGTCCCAATAAACCTTAGTTTATTTTAACCCACCAGTGTTGTGTTGTTTAAAAAATCATATTAAGAAGAGAGTTGGAACCTATTATTTAACCAGTGGCCTATTTTGATAGGAGGTCTTTACACAGCCTAGCCTTTGAATATGTTGTGTCAGTCTGTGTACCAACTAGAGATCCAGGTGGCCTAGAGGGCATGGCTAATTCTATTTTTAACTTTTGGACAGGCTAAGAAATGAAGCTATAAAAATAAATGTTTCTCTGCTCCCTGTTCCAGAACGTTTCCAAGCTTGTTTTTATCCATAATCCTCATCTGCCTGCATGACTGTCTCATTGTTTTGTGCTATTGAAGTACCGCAATTGCACAGTATAAAACTGTATCTAATTCAGCATCTTCCCAACATAAAGAATCAATCCCTTTAATGATCTCTTTCGAAGTCCTATGCACTGATCCCCAGAGCAGAGGCAACAAGGCCCTGGGGCAGTGGCTGTGGCAGTGAAACAGCTGACAAATCCTCTGCAAGGCAGTGAGCAAAGGAGAGAACTGTGAAGACGAGATTGAGTTTAGAGCCAAGTCTGTGGCACACAAAGCTGAAGGACTGAGTATCTCATACTTTTTCTTTCTTTTGGCCTGGAGATCAAGTAACGAAAAACCTAGGAACTAAATCCAATGTGAATTAAAATAAATAAATCATTTAAACTATTTTGAATATTCTTAATATATAACTCATATTGTGTGTGTGATTTTCTCAATCAGAAGTTACTTATTATAAGAAAATTAGGTGTCCTATTTCAAATCTGTGCCTTTTCCAGATACATGCACACTTTAGATTTCTGTTCTTCCCCCCACCCCATCATTCCTTATAGCCCCGTCCCTTTCCCACTCCCTCCCTCTCCCCTTAACCTAAGAGTCCTTACAGTGTTTATTAATGTCCACCAACATTTGAAAGAATTTCACGCTACTGAATCATCTGCTATGTACCTGCCCAGTACTGTTTTTACCATTCTGACTTGCTTTGCTATATATACTTCTCTCAAATGACCTCCATATTGTTGAAAATGGTAACATTTCTTCTTGATAGCTAAACAATATTCATAGTAAACATAGTGTGGCCAAACAAATCTTCTTCATCTAATAGTTTACTATTTTCCTGGTTATTGTAAATAAATAGTCACATGTCCTAGTTATTGTAAATAACATAGTTAAGAAGAATGTGAAACACATGGGTTTGATGGTTTTATATTCTTTGGATGGATGAAAAGTATTTGTACTTGGGTTGTACAGTATTTGTATTTTTAGTTTTTTAAAGTAAATTCAGATAGCTTTCCATTAACAGTCACACAAATTTACCACACCAGTGGTTTAGTAGGATTCCTTTCTCCAGATCCTCTCTTGCACTTGTTGTTGGAGGTCTTTTAATATATATGAGATGGTTTTTCACTGTGGTTTCAACTTATGTCTCTCTTACTGGAAGCAATGATAAACATTTTTCATGTCTACTATCTTCTGGCTATCCTGTGGTGAACTATCTGTCATATCTGCTGCCCATTTACTAAATAGGTTGTTTGTTTTTTATTGTTCAATTGTATTCTAAAAGCAGATCTTGAGGTCAAGCACCGTGGCTCGTGCCTGTAAGCTTCAGCCTATGAAGCGG
>PVHY01000539.1:67770-110694 GCA_004024945.1 Uropsilus gracilis
AAAAAAAAAAAAAAAAAAAAGCAGATCCTGAGCATTAGCCCCTTATCAGTTATATATTGTTCCACACTATTCTTAAATGTGTATACATAGGAAGGACCTTCACATGCACACCTAACTCAGAAGAGTTGAGTAAATTCCTTAAAACTGTGTCTAAAGAGCATATTAAAATATGAAGCACAAGTAGCCCTAATGAATGTCATTTTTGTCCCCAAATCTTGGGTCCATCTTTAAAAACTGCCCTAGCAATCAATGATGGAAACATTTAAAATCTCTACCTCTAGGATCATAGCAAAACAGTAAGCAGATTCATCCCAATAAATCAGCAGCAATTTAGGAACTCAGGGGGAAAAAAAGAGAAAGAAGAGAGCACCTGCCCTAATATTTCAGAGCAGGCTGAGGAAAGAAACAATGTCTAAAGACAACCAGCACAGAAGTGTGGAAAAGGAGATCACACCTACCTTCAAGGGAAGGCAGTCTAGAAGTAGACAGAAATAAGCAAATGGAAATTACAGGGTAGCACAACAAATGCAATGCCAGGGATAATATAACAGGCTCTGGGAACACATAGGCAGGACCTTCACATGCAGGAAGTGACATATAACCATGATAGTAATAGCTAACTATATTTCTGAGAAGTTACAATGTGCTAAGAACATGCTAAATGTACTTGTGGATGACCATCTGTAATTCTCTAAAAGACACTGCAAGACAACTACTATTTTAAAGATGAAACAAAGAAACCAAGAAACTGCTTCAAGTTCCTGGCCAGGGAGCAGCAAAGTTGGGATTCGAACTTACACAATCCGATTCTAGGCATTTAATCATAATACCTCATGCCCTTTTCTAATATGAGGTGAGAGGCTGTCAGAGATGGGAGTGTGGAAGTTTTACAGGTAATGAGGCATGTATACAACTCTAGGTACAAGTCAGCACAGGGCCCAGGTTCAAGAAAAATTGCAAACAGATACATCATAATTGCTAAATTAAGCAGCTCAGCTGAAGAAGCATGGGGGGTGGGGGGATGGGGGATAAGGATTATGTCCCTGCTACCTGAAGTAGGGGAAGGTAGCTGGTAACAAGAGACAGCTTCTTCCCCCCTCCAGGGGAAACTCCAGTCTGGAAGTTTTAGAAGTTGCTTATCAGCTCCCACAGCTCCCACAGCTCCCCGCCCCTTATAAATTGTTATAAACCCTGATAGAGCATAAACACCTAGAACACCCTAACCAAGGAGTTCCCCACAGTTCACACAGTTCACTGTGAGGAACTCAGTTCCCCACCTGAGCCAGTGTCATCATGACCTTGAGTCCAAAGAAGAGGACAGTGAGCAAGGAGGAGTTCAAGCAGTTAGCAGTATATTCTTAAGGACAGGATGTCCTTTCCCCTCTATCCAGCAGGAAAAAAGCCAAGAACCTCCATTAGAAATATCTTCTACATGACACCATCAGATGTGTTGGTTAGTTTTATAAGAGTGGGAAGGGGCAGAATACCACTTCACTGGCAATCTAACATGAACTCCCTTACAAAACCTACATTTTCTAACATGTTGCATTGAGCTACACAATGGTCATGAGAATTCTGATGGGTAATCTGAAATACCTGGGAGCAAGGGGGCTTAGCTGGATGTGAAGAGGGCACATAAATAGGAAGAGGTGCCAAAAGATAACATCATTAACATCTAAATGCACCTCGAGGGGAACCTGACTTTCCACAAATACAGAATGGGCATCTCCATTGTCCAGTTGTGTCTCTGTCTGACATGCTAGGGCAGAGGAAAGCTGTGAGCAGACCCCTGGGACTAGCTCTTTAAACCTCCCTTCCTCCACCAGTGCCCACAGGATGCTAGGAAGGTCTGCAGGAAACATTCAGTAGCGTATCAAATGAAGGAACTTGCTGGAGTTTACATTCTCATTTCCCCACCCCCAACCCCATCCCCAAAAGAGATGTCTATTAGAAGGATCTGTGTTGCTAACTCCTCCAAAATTATCAAGTTATTCTACACAGTATTCCTCAGAAGGTAGGACAATCACACTGCAAGCAGCCTGTCCAAGAGGACAAGGAGCAGTGTCTGTTAACAGCAGGTGCTCAGTAATTGTTGAACGAGACCACAATGAAGTATAAGTCACTTAAGAAAACTTCCCCAAACCCCTTAGTTCAATAATGTGGTATTTTTTTGCCTTTATTTTTGTATAATGCAATACATTCTATGTAGCTGAACTACGTAGAATGACAAACCTTCCAGATAGGACTATGAATATTCTGAAAATACTTTTTTAAGTTATATGGGGGCAGAGTATTTTTTAAAAGCAAAAGGGAGACTTTCATAATAAGAGACAAAATGAGGAAAATTTTCTCTAAAATAAGACATCTGGCAAACTTGGCAATTCAGTTTTCATTGTTGATGAAAATTTCTTGGACCTGGGCTCCTGTCTGAATCATTCTTCTTAAAATAGAGGCTTTATAGAGAGTATTTTGTCTAACTTTTCATCCATAACAGGCTCCATTGAGAACACAGAGGAAGCAGCAGTCTCAATCCCTTTGAAATTACTTTTAATTTCATTTTCACATCAATTAACATTTAACCTCCAATTCAGCAATATTTGTTGATAAGTGTACTGTAGTTGAAACCTCAATGTCATCTCTTCATAAATTTCCAAGCCTAGATTTCCTCCACTGTGCTAACAAAGAACCAGATAAGATCCTTTACCCCCAAATTCATTCTTCAGAGGTTTTTAATTGCCTATAAGGAAAATAGCTCTGACCTGGAGCCAAATGTGACCCTGAAAAGATGGGAACCAATCCAGTCTTACCAGGCATGGATCCTAAACAAAACATAGCAGTTTAGAGAGCACGACTTCAAGAACTTGCTCAAGAACCAGTGAACCTGTTATTTCACTTTATTTTCATGAATCAAACTGAGTTGAAGAAAAACCCTCTGGGAGGAAAACTTGGGAATATAAAACTCAAAATGCACCTTGTTAACAACAAAAAACTCTAGTAGGCCTGAAGCTTCAAGATGCTAACAAATAGAAGTCTGTGCTTCTAAGGGGAACATGTCTATGTTTTCTGCAGGATGCCTCTAGTACTAACTATGGGGGCTCCTTCAGTCATCAAGTGTCTGGGTATCAGAGAATCTCTAAGCCTGGCCATGATGCAGAGATACAAGTCAACAAAACATACAGACACTGCCTTGGCCCAGATAGAGTTTACAGTCTGGTGGCCAAGACAAACTTCAGGTGATTCCAGAAGTAAGTGTGTATAAAAAGCAGCTAATACTTTCCACTCCAAACAGAAGGACCTTCTACAAGCATGATATTCCATATTTCCTTTTAGAGTAAAACATCACTCTGTTTACAGATGAAAAAATGAGATACAGTTAATGTTTTGCTCAAGATTGTACAACCACCACCTCGGGTCAAGAATCCTGATACCCTAGTCCAATCCCAGAGTCCAAGTTCTCTGACCACACCAGGTCACCTCTGCCCTCTCACTACTGCTTCCAGAGGCCCTGAGGCAGCCACAACTTCACAACCCACCCTGCTCCCATAAGCAGAACTTTGTGCTGGCCTGTGTTCAATAAACAGTTTGGGGGACCAAAGTGCAATATTATAATGCTGTTCTCATGCCACTTACGGGGAAAGTTTCCTTCTTAAATTCTTCAGAAACTGAAAAGAGTCAACAATACCTATGGCCTTTTTCAGAAAATAAACCTAAAATCCTGAAGGATTTCTAGCTATACAAGAAATGGCTGCTTTACCTGAACTGTTTTTACCATCCTGGCTGACTCAGTACCAACTACCAGAATTCATGTTTCCTCCCCAATCTCAGAAAAAGCTTATACCTCCCAATTTTAAAATACATTTAACAATGTCTCTGTATGTAAACTGAATGATCTGACTGATTCGGGTGATTTACTAAATGAGGAATATTTTTGTTGACCAAACTCTGAGTTCTTAATACTATTTAAATTCCAATATTTTTACCAAATTTTCATAAGGTAGTAGTCTAATTATTTGTATAATTTTTTAAATGTCTGTATAAACTTCTTTTGGTGGGGGTGCCATCATCTTTCCTGAATGATTAGTTTAGGTTCAAGGATTGTTTTGCTTATAATTTCCTTAGAATGAACAGTTGGTGCGGGGGAGTTTGTGTGTATGTGTGGGTGCTTGGGGATCAAGACACTGAGGTTTCAGTTCAGCCACATTAAGATGATAACCTAAACCAAGTCAGTTCATCTCTCTATGACTATTTTTGTTGTTTTGTGGAAACATGAATAGGTTTTCTAGTTTACAGGAATGATGAGACAAACTGGATTAATAGAGGTAAATGCAAAAGGCACTTAAAACATACGATAATTGATAATTTTTCTGTACCTGGCTCCCAGTATAGAACGTATCAGGGAAGAGAAAACCAGTGTTTGAAGAAAGAACAAAGTCCACCTCTGCAGAAGCTAATGTTGCTCAGGAGACCTAACCTTAGGGAACCAAATGGTGGGTCATGTTAGCCACAACAGAAACAGGGCAGGACACTCAACCAGCAGACAGGATAAACGCTTCCACATCTCACTGCCAAAGCCAGAACCAGCCATCTCTATATGTCACACAGATACACAAAGCAAGGTCAAAATGACACTAAAAACCTGTTCTGCTTCTCAATTCATTCAAAATGTATCATTTTCTTTTTAATGATCCTCTAACCAAGAGATCAAAGTATTCCTACACCCTCTTTTTACAATCAACTTTGCAGTGGAATAAGGTAGTTCTATAAATAGTAAATGTCTATTAATAGTAAGTGTTCTTACTGTTAGGTGAGAAATGTTTAATTATCTCAATCTGCACCCTTTAATAAAAAGTCCTGTCAACTAATTCTCAGAGGTACATTGGTCTCGCCCCACTCCCCCAGCCCTGGTCAAGCCATCCAGCCTCAGGGTCTAGAGCTTCAGCTTTCTGAAGATCACAAACTCCCAGAATACCTGGGATCAGGGCGAAGTCACAGGAGGGAGTCTTGGGTTGAGATGAGTGGGGAGAAAACAGAGCTAAGTACCACCCTATCTCTCCACCAGACTTTAGAGGAGAGAAATCAGACTTTTTTTGTTTTAACTCAATGGAGGCAAGAGCATGCTGGTGCTAAGATTACACACAGTGTTGATGGAAAATGATGACACTGAGGCTAATTATAGATGCTGGAGAACCAACAAATTCATGAACATGAAAGAACGTAAATTTGGTTTGTCCATGTCACGTGTGTGAGCTACCTACCTAACTAAACCCATACAACACAACGACCACACGTCACTGAAGACATCACATTCGCATAGATGTCTGAGTCTAAGAACACTGATTTGAGGGCACCATGCTCAGTTTTCATGAGCTATTACTCAAGGAGAATGCCTGCTTACTCACATCTTAAAGCTGAAATTGACATTCTTTTTTGTTTTGTTTTGTTTGAGACTAGGTCTTGCTATTTTTGCCCGTGGAATCGCAGGTTCTCGTTGCCCGGGGTACCACAGACTCAAGCAATCCCCAGCCTCAACTTCCCAGGTAGCTGGGATTACAGGCACGCACCACCACGCCCAGCTGTTTTTTGGAACTAGGTCTCGCTATGGGCCCCAGGCGGGACTTGAACCACAATCCCTAGTCCCGGCCACTTCATAGGCTGGAGCTTACAGGCACGAGCCACCGTGCCCGGCCTGAAATTGACATTCTTGAGAGATCCAGAACTCAAGTTGCTGTAAAAGCAGTAACAGTCCCTGGCACAACCTAAACTGTCAAAAAGCAGAGATCGGTAGCTCAGAACATTATGTAGAGGTTCCAGGGACAAGGAATACACCTTGTATTATTATATGTGACTCTGCAGCCAAATGGCCATTTCTCTTCTACTCGTTTGAATAAATATTCTCCACCCCACATATCACCATCCTTCATTCTAAAGTACCAAGGGTTTATAGTAACGGGAAATTTGGAATTGGAGCAGGAAGATGACTAAATTTTGGTGGGCTAGAGGGAAAGCTTCCTCTCAGCACATAGGGAGTGGTTTGGGCTTCTTAACGAACATGCCAGGTTACGACTCCAGACACTGGCAACCACAAAGCCAGGGAAGCTAGTCCTGTCTTTCTAGACATTCTCAGCCCTATGCATAGACCCTGAGCCTCAGGAGGAAAAATTCTCATAGTTAAGTGCAAGTAAGGAAGTCCTGGGCGCCAAGATAATAGCCTTGTGGGCTTAAGGATCCCCTTCATTGCTATCCTGCACTCACAGAAGGAGCTTGTTTCATCAGACCACAGCCCAAAGCAAAAACAGGGCTAGCTTCAAACTCTATAAAACCCCTAGAAGCTAAGTTACACTGCACTGCACAAGAAGTACCAGCTTGACTTTCTGCACACATCTCTGGGTAAATAACTATAAATTCTGAAAGGAGTAAAAAGGCCCACTTTTCCTCCTCTCCTTATCACTTATTAATTTCCCCTCAGTACAAGTTTTCTCTGTTAGGATTCACATTTACAGATTTGATATTCATTATGATAAACAAAGGAAGATTAGAATAAACAAAAGATTGATTTGTCTGCCTGATTTAAAAAGTTACAACTCTAAACCTTCAGCTACATACTTCTGTACACACCAAAATAAGCAATGAGGTGGTTCTAAAACAAAAACTACCTGTCTGCAGGGGGAAAATATTCAGTACAGTTATAACTTACAAACTCCAATTCTATAAAAATCCACTCTCCCATTTTACACTGTAAAATCCTATTTAAATCTCTATATAGTCATAGAAAAGATGAACCTCTCAACTAGAAATCAACAACCAAGTCCTGAATTTATTCACTCCACCTTCTGAATATTTTTTCAATATGGCCTCTGTACCACACCTTCTCTTAGATCCTAATTGTCTTGTACCCCAGGTCAATCTCAACCCCCTCACCTATTTCCCAAAAATCTGAAAAGACCACCCAAAATTGCAAGTTCTTCATTACTTTCAGTGTAAAATTCACCTTCTAACCATGGCTATGATGGTGTCGTCTATCACTCCCCAGCATCCCACCTTCCTCCTTCGCACAAGGCAATTATCTGTAGTCATTTGAATGCACTCCATGCTCTGGACACCCATTTTCTGCACATACTATATATGCTCTCAGCAGCTTAGGGTGTGTCACCTTTCCCTTCTATGTCTACACAATTCCTTTTAGCTCAAATATTCCACTCAGACTTCACTTCTGACACGAACATTTCCCTCAGATACCTGGTGCTGCCCCCACTTCATCACCCTGTCCTTAATCCCTCCTTCTCATTGCACCCCCACACACAAGGTGCTTCTCTCATTAGAGGACTGAAAGGCTGGGGTTAAGAAGGCTTCTTACTCCAATGGCTACCACATTATGCAGCACTCACAAAATAAAGAAATTGCCACTACCCTGTAGTTCCAAATCAGCACAACTCCCAGCCCCACCTCCCAAGAGTCATGCACAAAGCACAAAAATGAGGATTAAGTATTAACTGCTTCTTTCTGACCATGGAGTACACAACTAAGGAAAAAAATAAAATTGCTAAGGTGATTTTTCATTAGCAATAACAATTATAATGATAAATGTCAGTTGAGGGTACAGAAAATAGTGCAGTGGAAAAAAAACATTAACTCTGAAGTCAGTGAGATACTGGGTTGAATTTAGATAAGTAACATAAGCTTGGCCTGTGGTTTTTCAGAGGAATTTATAAAGTCTGGGAATGTTCCTAGCATTGTATTTGGCACAAGCAGTGCATGAAAGAGGTATGTAGTGGCAGGGAAAAACCGCAGGTCAGAATAGTAGAGAAAGAACTGGGAGGTGACACAAAAGAGCATGTTAGAGAGTTGGAAATGTTCTGTGTCATGATCTTGGTAGTGACTACACTGATGTAGATATACACAAGTGAAAACTGTACTGCTCCTTTTATATTCTGTCCACCCACTGGATGTCAATTATACTTCAAAATTTTTTGACTAGTAAAAGAAACACATTGTCCCTAGGATAGAACTCAGCCCCAGAGATATCAAAGAACGTCCTGGTCACTGACAGCAGTAGCTCTTAGCCCGAGGCTGCTGCATAATTATGAAGTGTCAGCAAATGCAGTCATATTATACCAGGGATCAGCAGTAGGCAGAACAAATATCTCTTACACACATATCACAGTGCTCCCAAAGGTACAGAGAAGGGTACCTTACTTAATAAAACACAGTTATTTCACATCAATACCAAGTTCTCAGTCATTCTATGAAAGCACATTTTCTTAATTAACAAATAACTCAATGCACAAATACAACCCTATTGGGTCTCAAAACAGTCTTTCAAAGTTTCTCTCTCTCTCTCTGTCTCTTTTCACACACACACACACAAGAGAGAGAGAGAGAAAGAGAGAGAGAGAGAGAGAGAGAGAGAGAAAGATTGGCTATTAATTGCTGCTCTTTAGCCACAACATAAACCACGGCAAAAATAAAGTTGAGGATGACTTTTCATTCATGAGAATTTCTTTCTCTCAGACCTAGAGATAAAGTCTAAACACAATCAAGTCAGCATCCAAGCTGGCACCTGCCCACCTTACTGGTCTCACCACTCTAAACACAGCTTCCAGTCCCACAGGAAAGCTTTACTCACTGCTTGGCAAACAGGTCTTTCCCACTGTAGCTCCTCCACCTCCGCCCCTAGCCGTTCCCTGTCTTCCTCCACACCAGGCTCCTAATAGTTATCTCAATCTTTGGCTCTTTAAGCATGGGACCCAAGGCCAGCCACCCAGGAACACATCTGTTGGGGGAAGCGTTCTCCAGACCACCTAAGTCTTTTACCATCGTCTCTTCTAAACTCCTTCAGCATGGACTATTTACACTCATTGTTAAATAGGCGAGAACCTAAAATGTGGCTTAACTTTCTCTGTATAAATATTAATAGTAATAAAGCTGACATGTCTAGGTTCTTGCCACAGAAATGGCTGTTCTAAATACATTACCTCATCTTATCTTTACCTCATCTAATTACCGGGAAGGTACCAGTATTACAAATCAGGGAACTGAGGCAAAGCTGTTTAAAAAATTGACTACTATCTGTTAAATGGCAGGTGGCAAAGGCAAAGTCTGAACCCAGACAACTAACTCCAGAGTCACTCCCTAGCAGAGGCTTGCTTGTTTCCATTGTATTTTGAAATAATTTAGCTTTACAGAAGAGTTGCAAAGATAGTACGGAGTTCCGTACTTTCACCCAGCTTTCCCTATATTAACATCTTATATAACTGTGGTACACTGATCAAAACTTAAGAAATCATGACCAGAACAAATTATTTGCTACACTATATTCTGGTACCCACTTTTTATACCCATACCTTTTGCTGTTCAAGATTGCACTATCCATTTAGTTGTCAGAATTTTTTTTGTCTGCAGTCTATGACAGTTGTGTCTTCCCCTGTACTTCCATGTCCCTTTGACATGACCCTGTTATTTTTATTTTCCCTGCCACAGTCTTAGCATCAACCATTTTCTCCAAGGAGCTGATAAGGCTGCTTTATCATGGCTCTAATCAAGTCAATTTCTTAGGGAAATTGACAAACTTTGTATTCCTAAGTATCTCCTCTGGCAGTATGCTTAACATAGAGTAATTAGAAAGGGATCAGTGTTTATGAACATCCTGAAGGTAGAAAGAGCCATACATAGCAGCTTATACATACCACAGTGAGTGACAGGCTTCTTCCTCTCCTGACCTACCCTTTTGGGCAAGGGGTAGAAAAGGTCTCACATGGTTCCAGGCACACAATAAAACTACTGTAAGCAACAGTTCCTACTTCACATCCAACTGTATCTGCTCTAAGATATTATGATGCACCTTCCTGAAAACCTCTGCTACAAGTTTTACAAACACTGCTTTTTCTTAATGGATAGGAAAACTGTGGTGCAGGAGAAATAGATGACATCCTCATGATGTTACAGCTAGAGGGTGGCTGAGAGGGTACTAGGTGGAAGGCCTCTGAGGGAACACTGCCCTTGTTTTTCCCCAGGGCAGCATGCACCCTTGAGGAAAAAGGGTCCTGGAGAAATGTTTCCTGCCCACAAGGTTATCTGTTTAACCCATTGTTCTCCTCCTTTCAGATTCCAGGCATGGAGACACTGGAGGATAAAACTAAGAAAGCTACTTTCTTTGTACTTTCCAGATGCCAGGAATCTAGGCTACCTAGAGCAAATTAAACTCTGTGAATATGAAGAACTTAAAGTTTCACTTATATGTAAGGGTTCTGTTCAGGTGTCTACATATCAAATAAAAGCTAAAGCTAAAACCAAAATCAAAGAAAAGGGAAACGTTTAGACTTTGCTCCACTCAAACCCACATGACCCCCAAAACAACCCTAACTTCTTAGCAAAAACACCAAGTGGGCCCTGAGAACAAAGAGGTTAAAAATCAATGTAAATCACAATGAAAATGGCAGCATACAGCCATAAGATCTCTCTCACAAGTCCCTGTCGTGGGAAAACCTGATGTCAAACTCTTCACAGGACCCCAATGACCTCATTATTTCATCACCAAAAGAAAATCAGATAATACTGTAAGCAACAGAAAACATTTAAATAAGTGTGTGTATGTTAATGCTTGCAAAATTATGCAATATGTAAAAATGTACATATATATGAGGCAATAACAGTGATTATTAGGCTATTACATAAGAGTCCCTTTTCAAAGACCCAGACTTGTGGTCCAAACTCATACACCTCAATTAACTTATCAAAAAATAAATATACATAAAAGATTAAAATTTAAAAAATAAAATCACATGCTTTGACTTTTGAAGAGTGGCTTGTGGGCAAATTGACTCATTAGAATGACAACCAAACCTCACCATAAGTCAATTGAAAAGCACCAAAATCAAGCAATCAGATTTATAGATTACAATGAGAACCACCCTCCCCCACTCCCAATAAATCTCAGGTTTAGTTTCTACTATATCATTCTATGAATACTAGCAGCATTATCTCAGATATACAGCTACATTTTCATTCATCTCAACAAAGTTATTCTGAAGTTGACAGATTGTGAAAATTTATTCCAAAAAATTGGCTCTTCATACATGTCCTTCAATTTGAAAAGAAGCTAAAGTACCTGGACTACCACTTTCATCAGTTCTCTCAAAATGAACTAAATAGTTGACAAAAGGGTGAATATTAAAAAGAGGAGAACAGAAAGAATGGCATCTAAAGACAATGAGTCTAACAGATGGTGACAGTTAACAAAAGGACTTTTTTAAAAATACAGCTCTATCAACTTAGTCAACAATAAAAAAATATATAATTAAGTAAAAATACTGAATCCTGATTTCTTAAATATTTTCTTTAAAGAAAACCTGTTACACATCACAGGAAAGCACTTAATACTGAGTCATTTATTTAAAAACCTTTTTTTGAAACCCTGCTGTGCTATACATGACAAAGGACTGCTAACTAGCAAAGGAGTGACTAGCAAGAAAACTATTTCTCCAGGTGGGTCTTAAACATACAATTATGGAGATAGTTATAGATTAAAAAGTAACAAATCTGGAATCCCTCCAACTTAAATAGCTGAGGTTATTTTCATTTCCAGGTAAAAAGTAATAGAGATATTCCATTACTGCTGAGTGTACAGGACCCATAGGTATTTTTAGAGATATTTAGTTAGAATACTGTCTTTTCTTTCTATCTCTACAACCCAGGAATTTACACATCTCTCTGGAAGTCACAGTCTACATAAAACAGACTCCAAAAGCCTTGCAAATGGAGAACTTTAGTCCTGGGCCAGTCACTTAACTACTTGCAAGCTCATCACAAATGGTCACTAATACCTGTACCACAGGATTATGAAGATTAGCACATCAAGGATTATGAAAGCAACATTCCCTCTCCCAAATGATTATCCAAAGTCCTTTGAATCAGTCAGATTGTACTCTTTGAAAATCATTTCATTTAAATTAAAAGTATATAGGTATTTTTCAGTTTTCTTTCCTTTTTTTAACTGAAGTAACACTGATTTACAACACTGTTTCTGACATAGGATCACACCCCCTCAATTGCAGGTCACCACACCCACTGCCAAGGTTCCCAACTGTCCACCACAGTTCGCTAGGGCCCCTCCCCACTGTGTTTTCCTACCTCTTCATTTTGTTTCTGAACATTTTGTTTCCTCTTCATTTCTGAAATCATTTTGTTGCACAAACTATTATCTGGGAGTGTAAAATTTGGTTGTAAATCACTAATAAAGAAGGGAGAAGGAACAAAACTGGGGGGGGGAAGCTGAGATGGTAACAATAGGTAGAATAGACAGAAACCCTGCTTTCTTGCCAGTTGTTAGATTACTCCCCTTGCATATACTTCAGCCTTGGTAATCCATCTGGCTGTCATGTGTCCAAAACAAATTTGTATCACTTTCAACTGGGGGGGGGAACGGGACGGTTAACACACTAGAGGTTTTTTCCTCTTCCTAAGCTGTAGGGCATTTCTCTATATTCTCTAAACTAATATATTATTTGGCATAAGTTTAAAGACATCCCCCCTCATTTAACTTTCTTATATTCCAGGGAAACTGCCAGTGACGTTTTCAGAAATAAGCCTCTCGCTTTATGTAGTCAATATATTCCAAGGAATTTTGTGCAACACTCCTGGGTAAAAGGAGGAATCCATGGAAGAGCCAGTCTACCCAGGTTCAAAATCAAGCTCTACATGTAGAAGATCACTACCTTACGTAAGTTACTTGATCACTCTGTGCTTCATCTATCTCATCAAAGAGCAATAATATTAAATTGTTATGAAAATGAGTTAGCTTGATAAAGTGTTCAGAACAATGTATGGTACAAAGTGTTATAAAAGCAACTATGACATAAATAAAGCTTTAATTAATCTCTTTAATAAAATATTGCTCAAGCATATAGCAAGTGATAGTTTGAATCTCATTCCAAGAAACTGAGGTCTCCAAGTGGTCAAATGCAGTGCTTTATAAGAAACAATTTAGAGTCAGAGAGTCTGCTGCCTCAGCACTCCTGTAACATTAACCTCTCCTCAAGTCTCTGCTTCTTTATCTGTAAAATGGTAGTAGTAAAAATTTCCAGTCAGCACACTGTTAAGGTACACTGAGAAAATAAAGATACGGTTCAAGGCACAGACAGAGCAAAGTATTAAATGCTCAAGGAGTAAGACAATTTGCTCTCCCTCTTCAAATACATTACATACCTACCTACCACCCTGTCTCTCTAAGCATCTGTGAATACTCTATCTCTGCAAGATGGGCTGAGTCTTGTACTGAAGTTTTTTATCCTGGTGTTGGGCTACCTGAAGAAGCTGGAACTAATTAGGACAAGAGGCAATCTACAGGCTGCATCAGGATGAGTCAGAGGAAGGAAGGTGGGACATGCCACTGACAGTCACGTACAAAGCCAGGACTGGGATTCCTCTCCAAGCCCAGCAAAGAACTACAACAAACACGGGACTAAGAATCTTCCAGTGATTCAAGTAAACAGCACTAAACTGATCTGTTTTGTAAGTTCTTCTGGCCATCAGATTTCTTATAAGTAGGTTTCTAACTGTAATTCATAGGAAAAAATTCCTGGGAAAGATTGTTTTTAAGAGAAACTGAAAGGAAAATCAGAGCACTTACTTGGGGTAAAAGGAAGACCAAGTCAGTATGTTGGTTCATGCAGACAAAAAAAAAAAAATCCCGCAGAGGGATCGTTCATATGATCAAATAAAGTACTACCTCCAAATAATCTGATTTGTGTTTTCTAAATACTCAATAACTTAAGTAACAGTGACACCTCTGACTTTTCATGGTTGTAAAAACTGAGTTTATAATTTTTTGTAAAATGTCCCTGAGAGTTTATGCTTCCTCTTTGACTAAAAAGAACTGTAATTAGGAGATCTGACAGGCTAAGTGAAGCATCCCAAGACACACAAAAAGGATGGACAATAATAAAGAAATTAGTTTCTTAATTCTAGTATTGGACAAGGACTTAATAAGGCCTTCCAACAGTAGAGATTAATGCTACTCATCGTATATCACAAACTGCTCAATAGATGTAGGCTACTGGTAGTTTTGTTAGTGGAGCTGCTATTCTAGTCACAGCAAAAGAAATGACTGATCTCCAAGCATCCTGTCACTTCTAGTCACAAGCGGTAGAGATAATCGCACTGAAAGGCTGTGACAAAGGCTGATTCCATTGTGGAAGCAGAGCCACAGCTTCAGTCTTGCAAAAACCATGAACCACCTGGGGTTCCACAATGTTGACTTCCTTAGCACTGTGAAGATGAGTAAACTTCAACACTCAGCTATGGACTATGAACATGCTTAGATACGTTTTCTTTTCTCGCAAATGAGATTCAGTATATTTCTTCTCTTATTTTCACTTTTTATCTTAAGTAAAGGCATTGAACTTCAAAGGACCTGTGAACCTAACATAAAAGTGTTGTGAAATCAGTTCATGTTATTGCCTGAAAGAGGTCAAGTTCCCTCTAGCAGAACCCTGACTATCCTAAAAACTGTCAAGAGAAAAAATACAAATAAGTGGTCTCATTCCATGCTTTTATCACTTTTAAATTGACTCTACAAATGTAACATTTGCATGATTAGTCAGCAGAGGGATTTCAGTCAAAGCAGGAGGGTGAGTGAGACACAGACTCTGACCACACATGTCCACTGAAAACACAGAAAATCAATGGATAAAAAATAAGCAAAAATATTTTTTTATATATAGTGAACTTTGAAACAAGGAAGGGAAATGCACAGACATCAGAACAAGAAACAAAATCAGAGCTGCTGAGTACAAGTTCTTAACTCAATAAATCAGAAAACAATAATAAAGAGACAGAAATTTGGTTAGTTACTTAATAAAAGTGAATTTAAGCCGGGCACAGTGGCTCGTGCCTGTAGCTTCAGCCTATGAAGTGACCAGGGCTAGGGATCGGGGCTCGAGTCCCGCTCAGGGCAACACAGCGAGACCTAGTCCCAAAAAATAGCTGGGCATGGTGGCGTACACCTGTAATCCCAGCTACCTGGGAAGCTGAGACTGGGGATTGCTTGAGTCCATGGTACCCCAGGCAACATGAGCCTGCGTTCCATGGGCAAAAATAGCAAGACCTAGTCTCAAAAAAAAAAAAAAAAAAGTGAATTTAACTGACTCTTCAATAATTACATAAAAAGTATGACAACAATGAAACTATTCAGAGTAACAAATAAAACAATAAAAATCAAAGTAACAACTCAGCTTGACAGATCTAGATTCTTACCTGGAGCTACCAAATAAAACTGATGGGGAAAACACCACTTAAAATGAGTATTCTTTAATTACAATCTAAAAAAAATTCAGTCACTCAAGTCCTTAGCACATATTTTTAAGGGTTTCTCACCTACAGGGTTATCTATCTTTAAGAAACTTGAGATTAGAAGTTCTCTTAACTATACTCTTAAAAATAAAAACACTTGATTTGCAATTGGCCAAACGAACTTACAGAAAACTGGGTGACTCTTAAGCAGAAATGTCATTCATTAAAACAAACATATACACCATTTCATTACAAACCAATTCAACTGCTTTCCTTAATAAAATAAAATTGACAAAGTCTATTAGCTCAGCACATTTTTAAAAGGTTATTATTGAAGCACAAATAAGTTTAAATATATAAGCTCAGGAAGTTATTTTATTTGCAAATCACCGTTAAACCTCTGAGTCTCATCAAACTCCTCTGAAGAGTACTAGAAAACCAATTTGACCTGAAAATTGGAAATTAAGTGGAAAAAAACAAGCATTTAATTCTTTTCCTGTACAAACTATACCACAGAGTAACCATGTGGTGGTAACTGGAGATCTCTCTTTAAAAGCATAAGTGAAAATGGCAAAATAGAAATGAAAATATCACCATTTCACAAATTTAATTAAATCTTTGGTCCAGGTAGAATTGTCAATGGCAGCTGCAATACCTAACACAGGCTAACTCGAAGAAAATGTACATTTTTTCTAGGAAGAAGGCCTGCCAAAACAATGTTAGCCTGAACTAAACCAAGTCATAGAGCTGATTTCCAGCTTACAGGAAATACAGGGGAGAGAGAAAATTGCTAGATGATACCTCAGAGAAATAGTAAGCAAAACCCAGGCTGTGGGAAATGGGGCAAATGACTAACTGGAGAAAAATGAAAGACTAAACCTATGACTTAAATGAGACTGAAGAAGCAGATGAAGCAAATGTAATGTCTGAACCTTGTTGGAACACAGTTTTGAAAAATAGCAAATGTAAAATAAAAAATAGACAATATGGAAATATCTGAACCACGATTGACTAAATATTTGATAACTTTAAGGAATTGCCAATTTGAAGGTATAAAAAAGATAATGTGCATTTTTTTAAAGGAGTATCTTTTAGAGATAAAAACTTAAGAGGATAAATAGGATTTTCTTTAAAATAACTGAGTTGGGAGGGGTGGTAAAAAGACAAAATATGCTGAAAATTAGTAACTGTTTTATGTATACCATGGAATGTGAAGATTCATTATTTTATTCTCTTGATATCTGCAAGTCTGAAATTTCCCACAAAAAAAAATAGAAAAGGAAATGGTTTTTCAATGATGAACACTGAAACGTTATAATGGATTGTACTTCAATTTTTTAAAAAATGGTTTTTGTTTCATCTTGCCTGAAGCATTATAGCTGCACACATTTGTATTATTAATGGCCATCTCCTAAACATTTTGCCTCTCAGGGTGAAGGCCCCAACCTGACCACTCAAATTGCACAAAAGCAACGTTCTATATATGAGTAATACTTTCACAGATCAGTGTATTGTTTTATAGTCAGAGGGACCCAAGACATAAAGGGTTTTAGAATTACAAGTTCTCAAATTCAACTACACACAGGTGATTTCTGCAATGGTTGAATACTCAATATTTACTATCCTATTGTGCATATAAAATGCTATAAGTACAAGTTTGCACAAAAACTTGTACAAGGATGTACATGCTGTCCCAATAGCAGAAAGTTAAAAACAAACCCTTGTTTAGTGGCAGGAAAGGAACTAAAGTTCATACACACTGGACTATCATTTATTTAAAATGAGGCTGAGTATAACAGAAAATGAAAGTTCACACGAAAGTGAAACTTTAATATGTATAGTGTCATTTCTGCCAATAAAAAAATTATGCATATTTAGACAATGGGATATTATGCATCAATCAAAGAAGACAAACTTATGTTATCTGAAGCAACATGGATGGAGCAAGAAGGAATCACCTTAGCAGAAACAAGCCAGTAAGAAAAAGAGAAATATGGGATGGTCTCACTTATTTGAGGGATATAGGAAAAACAAAGAAAAGCTTAAGAAAAACTGAAAACTGCCAACAGAACTAAAGCATAGAACAAGAGAGGGGGAGAAGGGAGACAACAGGGGTTGGGGAGGGCACAAACGACTAATATGGTGCATGGGTGGTAAGGTGATGGGAGCACATTGGGGTAGACAATGATGCGATGGATGGATGGATGGATGGATGGATGGATGGATGGATGGATGGATGGATGGATGGATGGATGGATGGATGGATGGATGGATGGATGGATGGATGGATGGATGGATGGATGGATGGATGGATGATGCATGATGCATGCAAAAAATAAAAGTAAAAAAACTTTGCACAAAAAAAAGAACAAAGTATCAACACTGAAGTTACTTTAGCTATTTCTCTACTGGCAAAATTGTGATTTCATTCCTTCTTTTGTGACTTTATGAATCTATCAATTTTTCTATGGTAAGGCAGAGATCTACTACTCCTTATTTTACAATTCAGAAATCCAAAAAGTTCTGAAAATACATTTTCAAAAGTTAGTAGTAAACTCATGTTGCTAAAAAATCTGACCAAAATTGTTCTGAAGCTACTTCCTTTTTATCCCCATTTAGTGTGAATATTTACAGGTTCAGTGCAGAAATACAGTACTTCAGAGTACTGCCACAGATCCCACCAGAGGCTCAATATTACCTTCCAAAACTCCCAAATACTGGCTTCTAAAACATATCTAGTCCCAAGAGATTTCAAATGACATGTGGACCTGTAACTTGCCAGCATCATCATTTTTAGGTTTTTGAAAATGGGAATCAAACTCTAAAAGGTTGGGGCCTCTACTATTATTATAAATTTTAAAATGACAGACTGAAAAAGAAAACTACATTCTTAATGTACAGAATTTTATTTCAGATGCATCAACAGTGGCAAACACTAGGCTTCCATCAGATGGTTTCAATAGCTAAGGCTTACCAAACCCTTGGTATGTATGTGACATTATGTGCCTTCCATATTTCATTAGCTCAGGTAATGCTGCTTCAGAAGAACAGTACGATCCTGAGTCCATTGTGCATTTGAAGCTACAGATGCCCAGAATGGTCAGTAGCCTGACCCTCAGAGCCATGTTAAACCCTTACTAGTTATGTAAGCCATATTCTGCTTCCTGGATCATCTTCATCATTTTTTAATAGAGGCAATAACATCACAAGTAAAGTAGAGACAACAGACTTGTTTTTGAAACTCTTTTTTGATTTGTAAACTAAACAGACTTGATCTACAAATTACTGAGAAAGGATAAATACAAAGCCATACCATATAATTTCAAGTATTACTACCATTAACTCTAACCACACCAAAGTTATTTGAAGATGCTCTATGAACAAAACGATATAATTTTCTACACCACAGAAAATCTCCCAGTAATCTTTTGGAAATCAATGTGGGGAACATATTTTGAGGTCTCTCTAATAGGCCAAGTTTCTACTCGCAGGAGAGCCTGACATTTCCAAGAACTAACTTTTCACTATCTATTTTTGGGGTTTCCTTGGTGTCTCTGGGATGTAAAACCCAGGAATTTACTTTCCCTGCTGAAGAGTACAAGAGAAAGAGCATTGACTTCCTCTTTGCAAACCAAAATTCACAGATATTTGGGGTGAACAAACCAAAGGGGAAAGGGAACTTTATGAAGGGATTTTTCTGAGTAAGAGTACAACTTTCACTGGCATTCCATGTGGACAAGTGAACAAGCTCAAGCTAATTGGATACAAATCAAACTCTTCAGATCAAAAGTTTGTTTCAGTGTTTCTTATCTCTGATCTTTGTAACTAGGACAGTAAGAACCAAACTTCAGTTAAAGTATTCAGAAAAAGAAATCACTGCCTTGTCAAACTTGGACTAAATTATCTTTGACTACGTGCAGATGATTTAAGTCAGTTTTCTATGACTGCTCTCTCAATTTTAAAGTAACCTACACAGAAGTCACTTCCAGACAAGCTACCTTTTCTGTTTTGTATTTTTTAAGGGAACCACATTCTGCCTTAGAGGGGACAAAAATGTGCAGTAATTCCAAAGGAAAAGGGTGACCATCCAAACAAAACCATACTTAAAAGGAATATTTTAGGAAGACCTAAAAAAAAAAAAAAAAAAACTCACCATTTTAAATGAATTAAGGGAATTTAGTGGAAAATCAGAAAACTGTTATCCTAGAGGATAGCTGGGCAGTGTCGTTTTGTTTTGCATTTTCTTTGAGTGGGAACTTATAGCAAACAAGTCCATGAGCTCTTGCTTCCATGCTCTCCCATTCCGCAACCCTTGCATGGTCAATGTGCCCACTACCTTATGACATTGAATCATTTTGCTCAAAAGAAGCACATTCAAAAGAAATCTGGTACAGTATGAAGGTAAAAGTGAAAACAGCCATAATTCCCAAGCCACAGGTCCCATATTCACAGGGAGGTGAATAAAGGTCCATGTCATTAGAATGGTTATGCTAACTTTTTTTAAGTTTTAATTCCCTAGAAAAATACTAGTAACCTTTCATTAAAACAACACATAATGTCTTATCTTCTGACAATTGGGAGAAACTGTTATTGTTCCCAAAATGATGTTCATTTTTCAAAATTGTTAGACTGAAAGAAGTTTAATACAGTGCTGGTCCAAGATACAGGCTGGAGACATGTATCTGATCAATAATTTAAAAAATGGGAGAGTATTATATAAAGCAAAATCCATGCTATCCAGAATCTCTGCAAGACTAGGCATTTAGAAAAGCAATTTCTATAACAGATATTCATGCCCTTGTACATTAAAAAAAATTAGATGTGAATCATTTAAATAGAAACTAGAATATTTCCCACTTTCATAAACAAGTGATATCAAACATAATCCAATCTTTATCTGATGGTTGGGTCATAATAAACAGAAACTACAGCACTAAGCCATAGAACAATGATATTTGGAGCACAAGCCAGGAGCACAGGGCTATGTCCATTTATGTTGATAACATCAGATTACTGGGAGGTAGGGGATTTTATGCTATATTTTGTTTTTCCTATCTTTTATTTTGTTGATCTGTGACATAGACATTTCATACCACTATACACATTATAAGGGAATAGAGTATGCATTGGGAAAGGGACTAATTCTGATAGAGTACCTACTATGTGTCAGGTCTGAGATAAATGTTGCAGTGCATCTAGCAACTGACCTGGCACAAAGCAGAAGATGAGTAAACATTTGGTAAATGAATGCCATCAAGGTGCCTGCCTGAGCAGGATCTCTTGTCTAATTTTCTGTTTATAATTGGCCCTGGCTTGGAAAACATATCCAACTATCAAGAAACACCATTAAAATATGTGTCTGGTGTGATTGATACTTTGCACATAAGCAGGTCCAGCATGGCAAAACAGCATGATCTGAGGATGCAATATGAACATGCAAAAGTGCATGATCTGAACTGAGGCAGCTAACAGTGAGCACTTAAAATATGCCAGAAACTCTGGTTTCTTACACACATTATCTAAGACAATGCCTACATGCAGATATTATCCCCATTTCATAGATGCAGAATTTGAGGCTCAAAGTGGTAATGCTTATATAAAGTGGTGGCAATGGAATATGAATCCAGGCAGGGTGAAAGCTGACTCTGAAACAAGCAGTTTTAAGCCCTATACTACAGTATTACTGAATAAATATATAGCAAAATAAGTAAAGGTTGGAAAGATACAAAATACATGTAAATTAACTTTTCTTGTAAACCTTTCTTTGCTGACATTCTGATTCTCAGGTATATTCTCAGATGGTGAGATCACTATACATAAACATTATACCAACATGTCAAAGCAATAAATTGTGAAAATTAGGCAAGCAAAATGCAAGCTGATGAACTATCATACTACAGATGGGCTCCAAAGAAACTTGAGAGGTCTTTGTGTATTAGGGTCATGAGAGGGAACTTTAAGAAATTAAGCTCAAGCAGTGTAAGAGAAAAAAGGGATGGGAGGAAATGGTGTCTTTTATAGACTAAGAACAATCACAAAGCCACTGTGAAATTGGGGTGGGGGATCATAATAGATGAATAAACATACACGTGGTCTGGAACATTCATATCCACTGCAGTTGTAAGCTCCTATTCCTGCCAGATTTACTTGATCACTCAAGCAGCTGGACAAACAAGTTGAAGAGTGCAGGACTAGCAGGGAAGGAGATGGTAGCAAACTCAAAAACCAAATTTGAGGCTATGATTCCACTCTCTCTTTACAAGCCAGGTTCCTTGACTTGGGAAGTGTGGCACCCTTCACTATTTCCAAAGCTTAAAAAGAAGACATGCTGACCTAGGGATTATTTAAATACATGGTCTCATTTGCTCAGAAATCTTTCACTAGGTAGAAGCAGAATCACCTCTAATTAATGACACACCTACTGCAACTAGTGCCTGCAGATCCTCCCTGCCCCTAGGAGTCACAGGGATGAGAGACAGGGGCCTTGCATGTCTCTACAGCAGACATAGGAGCAAGTCAGCTCTCTCAGGCAAGTAATGGGGATATCATCCCTACTTTATGACAAAGGCTGGATATTTTAGCATGAGGTCCAAAGCAAAAACATTGTGCTCAACAGAGATTGCTTAACTACCTAGTAGCTAAATCAGCAACATTTATTAGGCTCTGAGTAGGAGCCCCAAGAATAACTTGACTTTAACTGAAAGCTGAAAATATGTGAAAGTTTCTCACTGCAACGGGATATACTGGGGGCTAAGGTATCTCTGGCAAAACCTCCAAATGCTTTACCATTCAACTCATGAAAAGGGGCACCTCCAAAGTTGTGTAGTCTTTTTCTCATCTCTCAGACATCAGAAGGCAAAATTATCAGAGTACTCGAGGTAAAACTCAAAATTCATTTCATGCTTTAGATATACATTTCCTGAGCACTGATGCAGGAACCGAGTGAGACTAAGTCACTCTGTAAGACGGCAGTATACCCATCCATTATTTTCTTTTATCCCACCCACCATTCAAAGTTCCAACCAGGTAGTTCTGCTTAAGCCCCATTAGCACCAAGTAAGTCTCCTTCCCCACTTCTTCGTCTCTGGTCAAGATGCGCACACCTAGGCCACTCTCACTGTAGTTGAACCCAAATCCTCCCATTTTCAAAGTCAACTGAGGTCCTCCTCTTTCTCCTTCTCCTGGAAGGCTTGATTTCCAACTCATTCCAACAATGTCTCATTTTTCTAAACTACTAACAATTACAGTGTGTACCACCGCTAGTTTATTTAGAAATGCACCATCCTCTAATTGATACTTACATTTATTCAATATTCTGAGTATCAAGTGCATACTGGCACTGTTCTAAGGGTTCATAGAAACTGCAGCAAACCGTATCTATTTTTGCTTCCCCAAAGCCTCTCTCCTAGAAAGAGTTCTCTTAAACTGTTTTCAGATTCTTCCAGTATAGATCTGTGTTCATTCTCTGAGTCTGATACTTAACAATTTAAAGAGCCTTCCGCATCTTTGGTCCAAGCTTACTGAAATTGAAGTTACATAAACTAATGGGGAACAAAAGCAAACGAAGCCATTTCTAAATTAACTTCCACTTCTTAAAAACCTCAAAAGAACAAGGAAGGAAAAGAAAACAGGCTACGAAAGCGATGCTGAACCAACACATTCTACTCACATTGACAAAGCACCTCCAATGCCCCTCCAAATAACAAAAGTGACCTTTGCTTTCAATCCGTATAGCCCCAGATTCAAGTGTTTAAGAGACCTTGGAAAAGTTTAAGGCACTCCTCAGTCTCCTAAGAAGGTCTTTCAAAAGCTTTGTTTCCTGATGAATATAACCCGCCTGATAAATCCTGTCCATGCCACTTAACAAACTAATCCAATGAGGTTCACTACATGGAACTAGATTCGATCTTCGTGCACGAGAGGCCCAAAGAAGAACTTTGAACGCGATAAATTCAGACACAATTTTAATATAAACAACAAAAGCCAGGTCCTGCTGAAGCTGCTGGAAGGCTCCAAGTTCCCAAAAGAAGGGAATCAAGAGAATTTCCTCCAGGGGAGTTGCGAGATCCTGCAAGGCGTGGGAGTTTCTGCAAGAGGTGAGGGAGATTTAAAAATATATATGGCTCTAACGTGATTTGAGAGGCACGACAGCTGGCACCTTATAGCGGGCGAGGGAGAAGTCGGGCTGTGCCATGCGGCGGAGGCTGCCACCTGGGCACTCCCACCATTCTTCACAGCCGAGTCGGGACTTGAATTAAGGACAGCTCCGCGCCTCGCGGACTCGCTTCAGCGCCACTTGCTCCAGGGCGACCTGCCCTCGCCCCGGGGCACCTCGCAAACCCATCCCGCCCGGGTCTCAGGCGTCCCAACCTCTCTGGCGACCTAAGAGACAAGTGGGGGAAAGAGGGTCTCAGGCGGCGGCCCAGCCCTGGCGCGTTACCCACCTGAGAAGACTGGAGAGGGGGTGACTCGAGGACCCGAGGCCACTGCCACTGCCGCCACCGCTACCGCCCCCGGAGCCGCCGCTGCCGCCGCCGCTGCCCCCGAAGCCCGAGGAGAGCCGCTTCCCGGACAGCAGCTTCTCTACAGCCGGGAGGTGCCCGGTGCGGGCCGCCTCCAACAGCTCTTGCTCCTTCCCCATCCCCAGGGCCGCCGCCCCCTGGATCTTCTTCCCTGGGCAGTAGCGGAGCCTGCTCGGGTTCCCAAACTTTCCGTCTCCGGGCAACGCACCCCCCAAACCGGTCGGGGACACCACCCCCCTCCCCCCCGCTTTCCCCCCCCACACCGGTGCGTCACTTCCGGGATCCGGCGTCACGCGTCACCGCGCCCCTTGCCCCGCCCCCTTGCCCACCTAGCTGGGCGGGGCTAAGCGGGAGAGCGCAGGTGGCTCTGATCAGCAAGTAGGGGGACCCCTCTAAACAAAGATACGCTTCCAGGGGCAAGAGGAAAGGGCCAAGTGGGCAGCCTCTGCACAGGTGGAAGGGAATAGACGGGTCCCACCTGTATGTACCTCCCAAAGGGTTTGGGAGCCCGCAGGATAGGAAATACGGTAATTCAGCCAGGCAGCGTAGAAACAAAGAAAAAAATGTGGTAATGCGCACCAAAAATTTCCTTGTCGGTTTTTTCAGCATGAGTAAATTTAGTGCGTAATGATGGAAGCACCTAGTGATAGGTGAATAAAACGCTCCCCACTGTGCATCAAGAGAGGAAATCTTTAAAAATAAAACATACCTACTTTTTTATGCCCAAACCCTGAAAAAAAAATCGTTAAAGTAAAATGTTCATATGAAACACCTCCCTGCCTATGGGATTAGTTTCCCCTTACTTTTGATGAGATTAACCAAACAAAAAAGTCTGGCTTGTGAAATTGACCTGGATGTACATTAGTGAACTGGAAAAATCAGGTAACTGGATAGCCAGTGTGTTTGTTTCTGTTTTGTTCCTGGTGCTAGCACTATTTTTGCTTTAAGTAGGCGCTCGACAGTTAAGGTGTGCATCAATGGACTGGATGATTTTGTTCAGGCAATATGACTTTTAAATGCTTGTGGAACCGAAAGGAACAGAAAGAAATTCGAGGTCAATACAAGCAAACAATCTGTTCAAATGAAACGTACAAGGTTGAATCTAATCTGTTTACCAGGCAGCTGCATCCCAAGACGCGGCATAAAACGGATATGAATTTTCTCCCGTCTCCAAACTTTATGAAGAGTGGAATACGTGGTTAATTGCCAAAGCAATTTTTAAAAATAAGCCCTTTAGTAAACAACACAGCTCTCCTTCTCAAGTGCTGGTTTCCGGAAGCCACAAATTGAACTCCACACCTCAATTTTCCCTCTCCCGGTCGCCACCAAATCAGAGTCAATACGTAGCCCTGAAGTCGTCTACGTGCGCCTGACAGTGACCCCTCCGAGGAGCAGTAGGGCTGATGTCATCGCCGCGCGACCGAAGGAAGTAAGTTCTTGGGCCGCCGCGCAGTGTACGGTTCTGAGCTTGAGTCTGACGGCAGCGTGATCTCTCCCCTCTTTTTCTTACAGCTATGGATAATGCCTGCGAGTCCCCCCTGGAAAAAGGTGGAGAGACCGGGGAGTCAGATGAGACGACCGCTGCTCCCGGGGGACCCGGGCCTACGGACACCGACGGAATTCCCGAAGAAACCGACGGGGACGGAGATGGGGATTTAAAAGAAGCAGCAGCTGAGGAAGCCGAGGTAGGAAGAGAGACTCGACTATAGCTAAGGATAATTTGCCGGTTTCTTCGTTGGTTCCTCCTAGCCTACTGGACCGACCTCCCAGCCTACTCGACCTCACCAGGACTCCTATCCATCCATATATGTTGCTTAAACAAAACTAGCTTAATAGGCTTGAAGACCCGATCAGATCCGTTAAACGAAAAGATTAAAGGAAATTACTGGCGTCTCGTCCTTACCCTTCTGGGAAATTTAAGTATCCCAAAATTAAGTGTTACCAGTGACTTGAGTCCTAACATCCAATTGTCTTTTTAGCATAAACACGCCAAATCCATCAATTGGGCACCCCAGGAACTCAGCAGTGTTGCATAGCTGAGCATTAGCCAAGAATCTCATTTCTGCCTGGGTTCCATTTCTAGATTTAGAATCTTAAAGATATAAGGGACTTAAGAGATCATAAGGCAGAGGGAGCATTAGATTAGCCTTTCATAGCCCAGAGTATATAAAAAAGAATATGTAAAATAAGAATTTTTAGATAAACATAATGTAGTGGAACTGTTTTTTGAAGTAACCTTTAAAATAGTTCTCAGTAATAGGATTTGAATAAGAATTAGCTTAGTCCAATAAAGATCTCACTACATGCAGAAATTTGGATCCAAAATTTTTTGATGCTTCTGTAACATTTTAAAAAATTGGTCATATATCAGACTGCAAAGAAAAGCATAAATTCTTAAATCTGCTGATACAGAGACAGAAGAACTGGGTCCATGGAGACTCTTCTGGCATCCCCTCCAGAGATTGGAGAGTGGAAACAAGAGGGCGGTTTTCATGATCCTTTGGGTTTCAAAACTGTTGTAAACAGATACCAGAGCTGTAATATTAGCTAAACTAGATTATTCAGCTTGGTTTCTTTCTACAGCTGACTATAAACTTCTTCAGGATAGACAGTATATCTTACACTTGATGGTACAGCCAGTGTGGGAGCCCAAGAGCTACTGAATGGATGATTTATTGTCTTGTGATGAGAATGATGTCTTCTTACCTTGCCAAGTCTGGAAAATAGAACAAAAATGTAATCGGGTTTCTTTTATCTTCTCAGGTCAAGAGTCAGGACATCTCAGATTTAACAGCTGTTGAAAGGGAAGATTCATCATTACTTACTCCTGCAGCCAAAAAACTGAAAATAGATACCAAAGAAAAGAAAGAGAAGAAGCAAAAAGTAGATGAAGATGAGATTCAAAAGATGCAGTAAGTCATTTTTTTGATCTTTCCCAATTTTAAGGTCCTTACTTGACCACACAAAGTCAGCAGGGTTTTTTGGCCTTTAGTTACTTTCTATTTCAGTTTCAAAAGAAAATAATTCCTACGTTAGGCTACATGTTCAAAAGTATAAATAAGAAAAAAAAAATCACCTTACTACCAAAGATAAACTATAACTACCAGACCCCCCCCAAAAAAAAAAAAATTACTACCAGAGATAAATATTATAAGGCGTAGTCTCCCTAAAATGTTTTCTATATACATATATCTGTAAATATTTATTCCAAAGATGTTATATATTGTTTGTATACCTATTTTTCACTTATACATGACGAATATTTTCCTTGTAATTATACATTTAGGTCATAGATGTATTTGTATTTCTTCAAAAATGGACATAATAACTTAATTGTATTTCCTGATTGTAGAAATAGTATGGTGCTTTGCAGATAACTCAGAAAATACAGAAAAGTAGAAAAGAATTATCGATAATCACACAATTCAGAATTTATCCTGAGTATATATTTGGGTACATATATTTTTAGATTTTATTATATTTGATATGTACAAATGAATATTTTCATGTCAATAAATATGCCTATAAATCATAATTATATAAAAAAGCCTATAAATCATAATTATAAAAATTTTAATCAGAATTTTTAATACAAGTTGTTTAAAATATTAAACCACTAAGATATATTATTACAAATATAGTTTCTTGAGGCAAATATCTACAACTTTTCATTTTTGAGCTAATAGTTTTACAATCCTGTATGTGATTCAGTGGTATGGAATCACAGCTCTTCAGCTGTGCTTTTTATTTGGTGGTTTTTTTTTTTTTTTTTGACACTAGGTCTCACTATGTTGCCCAAGTAGTCCTGAACATGTGGACTCAAGTGATTCCTGGCTTCTGCCTCCCAGTATCTTGGATTATAGGCACACGCCACCATGGCCAGCTATTTTTTTTAGAGACTAGGTCTTGCTATGTTGCCCAGGGTAGTCTCGAACCCACAGACTCAAGTCATCCCTGGCCTCAGCCTACCAGCGCTGGGATAACAGGCATGTGTTACCATGCCTGGCTTCTTCATCTGTATGTTTTCTTGCACCATTAAGGCACCTGTGGTCCTTCACCATAGTTCATTGGCGCTCTTCCACACTTTGTTTTCCACCCTCCCTTACTCACTCTGGTGGCCTTGTTTTTACTGACAGATTTCTACTGTAGTCCTTCACCATAGTTCATTGGTGCTCTTCCTTCCACACTTTGTTTTCCACCCTCCCTTACCCACTCTGGTAGCCTTGGTTTTACTGACAGATTTCTACCATTTGTTGGTGGTTTGGTTTTGACTGATCCTTAGTTTTGTTTCTCTACATTCTATATGTGAGCAAAACCTTGTGATATTTATCTTTCTCATTCTGACTTACTTTACTTAGCATAATCCCCTCCAGTTCCATCCTAATTGTCACAAATGGCAATACTTTGTCTTTTTTTTTAATCAATGAGTATTGCATTGTGTGTGTACATACATGTGTGCGCGTACATGTGTGCATATGTCCATATATATTTTTGATTAGGTTGATTTCTTTCTGTTAAGTTGTATAAGTTCTTTTTATAGCTTGGATATCAGCCCCTTGTCAGATATATGCTGTTCAGGTATTTTCTCCCATTCAGTAGAGTATATTTTGTTTTAATGATAGTTCTTTTGCTATACAGAAGCTTTTTAGTTTATTTTTGTCCTATTTGTTTATATTCCTTTTTGTTTCATTGATGTTGAAGATGAATCCACGACATTATTGAAGCCAGTGTTATGAATTTTTGTGCCTGTTTTTTCAAGTATTTTATGGTTTCAGATCTCACATTCAAGTCTTTAATTTTCAAGTGAGTTAATTTTTGTGTGAGGTGTGAGATACTAGTCCAATTTTATTCTTACTCTTTGCATTTGATGGTCCAGTTTTCCCAGCACCATTTATTGAAAAGACTTTCCTTTCTCCAATGTATACTCTTATCTCCTTTGTTGTTAATTGTCCTTGTATATGTGGTTTTATTTCTGGACTCTCAATTCTATTTCATTGATGTGTCTTTTTTTATATTTCCGTACCAAACTATTTTAATTCTTATAACATTGTAGTATAAAGTCTAACTTTGCAGTATAAAGTCTGTAGTATAAAGTATAATACCACTGTTCATTGATAGCAAGATTACTTTGGCTATTCAGGGTCTTTTTTGGTTACATAGAATTTTGGTAATGTTTGTTCTAGTTCTTTGAAAAATGCAATTGAAACCTTGATAGGGTTTGATTCTCTATATTGCTTTGGGTAAGATTGCTGTTTTAAGAGTGTTAATCCTACTATTCCATGAGCAGTATTCCCATTACTAGGAATACCTAGTAAATAATTTTTTGTTGCTATATTGTATTCCACTGTGCGGATGAACTATAATTTAACCAATCCCTGTAACTGATTTCATTTTTTTTTAATAGTATGATTAGTATCTTTGTATTCTTTGTATTTACTTCCTAAGATAAACTCTTAGAAGTGTAATTGCTAGTTCCAACAGCATGGACTAATTCAAAGACTTTTCAAATGTGTATTTCCAAATTCTCCTAAAAGGTTGCTTTGGTTCACATTCTATCAGTATTTGTGTCCTCCTAGTTTCATTAACACTATCCTTTTTAATACTTATTTATCTGATTCATGAAAACCTTAGTTCACTTTCTAAAATTGGAGTGGCCAGCTTCATATTTCAAAAAATTAACTATATATTGAGTATTTACCCTTTTCCATAGATTTTACAAATATTTCCCCCTTAATCTTAATGTTGAAAACTACTGGTTTGAATATTAGTTTATATATTAAAATTTTACCAACAGCATGAAAGTGTATGTAGTAAACCAGAGTAACAGTGACCAACATTGTTAAAAATTTAGTAGTTTAATTTTTTTTTTTTTTTTTTTTTTTGAGACTAAGTTTCACTATTTTGCCCAGGGTAGTCTGGAACCCATGAAATCAAGTGATCCCTAGTCTCAGCCTCCCAGGTAGTTGGGATTACAGGTATGTACCACCATGCCCAGCTATTTTTTTGAGACTAGTTCTTGCTATGTTGCCGGGGGTAGTCTCGAAACCATGCACTCAAGTGATTCCTAGTCTCCACCTCCCAAGTAGCTGGGATTACAGTCACATACCACCGTGCACAGCAAAATTTTTGTTTTTAATGAAATGTTATACTTTCTCTCAACTTTCTGTAGAGTGGAAATGTTTTTATCTTCACTTCTCACAAGCACCAAGCTTTTATTGATGAAATAATATATCTTAAGTATTCACTCCTATAAGGCAAACTTAACTACTTGACTCTTTGTCTAGAATCCTGGTTTCTTCTTTTTCTGAGGAGCAACTGAACCGTTATGAAATGTATCGCCGCTCAGCTTTCCCTAAAGCAGCCATTAAAAGGGTAAGGCTGGACCACACTTCATTTCCAGCAGAGACAAAACTTGAATTAGGCTCAAGATTGATGTCCACTGTCATTTGAAGTAAGGTATTAGGCAAATTGGTGGGCTATTTAGGCAGGAAAATAAAAGCAATACACTCCTTAATTATCTGTATTACAATTTAGTACTCCATGAATGGGGTCTCAACACTTGGTTTCTTGTTTTAATATTCTCAATTTTAGCAACTAGTTTTTAGGAAGCACTTTTTCAGGGCAGCGCTTTTGTGGATACTGTGCTGCTTAGATATCTTACTCAGTCTTTGTTCTTCTTTCAAGCTGATCCAGTCCATCACAGGCACTTCTGTGTCTCAGAATGTGGTTATTGCTATGTCTGGTATTTCCAAGGTTTTTGTCGGGGAGGTGGTAGAAGAAGGTGAGTACATACAAATACTGGATTTAACCTGTGGTTGTCCGATTTTCAAGAAAACCTATAATAAAGGGTTTATTAAGGCACCTATGGGAATCTCCATTTGCATTGGTTGCCCAAGTGTATTCAGGAGTGCATGAGTATTACGGTGTTCCTTGAAAGTTTCAGTACTGGGAAGGAGTTATCCAGGCAGTTTTCTTATCCTCAGCCTAATGTGACAGAAGCGCTTTGTATTTTTCACAGGTGAATTTTGTTCTTTTCTGCTGCCCAAAGTAAAACTGAAAAACCAATCACTGGGACTAACTACTATAGTATGGTGAGGAGTTGTCCCTGCTGTTATGACCCCTTATCCACTGCATAAAGAACCCAGCTGCTACCCATTGCTAATCTTTAGCCAGTTAAGCCTTCTTTTTAAGAAGACATAGACTGTTGTCTATGATAAAGCCTGATATAGATCATATTTATACTAATACAATATAGTTTATAGCATTCTTTAAGAAGGAAGTTTTATGAACATTACAGAATTCAGAAAGATAATGTAATTAATAAAATCTGTAATAATGAAACTTTCTCCTTGTTCTTTTATAGCACTGGATGTTTGTGAGAAGTGGGGAGAAATGCCACCTCTACAACCCAAACATATGAGAGAGGCAGTTCGGAGGTTAAAGTCAAAGGGACAAATTCCCAACTCAAAACACAAAAAAATCATCTTCTTCTAGACCCAACCTAGAAAAGTCTGGTACTAAAGGAAGAAGTACTGTTTCCAAACTTCCATCTCATGAGACTTCCCACTTTGGTGCTTCAGTCTCTCAGTCCTCCAAAGATTTCATGCTGGTTTTAATGTCTTTGTCATAACTCTGATAGCCATCACTGCTAGAAGACGTACCTTGACTAAATATTGGGACCTCTTAGTGCATTTTGAGGCATTTAACTATTTCTTGGCCAGCTGGAAGAAGGAAGGTGCATGGACTTTAATCTTTTGGACAAGAGAGCTGCTTTCAGAGAAAACATTCCCAAGAAAGCTTTGATGGTTTCACATTGAAGCCTGAAGTTGCTGATATAATTGTTTCTTACATCTGCTTTTAAGTGGTGAAACAAGCAAAATATTTGACTTGTGACATACTCTACCATGAAGGAATAGTGGAATCATTTGTCCCTGTAAAGATTCTCCTATGGATTTGGTGAGTGATCATTAAACTGTTTTCCAACTTGCCATGTGTGTATTCAATTTCTGTTCAGCTGGTGAGAGAAGTTTATTCTTCAGTGTTAGAGTAAAATGGCCTTGGTCTTGGCTTCTTTGTGAAAATTTGATCCTCCTTTTTCTACTAGAACTTAAAATTTTATCTCAGAATAGACCACTTAAAAACAATGTAAAAGTTGCATATTTCAGATTCTTATAAACAGATATATCACAAGAAATACAGTTTAAGAAGTTTAATTTGCTTTTTTCAGGTGGTTCACAGAACCAGTACACTCAAGGTTTGATTAGATATTGCAACATTAAAATTTCCCAATACTGACCAATATTCCAGTTCAACAGATACATTCTCATTGTTTTCCTCAAATAGAGGGTAATGAAGTGACCTTTATTGACAGTGATTAGCAGGAATAAGGCTATTGTATATAATTGGCAATCCCCAAGAATTCTTCCTTCTCTACCATTCAGTCATAGGGAAAAGGGTTTTTGAAGCTATTCTTTTCTGAAGCTTTCCTGAGCAGATCTTAGTAAATATTCCAGTTCTTCTTAGCACCCTGAGTAGGGAAGATAGCTTGGACTCACAAAGTTGGGCTAATCTGACTATAGTATTTTACATTAAAACTCATGACTTGAAACATGTACTTAGCCAATGGAGAAGTGGAGCATTCCACAAGGAAATGCTATAAGCTTCAGACTAAATCTTGACCAAAAAATCAAGTTTCCCTATCACCATGGTAATCTCAAAACTACCTCCTTCCCCTACGCCTATAAACTAGCCCAAATGGAAACCAATGTAAGTGATTTAAATGGAAGCATTTAAGCTATGGGACATGTGACAGGTGGTATTTATCCCTTGTATATTCCTTCATATACATATTCATATACAGGAACTATTCCTTTTAGAGAAGGTATATAAAGATTGAGTCCCATGGGAAAAGGAGGGTCCGATTAAATATACAGCAGACAACAACCATCATGAGAACAACCCACTCCTGAGAATAATTCACGTATGTCAAAGAAACTAGGTTAATTATCTCGGTAAGTTAAAAACAGAGTTTGAGACTGGTAACCACCCCCACAGCCGAGCCAAGAGTTATACTAATCCATTTGCACTAAAGCATACTTTTGGTACATCAATGTAAACAGGAAATCTAGACCATCACAGATGATACACAGTTGTAAATGCTTCACAGCTGAAATCATGATGTGAAATGGTATAAGTCTTTAAGGGATAGCTGTGCTACCACTCCAGACATTTTCTTGAGGTATTGTAATCTCCTGTTCACAGAGCCTTAGAACTTAGAGGCAGAAATCAAAAACAGTCCAAAGGAACTGCTACAATATTTTCCTTTACACTTATAAGAACTACCAATCAGTTCACATTTCTTCATTATCTGTCTTCCTCTGGTGAATAGGAATATGAAGTTATACAAGTTGATTTTTGCTAAGTATATGTACTTAGTACGTGTACTTTCAGGGGACATGTCCCCTACTACATGTCCTGAGGGAGAACTTGAAGATACAGTGACCAAAGCCTCCACATAAGGGAAGTTAGAATTTCTCTGGCTCTGCTTGACATGTAGCCAAGTGCTCTAGAGTGCCAAAGCCTGACTGGGCTCTAGCCATTAAAGGGGATTTACCTTGATGCTTGCTGAATTTGCTTTATTGCCTCCCACTTAAGTACAGCTTAAGGTGAAAGCACAGCAAGCTGCACCTATTAGTACATGTGCATATTTTGGGGCTTTTTCTTTTTGGGGTGTGTGTGTGTGTATTGGTACATGTGCATATTTTGGGGCTTTTTCTTTTTGGTGTGTTTATTAGTGCTTGTGCGTATTTTGAGGCTTTTTCTTTTTGGGGTATGTGTGTGTGAGTGCTTGTGCGTATTTTGGGGCTTTTTCTTTTTGGGGGGTGTGTGTGCGTGCGAACGCACATGTGCGTGCACACGCCCAGGGATATAATGAAGTAGGAGGGAAAGAACTGAAATGTGATTTTAAATCAGTTCCAGTAAGCCTAAAATTGAATGATTTTATTTTCCAGCCAATTGATCTCCCCTATACTCCTCCAAGAATATTAGAAATAACACATTTGAGAAGATCAGTGATCCATTTGTTCACATTCTACCTTTGTCAAAAACATTAAGGAAGAATTTGTGGAAGGACACAGCCCTCTCAGCTGCCTGTCACCAAATAGCCCTGGTTTTCTAGAATTCCTTTAGGAAGGCTGTCATCAAGAATTCCATTAAAACCTGCCCTGATGTATGGTTTCTGTCAGCACCAACTCTTGGGCATAAGTTTCTGATTCGCTATAAGGAATACTTTCTTTTCCTAAGGCTATGAGGTAGAGCCTTAGAGCTAGTGTTTTGCACTTGTCTAGATATTTGATCCAATACTCCCCTCAGTTGTCATCTTTCCAGAACTGGAGGCAACATTTTAAAAATGTATCATGTACCTCCACTCTCTGATACAATTTTTGCTGTTCTCTAAACCTTCCTTCAGTCCATAGATTTTATAAATGATATCACTACAAGTGTACAAACTTAAGACATTGCACTGGTTTTGTGTGAGGTCCTCTGGCCTGTGTTGTTTCCATGTGCCCTACCTTATAGATTTACCAGGCAGTCAGGCTTCTGGTGAGAGCAGCACAGTGACCCCTCCTCCTTCTCAGCAATGTTTTAGTGTCTTTCCCAAGTTCTAACAGTTCATTGCCTTGTCCATTGCTTGTTGATTCTTTCATAAGTACACTGCTTTATACCTACCTATGTAGAACCTCACCTCTCACTTCCTGGCTGTAGTAATTATAGTTCAGCTTGTACCTTTTTTTTTTTTTTAACTTCTTCTGGTTTACCTTTCACTATCTGGGAGTAGTTAATTCAATGGCATTGATATATTCTACTTTCAGGTCATTTATAAAAATGGTTCAACCATATAAACTATATATGGTTAAACCACATATTTATGTGGTTCAACCAAAAATATACCCTTAGGAATCATGTTAACATTCTTGCCAGAAATATGTTTATTCTAAATTATTTCCTAAACATGACAAAATATTCCCATAATCTCATAAGGACTGATGTTAAAATTTAAATTTCCTCAGTGAAGAAAGTTGGCAAGTCTAAGTAAACTAGATCTTGTTTCTTCTTAAATGCATGCTTTTCAGCTTCAAAAAACACCAGATGATACACACTAGGGGTGATCTCTCATAAGGAAACCATTTTTAGTTTTTCTTCGGTAGGTGAAATATGATTTAAGATTTTAGTAACACTACTAAATCACTATTTTATCATCTTGCCAATTAAAGGTGAATTAGTTGATAAAATTTTTGTTCAATTACAGCTTGAAGTATGCCACAGAGCTTTATGGATGAAGGTACAGTGTTGGGAAAAATTAGGTGGGAAAGAAAAGAAGACCTATATAGCTCTCTTATAAAGCAGGTACAAAACCTAGGTAGCTTGAAGGGTTGGTTGATTTGTTATTTCTTACATCAATACTACATGATTTTTAAAAGCTACAGTGATAGAGGGAGGTGAGAAGAAACAGGTGGAAGTGTTTAACTATGTTAAAGATCTTTAGCTCCCAAACCACCAGTGCTGAGGAATGCCTGTGGAAAGCCATAGTGCTGGGAAAGCAAATGTACCAGGGGTCCCACAGAGATAGGAAATAACCCCTGAGGTACTGTGAGGTACTCCCACATCATGACTTCTCCCTAGCTCAGGGTAAATACATTTTTTTTTCCTGGTTTAAATTTCAAATAAATTATGTCATTGAGAGGAAAGATGATGAAACTGAATCACTCCTGTTGTTTACTTTCTACCACAGCATCACAATGAAGAAAGCATATAACAAAGAGGAATCCTAACCCTGAAAAATTTGATTGTAATTTTAGTCATGATGACATGCACTTGATTTCCTTTCCCCAAAATGCAGGATCAAGGTCTCCCTTCTTACAACTCTCCTGGCTCCTGCTTTGCTCTTCCTGCTCTACTCCACTATCACCGTAGCTCAGGCTAAGGACTTTTCAGGTCTGCTACAGGAAGCTCTGGGACATAAAATCTTTGGTGGCTCTGGATGACTGAGTATGTGGGTCCTTTCCCTGCTCACACAAGTTGTAGAAGAAGCAAACATCTCCACCATGAAATCAGGAAGTGAAACGGCCCTAATATTAAGGAGACTCCACCTAGTTAGAGGGCCAAAAGGTTTTATACAGGCAAGACATGATGCTTGAGCCACGCGCAAAGCTGCCCCCAAATCTTTGGGAAGTAATCATGCTATGCTGGTCTTCCATCCAAGTTAGAACAGCTCGCTGAAAGGACACCACAAGGAGAGAGCTGAGTACTCCCTCGGTTGCTCTGGCATTCTCAGCAGACTTGAATATTCAGCACTGGACAGTGTCTCGTCCTAGGTGGTGCTATTGCTGGTGATCTCTCTCCTTGGCACAAATGGCACAGCGGCTACTATCAGAGCTCAAAGAGGGGGTTATATTTCCTAATCTCCTGAAGAAGTCTTTCTTTGTCCTGGTTGGCATTGGCCAATGCTTGCTTAGTTTCTATAAGTTCCTTTTGTAGGGTAGGCAGTTCTTCCACCTGAGGAACAGTAAGTAATTCACAGTTAATGAATAAGATAACATCATTTTGCAGAAACATCCAGAAAGAGGGAAACAGAAGGAAAAATTCAAGCAGAAAAATCCACAAGTTTAGTCAACGATCAAGAGAACTCTACTAAATCTTTGCTATGAGCCTAATCCCCTCTTTAGGATCGATCTGTAGCAAGGACAGCAACAGGTAGAATACATAATCAACATCCATTTACCTCTAACTCCTGCTTATATCCTCTGTTCATCCTCTATGTATTTCTGAAAGCTAGGTGACAGGGGCCCAAACCACCCAGCTGCATACAGCATAGCAACCCCTCTAGCCCTCCAGGTTGTACCAGCTTTTGATATTATAGGCCCTACAGGTACTGTTCAATCAGGTACTCACCTGTTGCCCAAAAGCCTCCCCTGTGGGCACCAGAAACACCTGTTCTTTGAGGGGCTGCCTCTTCTCATTTTTAGGTTCCTCAGCTGATGGTTTGTCCTGAGCAGCAGCTAGAAAAACAGTAAAGGTTTGAAGTGACAAGTTACTACCCACATACAGATAATTCCAAGCCATCACCTAGCCCCGTATGGGAGAAGAAAAAAAAAAATAGAAAAGCCAGGAGGCTGAGAAGCCTGACTCACCGCCTACGTGGAACACACCATCATCACTCCGCTTCAGGACAACATGCTCCATAGCCACAGTGATGGGGATAGGCCCCGGAGATGTTGGATAAATGGGGGGAATATCATCCTGCGGGAAAGAGGGAGTCACATGATGCCCCCAACCAGCTCAGAGAAATTAAGATAATACCATGAAATTTGAAGCACTTTTATGTCACTGCTTATTCATACGTTCATACAATGTATGGGAGGCATAACTGAGTTCTCTTCCATTGCAGAGAGAGTGGAACTGATGATCAGATGACTTCATAGTTCATATCAAAGATAGGGGAGGGCTAGAATTAAGGTATTCTCATCTAAATCAGTACTTTTTGACAACACACATGTATTTACTTAACACTGACCAAGAATGCTAATACACATTTACTCATTTACTTCTGCCTTTTATAGTGACAAGAAATTAATGGGTGTCACAGCCAGAACTCCTTGCCTTACAAAGTCTAGGATAAAAATATAAAGCTCCTCTCACCTTGAGGGTGATCCTGGAGTTAAGAAGCTCAATTTTCATGGGAACTACCACAGGGATTTCTTCATCCTCCAAGAAGGGCCCTAGGCCATTGAGCACTGAAGTGAGCAATTCAAGATCACAGCCATGAAGCAAAAAATGCAGGAAGCCATTCTGTGTGGCCAGGGGAGAATGAACAGCTGCACCAGGTCCAACCTCAAAACGAAGGCCCACAGCTGGTCTTAGGTCACCAGTCTTCAAAGCTGAGGATTCCTGGAAGTCTGTACCTTTGAAAAGACAGTAGGAAAACATACTAATTCTTTAATAGCCAAGGGCTGTTTAAGCGCTTTACATATATTTAATATTGTAACAACCCTATGCCAAAAGCATTGTTGTTTCCACCTCAGAGATGAAAGGACTGAGGCACAAAGAATTACTTGCATAAAGTTACACAATTTATAAGTAGCAAAGAGGGCTTAAACCCAGGCAGCCTGGCTGGGAAGTCCCTGGACTTACCTACTTTACTATAGTGTCTCTCATGATAGAGGGAAGTTAAGTACAAGTATAAAACTGGTATCACTATGAATGGGTCAGGGCTAATAGTGAAGGAAAACCTCTTAAAACACAGAATCCTCAACTGCTAAATTAAAACATCTCTTCCAAGTCTTCTCATTTCTAATAGTAGGATTTAGGCTAATCTGAAAACTTTGTAAAGAGCAATCGTAGGTATATCTAAGCTTATGAAACAACACACTAAACTGCAAATTAGTAGAACCATTTTAGAAAACAATTGAACATTATCTTGTAAAGTTAAGCTATAGTTATCCTAGTAGCCTAAAAATTATATTTTCAGGAATATAACCCTGGAGAAAGTCTTGAACCTGCAAACCAGCAGGCAGGTACAAATATGCTCAAGATAACACTATTTGAAACAGCAAAAAAAAAAAGAAGAAGAAAAGAAAAAAACCTGAAAACAATCCAATGTCTATTCAGAATAGACTGAAGAAGTAAACAGTTATGGATACAGGGAGAATTTTGGAAGTGGTGGTGATGGTTACATAGCTCTATAAACTTACTAAAACCTGTCAAATTGTATGCTTATGTTGAGTGGATTTCCTAGTATGCAAATTATACCTCAATAAATCTGTTTTTTAAAAAAGCAAAATGTAGTATATTTTTCCAACAGGTTACAGTTGTGTAAAATTGATTTATAGCTAACTCCATAACCTAAAGAATTTAAAAACACCATGTTTCTTGAAAGAAGTAAATCACAAAAGAATGCAAAATACAGTTCCATTTAGAAAAACTAAAAAACCTACAAAGTTAATATATTGGTACAAACCTATGTGGAAGAATTGTAAAGGAGAATATGAAAATGATAAACACAAAATTCAGGATAGTGGTTTCCAATGACGGATGAAAGGTAGAAGGATCAGGAGAGCGGTTCCAGGTACTTAAAAGTCAGTAATACTATTTTATTTATCAAATAAACAATAAATATTTATGGGTAGATATGACACATGGGATCATTGTGGATCCATAAGTTCATTGTAATTAGGATTGTATACCATATAGAGTTTATATTTCAGTATCTACTCAATGTCTTTTAAAAAATGGTTTACAATGAAGCAGTAATTTTTCTCATTATCTTTTAACATATACATGATAATGCACATCAAATAACTGAATCTGGACAAGAGAAGTTCCCTGATAAGATGTAGCAGTCACACAAATGAAGAAGTGAACAGTTCTCAAGTACAGATTTATGGAACACCTAGGAAGTGACAATGGCAGATAGCCTAGGAAATGCAAAACTGGAGAAAGAGCTCTGAGAGAAATCCTACAAGGAGGGTTTATTGGAGTATTTCCTCCCCACATGGCTTCTGGGGATCGAGTGGCAACAGAGCAACTGCCGTGGCAGCACAGTGACAGAAGCTGAGTTCAGCTATGGCTGCCCCAGATCAACTTCAGCACCTTTCCTGTAATGCTCATTATCCTCACCTGGGCACTGTCCATGCAGGAACTGCCAGAGTCCCATAGTGCCTAGCTGCTGGAGGGTCAGCTCCTCTGCTTGCAGGGCCACAGTCAGGTCCTCGCCTCTTACTTCAATCCCCAAGGACACCTCATTCACTTGCAGGACCAGCACTGAGACCTGTAAAAGGAGACTTAGCTGAGCACCAAGCTCTCTGCCTAAAATCTACCCTTTGTTAGAAGAAAGCAGAGCAGCTAACCGGGTGAAGATTGAGGTCTTCCCCACAGGGTGAGACTGAACTGTTGGCCTCTGGTGACTCCTGACTGTAGCTCTCCATAACAGGGGTCTCCTGAACACCAGTGTTGTCTAAGACATTTGGAAGAGATCCTGCTGGGAGAGATTCTGGACCAGGGTCTGTATAAGAAAGACAACAAAGTTTGAAATTCAAAAAAATCTGTTCAAATCCAATGGCAACTGTAAAAACAAAACAAAAACAAGTATTTTTGTTGTCATAAATGTCATAAACTTGACATTTATGAGACAACTGGAAATTTGAAAACAAAATAGATATTTGATGAATTAAAGGAATTAAATTATAGTAATGTTTTTGAATTATAGTAATGTCATTTGATTACATTTTTTTGAAGTCTGTAAATGGAAGCAATCCAGATGAATGAATAAGCAAAATATGGTGTAAACATACAATAAAATATTAACCAGTCTTAAAGAAGAAAGAAACTCTGACACATGCTACAATGTGAATGAACCTTAAGGACATTATTTTATGTGAAACGTTAGTCACAAAAAGGAATAATACTGCATGGTTCCACTTATATGAGATACCTAGAGTCACCAAATTCATAGAGACAGAAAATGGAATGGTGACTGTCTGAAGCTGAAAGAAGGAATGAATGAAGTATTGTTTAATGGGTACAGAGTTCTAGTTTTGCAAGATGAAGAGAGTTCTGAAGAGGAATAGTTGTGATTGTTACATAACAATTTTAATGTACTTAATGTCACTAAATTATAGTTAGAAATGGTTAAGATGGTAAGCTTTAAGTTATTTTTACCACAATGAAATTTTCTTATATTACCACAATGAAAATGTTTTACATTTAAAAAGTCTGTATTTTCTAGATATGATACTGAATAATAGTTATGGATAAAACGATATATCTGGGATTTGCTTTAAAGTAATATGCAGGAAGGGAAGTGGGTGAAAGTATATATAAAACAAAAAATGGTCCTGAGTTCTTAACAGCTGAAGCTAGGTAAAGGGTACATTATAGTTCATTTGATTCTATTACTATCCATATTTTAGATTTCCTATAAGTTCTATAAGTTTCATTAAGAAGTTAAAAAAATAACAAAAGAAACTTGGGTACACACCACTCATCTTAAGAAACCTTCTCTTTTGATTTTTATTTAGACACCAGAAACCATTTAATAAATTTATATTTCAATAAGCTGAAAGAACCAGGGTAACTTCTCAGGGTGATAAGAGCTAATTCTAAAAAGTTATTCATTTTATCACAGACAAAAAGCCCCTTAGTTACTTGTTAAAAATAAGATACATAAGGGGGAAAAAAGGCAAATAGACTCCACTGACACCAGTACAAAACTAACCCCACTCCACAGCTATGTAGCTGGAAGATGTTTCCTTTGATCTGAGTCTTGGTCTATGATAAAAACTTAGAAGACATGGGGATAAAATTAGAGCCATAGATCCATTTCTTTTTCTTGCTTTGGCTAAGTAAATATCTATTTTATTAAATGTCATTCCTTTTGCATCCTGCCAGTATGAATAAGGTAGAAGAAAGAAATCTTTTTGGATTTTTATAGTTTTGTCTGGCTCTGCTTCCACCTACCAGACTCCAACAGCATCACAAAGCTATCACTTCCATCACTGTCCACTGAAATCCGGTCTTCAGGACCACTGTTATCCAACGAGACAGTATCAAATGACTGCTGAGATACTGTCCTTTTCATGGAGAAAAATCGGAGCCGGGCAGCACCCCCACTCACTGGGGCTGCCACCCCCTCATCTATCTTGGCCATGGGGTCCCTGTTTATAAAACAAAAACAAAAAATGTGGCTTAGAAAATATGTTGTCTCATTTCAATGCATATCTATCCCTTTCAGCCCAAACAGTTATTATATATTATAGACATAAACTTTTATATCACCTATTACCTGTAGAAGAGGGTTACACCACTTTCAATTGCTGGTCTTTCAATTGCTGGTCTTTCTGAATCTTCATATTCTAGCAATTCAAACTGTTATCAGCAGCTCTCTCATATCAACAGTAAATGTCAAGGTTATTTAGACATCTCATATACAGAAAAGACCCATTAACTATAATATCACTGCTAATTTTTTTTTTTTTTTTTTTGCAACTAGGTCTTGCTATTTTTGCCCATGGAACTGCAGGCTCACAGTGCCTGTGGAACCACAGACTCAAGCAATTCCCAGCCTCAGCTTCCCAGGTAGCTAGGATTACAGGCGTGCACCACCACACCCAGTTATTTTTTGGGATTAGGTCTCGCTGTGTTGCCCGGAGCGGGACTCGAATGGATCATTAGCCCCTGCCGCTTAATGAACTGAAGCTTACAGGCACGAGCCACCATGCCCAGCTAATATCACTGCTAATTAATGGTACCTGAAGTCCCATTCATACAAGTACTTAGTGATTAGCTTCTGTACACAGGCACTACAGCAGGCACAGCATGTGGTCAGAAGCTGAATAAAATGTCCCCTGTCCTCTAAGAATTTATGATATATCAGAAGAGGAAAATTATCACATATAACATTATGTGGGAGAAGTCACGTGCCACAGAGAGGGACAGAAGTATAATTCAAAACCTAGGTATATCAAAGAGGGGAAAGGATGAGTAGAAGCAGTGAAAAATGGTTTCATGGAAGGACAGAGCGTTTGAGATGGCCACTGAAGGACTGTGAATGGTAGGAAAGCATTCCATGGGGAACAAACATCATGAGAAAAGCACAAGACCAGAAAACAAAATGTAAATTTTGGGAAACCAGTAGCTGTGTTCAACCAACTTGAGCACAGTTTTGTTATGGAGAGTAATGGAGGATTAAGTTAAAAAGGCATAACACAGTGAAAAGAAACCACTAAGGAACTTTTAACCCTACTCTCCCATTTTATCGATGAAGTAACCACTGAAGGTTCACATCACAATTATAGGTAGAAATGAGAAAAACTCACACTTTCCTAAATGCTTTTTTCACTTTACTACATGGCTTGCAGTCAGCTAGCAGAAACCTATGAATAAAAAACTACATATGAAAGTACACTTAAAGCTGTAAAGTGCACCAGAGTATATGGGAATCTCTGTGCCTGATGCTCAATATTGTTATGAACCTAAAACTGTTCTTAAAAAAAAAAAAAAAGTCTGTTACCCGGGTGTGGCGGCACATGCCTATAATCCAACCACTGGGAGGCAAGAGGAC
>PVHY01000539.1:110794-158581 GCA_004024945.1 Uropsilus gracilis
AAAGAAAGAAAGAAAGAAAGAAAGAAAGAAAGAAAGAAAGAAAGAAAGAAAGAAAGAAAGAAAGAAAGAAAGAAAGAAAGAAAGAAAGAAAGAAAGAAAGAAAAATGATTGCCTAAATATGTACTAGAAGATAAGCACGGAAAAACCCTGGTTACCCCATTACATGTGCTTCAAAATAAAAATAAAGTCTGTTTAAAAAAAAAAAAACTGTAAAGTGCCATATGGCTGTAACATATCATTGATTACACCATATTAGAAAGTGCAAACAATATTCTGGGCATATAAGAAAAAAGCCTGAGGGTTTTAGAGTAGGAAAATAACAAGAATACATTTCTGTTTTAGGATGCTTGACCTGGCTTTTTCATACAAGCTAGAGAAGAAAAGATCTCCAATGAAAAAAATCAATAGTTCACATGTGGAAATTTACAGGAAAAACTAAGCAGTGTCATCCTGGAAGGAGTATCAGTATCATGGGGACTTGTGAGAAATGCGAATTCTTTGTTCCATCTCAGATCTAAACTGGATGACGGGTTCTGGGGGGCAGGGCTAAGCAAGTTGTACTCACAAATCCTGCAGGAGATTCTGAAGCAAGCTTGAGAATCATCACTGCTCTGGGAATTATGGTTAGAAACTCACAAACAACTGGAAGGAGCAGAGCTAAAATGTAGTTTAAATGAGCAGAAGAGGCAGCTCTTGTTCTAGAAGACTGCCCTTCTGTGTCTATGCAGGTGTCTGTCTTTCCTGGTTCTCCTTCCTCAATGTGTGCTGATGCAAAAGTAAATGATTGAATGAAGAGATGAAGGAATGAATGAGCAGGAGAATGATGCAATCAAAAAATAACTGGTCAGGGAAGGGATATGAAACTTAGATTTATATCAGTGAAGTTTGGTTTGAGGTACCCATGGGAGTAGGTAGTTTTTTCTTTTGTTTTGTTTTGTTTTTAAGAGATTGGTCTTGCTAAGTTGCCTGGCGTAGTCTCAACCCCATGGACTCAAGTGATTCCTAGCCTCAGCCTCCCAAGTAACTGGGATTAAAGGCGCACGCCACCGCACCCAGCATATGAAATAGGTAGTTTTAAAAGAAGAGCAGGGAAGGGGAGGTAAGTCAGGACTAAAATTATAGAATATAACATAAGTGAGGAGATGGATAAAATAGAATATGCAAAAGTTCAAACTAATAAACCTTTTGAAAGTCTGGTAACTTCATGAAAAATCAAAAAAATGCTTATATTATTTCATCCAGTATCTGCTTCCAGATTTTTATCCTAAAGACTTAGATGTATAGAAAGAGTAAAATTCATAAGGATACTTGACACAGTATTGTTGGTTCTCTAGCTGAGAAAAAGTAGAAACTGAAAAAGTGGAAACTACTACCCTGGATAGCATAGTGAATTAATAAATTATGGTATATCTGTTTACTATAATACAATGAAGTAATTAAAAATTATGTAGCCAAATACCTAATGAGTGGGAAAATATTCACAATAAAACATTAAGTGAATGAGCTGAGATTTTTCTATATTATATAGAAATAATGTAATATTGTATTATCATTGGACAGTGTCATTACAAGTCACTTTTAAGTTTCTTATTTATTCTTCTATTTTCCAGAGTAATCAAAGTACCAATCATTTTTATTTTATTTTATTTTTTTTTTTGAGACTAGATCTCACTATTTTTGCCTGTGGAACCACAGGCTCACGTTGCCCAGGGTACCACAGACTCAAGCAATCCCCAGCTTCAGCTTCCCAGGTAGCTGGGATTACAGGGCACGCCACCATGTCCAGCTATAATGTTATGGAACTAGTCTCGCTATGTGCCCTCGGCGGGACTCAAACCGCGATCCCTGGCCCTGGCCGTAGCTCCTATAAGGCATGTGCTACCATGCCCGGCCCCTAATCATTTTTATAATTAAAAAGTAAAAATTAAATCCTATACTGTGAAAAATTTAGCATGTAATATAATGGTACATCATTAAAATATATTTTTAAAAAGTAAAAATCATAATGTAAGTTATCATAATACTATATCACAATACTATTTAAAGGATAAAAAGAAGAGAATAGCCAAGAGAAAAACTCCTTCCAAGAAGTAGGATTAAAAACGGTCAAGATGAATTGCCAGCAAGAGTAACTGCCAGGAGAAGGAGGACTGAGGGCAGGCCACCAGCCCAGGTAAATAGGAAGCCATTATTGATGTTTTTAGAAGAGCTTGTAACACACACCTTTTTTTCTCCTTTATATCTTTCCTTTCTTCCCAGCTCCCTTATTCTTCTTCATTCATTTAGAAAGGGCAGCTCATTTAGTAACTGGGAGCCCCTAAATCCTCACCCTACCATTCACAAGTTGTGTGATCTCAAGCAAGTGTTCTACCTCACCTCTCTGAGTCTGTTTCCTCATCTGTAGAATGAGGAGTGAAATAGTATCTGCCTTATAAGGTTGTTATAAAAATTCACTAGATTAATAGTCTAGGTATTCAGGACAGTGCGTAATTCACATTGCACGTGGTACCACAGACTCAAACAATCCCCAGCCTCAATTTCCCAGGTAGCTGGGATTACAGGCGCATGCCACCATGCCCCACTGTTTTCTTGGGACTAGGTCTCGCTATGTTGCCCCGTGTGGGTCTCAAACCAGTGAACTCAAGAGACTCCTGGTGTCAGCCTTCCTTCCTACACTGGGATTAAAGACATGTGCCACTGCACCAGACAGTGTGTAATTCATAAAACACACTCAATAAATGTTGTCTGATTAGTATCATTAAAAAATTAATCCCATTAAGTTTTTCTCTTTCATCATAGGTTATTGAAACCTAGCAGCTGCTAGCACACCCACAGGTATTGCTCAGAGGCCTACTTAAAACAGTACACTAAGGCAAAAACTCTAAAGTCACTGATCTTCATACCTCGGCCCAAACCACAAGGTGTACCAGGGAAAAGATTTCCAGTCTTCATTATCTTTCCTAAAACCACAAGACACCCACCCACCTGTAGAAAGGCCTGTACCTTTCTACTCTGCACACTTTTGTCTGCTAATTCCCTACTGTATCTCCAGTGCCTGACACAGAGCATCCCAGACAGCGAGGGCTTAGAAAGTATTTCTAAATGAATGGACGAAATTCTTCCTTCTCTGGAAGGTGTTGAGAAAAAAGAGTAAGTCCAAAGTCCCAGCTTTTCCATTTTACAAGATACAGGATCCATGGGTTCATCCTTTCTGAGTCTGTTTCCTTAGCCATAATTTAAATATCTGTAGCTACCTCACCAGGCTGCTGTGAGCATCAAATCAAACAAAATACAACATGAAAGCCCAATAAAAATAATAAAAATATCAAACAGATGCCAGGTATCACTCTTCAGATATGGCATAGCTGTATTAACAGCAGTGAATCAGTAAGAGAAATAGCTTGATATTACAAAGTATTAAATGTTGACAACAGTCCTAGAATGGGTGATTATATATGGAGGCATGTGAAACTCCATGGGATCTTGTATTATTTTCTTGGAATTTCTGGTTCTTCCTCATTACAAATTTAGATGTTATCCTGAAAATAAGTCTTTCCAACTAATATACCTGTATCCTTTAAGTACCCTGAAAATTTCTCCAGCGCTTTGCCTCCAATTCTATGCATGCTCCAGGATTAAATAGTGCTTCACAATCTAAAAGTGCACTTAGCAAGAGGCCTTAAGCCCAATGAACAGAGCTAGGAAGAAGAGATGGGGTGTAAAGGAAGCAGAGAACCACTCACTTGGCCGGGGGGAGGGACAACATCTTATGCATTGTGGAGGTCATTCGGTCTCTGCCCAAACTAAAGGCATCCTTAGTCAGGGACACAGCTTCCTTGGTGAGGTCCATGGTAGCATGGAGAGCCTCCTTGGTGGCATCCTTGGTCATGTGGATAGCACTTGATAGTTCTCCCTCAATATTCTTCAAGGGCATGAGCTCACCCTGTCCATTCATAGCCGTATTCCTGGCACCTGCAAGCTTCAAAGCAGCTGGTGAGCTAGAAGCTTGGGCTCTACTCAGTCTCTTAGCCTGCAAGGAATCAACTGCCTCATGGCCCTTCCCTGTTAGCTGCTGTGTAAGAGAATCTGAGTCCTGCAGTTCTCCATTGCCATGAAGAGGCAGTGGTCTATCTTGGGCTACATCCAGGTTTGCAATGTCTCTATCCTCCAGAACCTTTTCAGGGCTTGTTGGATCCTGGTCTGAGGAGGCATCAGACTTCGGCTCCCTATCCTCTGAATGAGACAGCTCTGAATCAATGAGGCTGGTGGTATCTGAATCTGCTGAGTCAGCTTCAACAGAACCAGGGGAAGGATTCATAAGCAGAGCCACCTCAGCGCTGGGGAAGAGAACACCAATACAAACTGTCTGGTCCTGCGGGGCAGACCCAGTCATAGCCTCTGTATCCTTAGTCAGCTGTTCCTGAAGACCCTGCAGCACCTCCTTCAGACGAAGCAGAGCCAAGTACTGGTAGTGGTCCAGTCTCACGCGGACATGTGCTGGCGAGTGTATGAGCATATGAACATCTGCAGTGTCCTCCAGCTCTGTCAGAGACCCTTTGTTGTCCATACCACTGCTGCCTTCTTTCAGAGCTTCCATGGCTTCTGTAAAGCCTGACAGGCTTTTTAAGTCATGCTCAGTCTTTGACCTCTGATGAGACATAGGGTCAGGGGTAAGGGTCTCAGAGTGGACAGGACTGCCAAAGCTTGCTGATGGTTTCAGTCTCCCTTCTGCAGCCAAAAGGAGCTTCCGTGCCTGGGCCTGCTGCCAGCGGAGGGGCAGACAGGCCCAAATGGACAAGGGGAATGGGGCAACAAAATTCAAGGTATGACCTTTGAAGTTCTCTGTTCCCTCAAAGTCCAAGGAGATTTGGGTGAAGTGAATAGACCAGAGATCCTGAGAAGCCTTAGGCCTCTGGGGAGGGAGGTTACTAGGTTGAGGGAGACGGGAATCCATCTGGAAGGCATGATGCAAAAAAAGCATGTGCAGAAGGCTGAAGCTACCTGGAACCTTGGGAAAGTGAATGTAACTGGAATGAAAGAATTCGGCAGCAGCAAAACCTCGGAAGACACTTTGGAGGTCTGAACAGCTACAATGTGGGGCATGACGTGTATTGGTAGCAGTCATGCCTGATGCGGAAAAGACAAGGGCCTGGGGCCGATGCAACACAGCCTGTTCTCTCTTCTCCAGTGGGAAGCTCACCTTCAGAAAGAAAAATGGAACCAAATTCAGAATGGCCATCTAAGTATTTCTACACCCCACCATTAATACACATATGAAAAGCCATTTGGGATGTGAAACTGCTTTTCTTACTTCTATTAAGAGGATGAAGCAGAAGCCTGGATTATAACCATGGCCTCCCCAGAGGCCTGCATAGGAGTAAACCAGCTGTGGTAAGAGGGAACAAAAATCTTCTCTCCCTACCTTTAGCCAAAAGGCATCTAATAGGATATCCAAGTGCTCATCTTTCTGTCTTGAATCTTCCAGCTTGTAGATAGCTTTGAACTGCTCCAAACTGTGGTATAAGTCCAGGCAGAAAAGGTTTCCCCAGAGCAGGCTGACAGGATCCATAGTAAATGTAAGACCATTTAACTGAATATAGAGATTGGGAGAGGGAACTGGAAAGCAGAAGAAAAAAAAATAAACTGCCATATACAAAAGCAGCAGCTTGACTCTCACCTATCAGCTAAAAATCATCTTATTATCAAGAGACCAAAGGTCTATATTTATAGAAGAGATTTTAACATAAGGTGTGCTAAACTCAGACACCTAAAATTCTTAAAAATAAGTAAAGTATATTAGTATATTCAGTGGCTGCAGGCTGAAAAACGTAAAAGGCATGAGCTATACACTAAGAAACGACCCGTTCAAAAGCTTACCTGGAAGCTCCTGATTATCTGGGAAGTAATATTCTGTGAACTCAATATGAATAGCAGAGACCTGAGTGGGTAGGTTGTGAAGTTTCCGACTGCAGGAAAGGAGTGGAGATGGCTTCTTACTTGGCTGTCCAGCTGTTGAAACCTAAATAATCGAATTGTGCTTAGCTTCTATACAATACTCAGAGTTTCTCAGGAACTAGCTCGATTTCCTCTAAAGTGGTATAAATCCTCTACTATGCTTCCAAAGTGTCACAGGAAGCAGAGTGCTTTTCACATATATGCCAGGTATCCTCACACCTTCCTAACACTATCCACAAAGTTAGTTTTTTAATGAAAGATTTGTGATAGGGTATTCAGAAAAAACGGGGAAGTCCCAAGTCTTGCTCTCAGCAGCTACGCTCAGAAAAAAACAAATTAGTTTCAATTCATACAGAAGTGAGGGAAACAGTTCCTGAATTTCACAACTTTATTCACACTACCTTCCAAATGAACTGTTTTACCCATCTCTGATCATGTTTCCCTGTATCCTAGGAGCCTCACCTGGTGGATATCCAAGTCATCCATGCGTATCACCATGCAGCTAGAACGTAAGCGATTCCATGCTGGAGGTCGAAAGGCAGCCTGTTGGCCCTGAGAGGAGTTTCTCTCAAGGAGGTTCTTTCGAGGACTGGAGATAGAATCTAAATAAAAACAAGAAAGTGAGAAAGATATTCAAATCTTATCTTTTTTTTGGGGGGGGGGTTAAGAGACTAGGTCTCACTATGTAGCCCAAGGTAGTCCCGAACCTGTGACTCAAGTGATCCTTAGACTCAGCCTCCCAGGTAGCTGGGATTACAGGCACGTACCACAACACCCAGCTATTTTTTTTTTTTTTTGAGACTAGTTCTCGCTATGTTGCCCGGGGTTGTCTCAAACCCATAGACTCAAGTGATTCCCAGCCTCAGCCTCCCAAGTAGCTGGGATTAAAGGTACACACCACTGCACCTGGCAAATCTTATCGTTAATAGAATTAGGAAAGTAAAAATCCTATAAGCACTAATGTTATAAGTAGGAAAAAAAAGTTTAATAATGCTATCTAGCTCCTAGAAGGAACTCAAAACTGTATTCTCCTTTAGACCAAGGCAACAACCTTGAATAGTGATAATGACATCTCTGTAACACTGCAGTTATCCCTGGGGACAAAAAGAACTCTGTAAAAGAGTCACTGGTGTCTCACAGAATGGCCATCTAAGTATTTCTACATCCCACCATTAATACACATATGAAAAGCCATTTGGGATGTGAAAGTTGAGATAATTAGCTAAGAGAAAACTGGGGTAATAAGTTTCCAATGCTTCATCTACATTGAATATTCAAAAGTTAATGGCAAGATGATAAGCAACAGAAATCTTGCAGATTCTCACAATCCACCTGCTTTCCTCCGGAAAGGAGAATCTACACCCAGGTGCCAAGGTGGTTTCAGACCCGTTTCTTCATGCCACTTCTCCATTTTACTCTGAAATTCCATCACCAGCTTCTGAGCCCACTGGCCACGGGTCTCCATGGCCTCACAGTGTCGCACCCAATGTTTGCAGCTATCACCTGTATAATAAAGAAGCAAATGATATAGCCTAAGATCATGATCCAATATTCCAATTTTTCCTTTCCATCATAATCATAGTTCAGAATCTGATACCAACCTTACCATACCAACCATACCATACCCCCATACCAACCCAGAATTCTCTAGAATAAGTAAAAATTATCCAGTGAGAACATTCAAGTTCTTCTTGATACCATATGTTCTCTTTCCTCAAGGTTCCCTAACAGCCCTACTGCTGACTTCTGCCATCTTTGACTATGAACTGCTAGACTTTAAAACTAGTGGAAGTAAGGGACAGAAGGTAGAAACTAAAACAACACCTCAGGCACTTCCTCCTGTCTCTACTTCCGCTTATCATTAATAAAGAATCATCAATAATGAACCAGCCAAGCTTCTAGAAGACCTCTTGAAGGAGCCTATTCCTAACATCCCTCTATGAGCAGATGCTGCCCTCTGGCACCCTTTTTTGGGCGAATCCTGCCCTCAATACCTGGGCCTATCTAGCACTGCACCCATTCAGAATTCTCCTACCTGCCCAGTGGAAGGGATAATAGTCAAATGCCATCTTGCGGAAGGTAAGCTGCATGGCACCACCCATGAGTCTGCTTGCAGAGATACCTATAAAGCAAAAATAAAGGTAAAGGACAACAAAAGAAACGAAGCCTATTCACCACTTGAAGTACTTAAAAGCCCTCTTTTTTTTTTTTTTTTTTTTTTTGAGACTAGGTCTCGCTATTTTTGCCCGTGGAACCACAGGCTCTCATTGCCCGGGGTACCACAAACTCAAGCATTCTCCAGTCTCAACTTCCCAGGTAGCTGGGATGACAGGTGTGCACCACCACGCCCAACTGTTTTTTTGGGACTAGGTCTCGCTATGCGCCCCAGGTGGGACTCGAACCATGATCCCTAACCCCGGCCGCTTCATAGGCTGAAGCTTACAGACACGAGTCACTGTGCCTGGCTACTTGTAAGTCCTCTTGCGGGTCAACTCTTCAGCCTAGAGGATACACAGTGCATCTGAAAGGATATGATGTCCAGTGATTTGCCAGACTGAGGTCTTCCTCCTTTGAGTTGCAACAGTTAATGGACATGCTAGAAGAGATCACTGTCTCTGTAAATGGTCGACAGATTTCCTTATAGGCAGAAAAAAACATAAACTCAAGATTTCCAAATTCCAATCCCAAATCTCCCACAGACACATACTACAACCATGATGGAGTGATTCCTTCAAACCTATCAACATGAGTATAACTGTCCCTCAGCACAATTATCTGGAAAGGTATAAGCCAGATTCCTCAACAGGACTCATACTTATTTCATGTGCTATTAGGTAATAATTAAACTCTATAGAAACAAAATACCCTGAAACACTAGAAAATATTCCATTGATAAAGACAATATAATTTATACTTAAGTCACACTAAGGTGAATGAAATTTCCTTAATTCTCTATTTTCTTTCCAAGTAGACTTTAAGAACAGTTATATTAGAAACTATTTCTTCTACACATTCCGATAGTTAGACCGGCCCTATTCTGAAATGCTACCCTGTCTCTTAGAAGCCAGAAGGGAAATTCCATGGCTTTCTCCATATCAACAACCAGGTCTTTTTCATCCAACCTTATTTCAGCATCCAAGTTCTGAACGAATCACCATTCTACCAAAAACGGTATCTCTACCAGAGTTTATGTTTTCAATCTATTTTTGTAATCACCCCTTATAAGGAGGCTTTTTCCCTTTTTATTTTAAATTCTATTCTTTTTTATTTTCTGAGACTAGGTGTCACTATTTTTTGCCTATGGAACAACAGGCTCAAGTTGCCCGTGGTATCACAGACTCAAGCAATCCCCAGCCTCAGCTTCCCAGGTAGCTAGGATTACAGGTGTGTACCACCACACCCAGTTATTTTTTGGAACTAGGTCTTGCCCTGTTGCCCTGGGTGGGACTCGAACCACAACCTCCAGACAACGCTACAACTCTATAAGCTGTCACTTACAGGCAACCACCACCGTGTCTGGCCTAAATTCTATTTTTTCAATCAATTGACTAGATATATAAATATATATATATATACATTACATCATTGTCTACCCCAAGGTTCTCCCACCACCTTGTCACCCATGAACCATCATCTTAATCTCTTATGTCAATCCCTCCCCCAATCTTACCCCTCTCTTCAGTTCTGCTATGTTTCAGTTTTGCTGACAGATAATTTTAAGTTTTCCATATCCTTTTGTTTGTTTTCCCTATATCCCACATATAGGTGAGATCATCTAGTATTTGTCTTTACCTTTCTGGCTTATTTCTGCTAACATGATTCCTTCTAGGATCATCCATGTTATCACAAATGCATCAAACTTGTCTTTTTTAATGTGGAAGAGTATTCCCTTGTGTACATATACCACAACTGTCTGATCCATTCGTATGTTTTGGCCATTCGTATGTTTTGGGGTATTTGGGTTGTTTCCACATGCTGGCTATCATAATTAGTGTTGCAATAAACACTAGTTAGTGCTGCAATAAACATTCAAATACAGGTGTCCTTTTGAATTAGTGTTTTTGTATCCTTTGGGTAGATTCCCAGAAGTGGGACTGCTGGATCAAATGATACATCCAGTTTCAGTAGTTTGAGAGTCCTCCACTGAGCTTTCCATAGCAGCTGGCTCTGCTATGGGAATCTGCATTCCCACTAGCAGTGTAAAAGCATTGCTTTCTCTCCATGCACACCAGTAATTGCTGCCCATTTTTTATACAAGCCATTTATAAGGAGGCTTTTTAAGACATTTTCTTTCTAATTGCTTCCTTCCATGAAATTTCAATACAACAGATAGATTATACTACTTATGTACTATAGTCTATGTGCTTGCACATTAAAAAAATTTTCCTTTAATTCAATGCAAGGTCAAGAAAGACTAGTTTTTTCAAGCTAAGTTAAATTAAAAATTTTAAAACTATTAATGTTAAATGTAACTATAGTTGTTAAGTAAATCTTAATGTAACATACTTTGTAAGTTATGTGTCAAATTACATAGCAAATTTGTAACTTAAAATAGTAATATAGTCAAAATTATAATTATTCAATTTTCAGCACAAGTGAAACAAATTTTTTATTAAATTCTTCAAATGATTTTACTAAACTTTTCAGTTTTGCTTGCTATGAGAAAATAACTTTTAATTGCTATTCATTCAGATGTTGTCAATATCTTTTTAGCATTTGACAAAATTAATGCACTGACTAATTTTCACAGATGAATAATAAGATACAAACTATTTTTATTTACTCTCAAAGTTCAAATGACAGAGGATCAACATAAACCACACTGACAAGACAATCAATGTCAGCTAGTAGGTATGCACCTCTTGCATATGACTCTGAGGTGGAACAAAGGATTGAGAGATAGTCTTCTAATTATCCATTCACTATGGTTTCTAATACTGACCTTTCATGATTTTGAGTATCTTCCATCAACTCAACTTTAATGCTACTCATGTATTATACAAGAAAATCCTGTGAGAGAAACTAAATACAAAATATACTACGGAATAAAACTCTGTCAGGCAGGTTATAATTTGGAGAACCACAAACCACTGTTAATTATATGTAAGATTTCTTTTCACACACATTTGCTTATGACCAAAATAAGCAAACATCAAGACAGAAAGTAGATCAGTTGTTACTCATGGCTGCAAAATTAGGAGTGACCACTAATGGGTTATAGGTTTTCTTTTAGGGACTAAAGTATTCTAAAATTAGACTTTGGTGATAGCTGCACACAATCTGATGGACATACTAGAAAATAAGAGGTATATTGTATACTCTATTATTCTAGAACCATATGTTGTATATTCTAAGTGGGTGAATTTATGATATGGAAATTATAGATCAGTTTAGTTGTTCAAAAGGAAAGAGCTGACTTTTACTTGCTTGGAGGTGATATTATTGCAGTTATAAAAGCATGGCCAGACTACTGATGGTAGACCATTTCATAGCCATGATCCCTCAAGTGGAGTTATTTAGAACCAAAAAGAACAAGAAGCCACACAGATGAGGACATTAAAATAAGGTCTAGCATTGAACATAAAATATAACTATCAACTGCCAACATTTGGCAACATAATTAATTATAAACACATAATTATATGTGAGATAAAATGGTAAACAGTACACACAGTGACTAATTAAAATTTTTCAATGAGCTGGTGAGAAAAGGATGTCAGGCTTAAGAGAGATAATTTTTCTCAACTCACAGGCCTTATTCTGAGGGGAAACATAGCAAAACAGCAAAATAAAGAGGCAGGTGATACACTTTTTCCTCCGTCAATCACTAGCCTCCTCTCTGAACCCTTAAGTGTGAGCTATTGTAGCTTGCTTTTATTTTTATTGAAATATAACTAACACATAATATTATATTGGTTTCAAGTGTACAGCATAATGATTAAATATTTGTATATACAATGAAATAATCACCACAATAAGTTTAGCTAAAACACCACAACACAATTAAAAGTTTTTTTTCCCTTGTGATGAGAAGTTTTAAGATCTATTCTCTTAGTTTTTAACTATCTTTACCCATTGCACTCCCCCCAATGCTAACCCCAACTCACATGCCTCTCTGGTAACCACCAATCTATTTTCTGTATCTATGACTTAGGATTTTTTTAATTTGATTTTAGTTTCCACATATAAGTGAAATCATACACTATTAGTCTTTGACTTATTTCACTTTGCATAATATCCTTAAGGCCTGTCCATATTGTTACAAATGGTAAAATGTCCCTTTTTTGTATGACTGAATATTCCGTTGTATATATCTATAGCACAAGTTTTTTACCCATTCACCCACTGATTAACACTTATTCAACAGATTTTATGTTTTGCCTATTACAAACAGTGATGCAATGAACATGCACGTTTTCAAGATAGTGCTTAAATATCCTACTGATAAATTCCAGTAATGGAATTGCTGGGTCATATGGTAGTGCTATATTTGATTTTTTGAGGATCCTCCATCCTCTTCCCCATTGTTGGTTTTTTGGTTTGTTTTTTTCCTTCTTTTTCTAAGAGACTAGGTCTTGCTGTGTTGCCCAGGGTTGTCTCAAACCCAAGTGATCCTAAGCCTCAGCCTCCCAGGTAGCTGTACTATCTCCCATGTGACTGCACCAATGTACACTTTTACCAATAGTGCACAATGGTTCCTTTTTCTTGATATCCTTGCTGACACTAGCTATTTATTATTTAATTCTTGATGTTCTAAGGTCTGATGTGATATCTCACTGTGGTTTTTATTTGCATTTCCCTGGTGATGAGCATCTTTTCACATACCTGTTGGCCATCTATAGATCTTCTTTGGAATAATGTACACTCAGATTCTCTACCCATTTTTTAATTGGATATTGGATTGTTTTTTTTTTCTTTTTTCTTTTTTTTCTATTGAATTCTCTGAGCTCTTTATATACTTTGGATTTAAATACTTTATATGCTTTATTGGATACATGATTTGCAAATATTTCCTCCCATTCAGCAGACTGCTTTTTCAACTTCTTGATGGTTTCCTTTGCTGTACAGAAACTTTTTAGTTTGATGTAGTTTCTCGTGTTTATTTTTGCTGTGTTTCCTTTGCTTTTGGTGTCAAATCCAAAAAATTATCACCAAGACCAATGTCAAGGATCCAATCTGATTTTAAGAGACAACACTGCACCACCTCAAGTCAATAAATTCACCTCCAGTAACAAAAGATAAGTGAGTGAATGAGCCAGAAACCCCAACATCTATGCTATAGTATCCCTTCATGAAAAGTAAAGGAGTTTCAAAAGCCAAGACTTCTATGATGATGGACAAAAGAACTTTTGTGAAAATGGACTCTCATAGTCTATGGATTATATTTAGTACTTGAAAAGTGACTGGTACAAATGAAGAAACTAGAATTTTTAATTTTGTTTAATTCTAATCTAGATAACAACATGTGGCTAGTGACTACCACACTGGATAGAGAGTTTTAGAGTAAATACACAGAAATATAATATGTCACAAAAAATGTAAATGTTATAGTATTCACATTAAAAAAGTTTAAAAGTGAAGTTAATTTTGGCAATACAGGTTATTTAAACCAATATATGCAAAGCATTATTTTCAACATGTAACTACTATGAAAATAATTAGCAAAGCACTCTAGTTTCTCTTTGTACTTTATCTTCAAAATTCTGTATGTATGTTACAATTGCAGCACATCTCAACTTGGATCAGTCAACATTTCACTTTCTCTAATAACCACACACAACTAAATAGCTACCAAGTCAGATAAAATAACTGCAAAGAATTTTAAAGCCCTTTCTGTACACTTAGCTCTCCCTCTAAAATCCAAGGAATTATAACAATTCTCTTATTCCTTGTCACTTTGCAGTATCATATCCATAGTTGGCCTTGAAAGGCTGGCAGTTATCTGTATCTAAAAATAAAATGGTCTTTAAATCCCACCAAGTAGATGGAGTTCATTTAATTAATAAATGGGGAATACAGTCATTTGCTTGGTATTGTGGATTCTAGGGCCCTAGCACATGCAGAGGGAGTATTATACACCCCTCATTAAGCAAGAATCTTTCTTTTTTTTTTTTTTTTTTGGAGATTAGGTCTCGCTATTTTTGCCCGTGGTACCACGGACTCAAGCAATCCCAGGCAGCTGGGATTACAGGCGCATATCACCATGCCCAGCTATTTTTTTTGGAACTAGGTCTCGCTATAGCCCCAAGTTCTCCTTGGGGCTATGTTGCCCCAAGCAGAACTTGAACCGCAATACTTGGTCCTCGCTGCAGCTTCCTAGGCTGCCACTTACAGGCATGCGCCACCATGCCCTGCCAGAAGATGAAACTCTTAATAACTCTTAATAAAAATTTCTGAAGGAATCACAAACAAAAAACTGAGAGTCTCTAGAGTAACATTTGGAAGTAACCAAGTAAAATAAATATTTTTTAAAAACCTTCTAAAATGAGTGTAGTAATAGAATAATTACTGTGATGGCAAAAGTAATCTCTAAGTTGTCACTGCTTTCTGCTTTCTCAGAGTGGCAGTAGAGGGGTTAAAGTTAATTCAAGACCAAGGAATAGCCAAGCAAGCAAAAGACTTCCCCAGGAAGAAAAGAAAAGATAGGTCCCCCCAAGGAAAGTTAGTCTAGGATTCATTAAGAGGCAAACATAACCTTTGGAGGCAATAAGGCAGTAAGAGACAAATCTACCATGCCATGGTATCTAAAACCAAGAGTTGCTGGCAAACCAAGTATAGAGGGAACATTGAGTATTTAAAGAACAAGCACTGTCAGAATAAAACTACCATTTAATATCTGCTGATCATTAAGGTCATCCAACTTCAGTATATTATCTCAGTTGACCCTGACAACAACATAAGAGATAAATAAGTAGGCTATGATTTAATTCAAGTTTACCAAAGAAGAGAATCAAAAAGTTAAACAAGAGGTTAAGTGATTTACCCAACACTCATAAAGAAATGGGTGAATTTTAGCCAGGCGTGGTGGTGTGTGCCTGTAATCCCAGCTACTTGGGAGGCTGAGGCTAGGAAACACTTGCATTTGTGGGTTCAAGACTACCCTGGGCAAAATAGCAATACCTAGTCTCAAAAAAGAAAAAAAAGAAACGGAATGGGTGAATTCCTTTCTCGTTTTGAGTAAGTATCTGTATGCAATACCAATTGACCTAATAGATAAAAATCCATGAATCCATGACAAGAATACAGCAAATCCCTCTGCATGGAAAAAACATATTTACATACAATATTTATTTAAATGGAAAATTCTGACTTTTCCCATAACTGAGTTTACCTTGTTAAAACTTATACCAGTGGTCAGCACTGCCCAAGGGACTGAGGGAAAAAAAGAATATGTGCTGCTTGGGCTCCACCTTGAAGATTTTAATTTCATGGGATTTAGGCAGAGCCTCAATATCTTTATTTTATTATGTATCACATGTGGTTCTAATGCACCCACAAGGCTGAAGAGCACTGCCTTACACTAGCAAAAAGAGACCCCCCAAAAAAAGACCCAAGAAAAGCCTAAGGAAGTCATCCAAATAGGACACAGGGTCTCTGAAAAAGAGCCCCCCAGGCTTTACCCAGAGCTGAAGGCAATGATGAACCACAATGATGAACCTGACCAGGTTCAGACCTCAGAGAATACCTGGCTCTCGGGACTGGCTATCATCACAAATGTGCAAGTCAAGGCGGGAGATCAGCAGATGGTAGGAAGACTCTTTCACGTCAAATTTCTCAAAATACTGGCTGAGGCGGTTGCTGCTGTTGCTGCTGCCCTGGCCGCCACCAAAAGCCTGGGCCCATGACTGCTGGGCACTGGGAGCAGGTGGAGTAATCTACATGTGACAGAGAAAAAACAAAACAAAACAAGGAGTCCAGATCCTGAGATACTCCTTCATAGACTTTAAGTTTTAGTCCAGCTGAAGAATCACAACTTAAGCAAGATGCTCCTTCCCTTGCAAACCTGTTCACCAAGTAACTTACTCAGGCCTGCTCCACTCTTAAAAAAAAAAAAAAAAAAAAACCTGCCAAACTATAAAAAGTCTTATTAGAATTAGTCCAGTAACTGTCAAATTACTGTTTGAAGTCTATTATCAACCAGGCTGTTAATTCACAGGATTTACCTGATGCAAAAATCCCTCCTATAGGAAATCTTCCCTAAGTGCTCTAGTTCAACTGCAACAATTAGTTGCCTTCCCTTTGTGCTTTCGTGATGTTTACATAATAATAATCCATAACATTTATATTGTTACATAACAATATTACATGATAATAAAATATAGTATTTTCTTCTATCACAGCACACAACCATATCATATTATAATAACTTGTTCATGGTTTATATTTCAAAATAGTAAATAATCCAAGGACCAAAACAATAAGCTGGAGACAGCTAGAGGGCAGTGAGTAGAATGAATCAAAAACCAGAGGCACAGGCAAAATACATAACATTTTCAGTAATAAATGACAGATCCATCCCAAGTAATCCAAATAAGATCGAGACTCTTACCTATGTTGGTATAAATTAGGTCTAGCCTACCATCTCCCACCCTGTACCAAACAAATACTGTTCATCCTCTGACCTGCACAGGTTCAGGGGCCAGGCTCTTTCTCTGCTGGGCTGACTTCTCCATGGCCTCGCTCAGCGACTCTGCATACTTCATCATTGCCTTGAGCTGAGAGTCAGTTAGCACCCAGAGCAGATCATCCAACAGGAACATCAGCTTGGAGGCTATCACATTACAATCTTTGGTCTAAAGGGGTCACAGAGAACAGAGGTTCAGCATCTGTATCACTCTTAACTCTTAACTCACTCTTAAAGTGACTATTAGTTTCAGAGATGGCCTTTCAGTCCCCCATATGTGAAAGGAAAGTATCAAACACTTTTGAGAATCAGTTTCTTATAAAACTACTAAAGTTTTCTGTAATTAACAAGAACTACTAAAGTTTTCTGTAATTAAGAAGAAACAACAAGAGCCAACTGCCAGGTACCTATGTCAGTGTTCTATATAGATGGGTAAAAAAGTGGTTTCCAAAATTACCATAGGGAGGTAGAAACATTGTCTAGTGCACTGGTAGATACTCTGCAGTCTGAACTGCAAGACCTTACCCTCCAAACTGTCATTCCAAAGGCCAACAACAAAAAGAAAAACACATTCCTAAATTGTCCAAGAAAATGAAAGGTGAATGTTTTCATGAGGATAGAGAACATACTCACTCTTCTTTTGAGGGCTATTTGGATCCTTCCCTGGTTGGTAATAAGCCTCAGGGGAGTGGTGACTGGGTCCTGATCACCATTGTCTGTAGCATCTGCCTCAATCCGAAGAGTTTGCCAAGTAATTTCCTTAAATGTCAAAACCTGGAAGGAGAGAAGCAAACTCCTGTAAATCTGAAGATGAACTGAACGAAGAGGTAGGAAGTCCAAGGAAAAAGAGTGGCAAGGCAGAGACTCCTAGCATTCTCCCAGCATTCTCAGAGATCCATAATTAAGAAAAGATTATAATAATAATACCAGACTGAAGGGATTCTTGGGTTTCTAGAAATGGAGGAAACATTTGAAGAACTCCCCAAAGTAGGGATAATACTGATAAAGAACTGGCCTTACTACATCCTCCCATTCTCTCATCTTGCAGTGCTCAGGCTGTTACCTCTCCTCGGCGAGGGTCAGTGATACGGGTGAGGCGAAGATCACTCTGCTGCCAGTTGGGGTTGACACTATAGCCCTGGAGTTGCCACAATTCAAAAGAAGCATGGAAAGCCTTGGAGTGAATCTTGATGGTGATAGAGTTGACGATGATGAACATCCCCTCCACCACCTTCTCAGCAAAACCATACTCGCTACAACAAATGAAGCAGACCAGGGATCAGAATTGTGTGAGCTTTACAGAGTTTTTAATGTTGGAAGATATCAGACAAGGTTATTAAGAGTGCCTGGCTCTGGATGCTAGAATCATGGGTGGGTTTTGTTTTCTTTTTTTCTTTCTTAATCTTTTTTCTTCCATTTCTACTTTCTCATTTTTTTTTGTATTTTTACATTTTAAAAGGACAGGTTTATTAGGAAAAGGAGCAAGAAAAAGAGAGTCACTTGCATAGTCACAGGCAGTCAGGCGAGCTATCTTTTCTCATATCTTTTATCTGTCTAAAAATTTTGATGATGACATCATACTCTTTTTAGTGGAATTTTTTTCTTAAAGAGTGGGATAAATGAGACTTAATCTAAAAGATATCCCCCTCCTGTTAGAAAAAATAAATTAAAAAATCTTTTTATATTTTACAAACTACCCAAATAAGTATTTGGGTATTACCTGCAAGGGGAGGTGATAACTATAGAAGAAAACACTAAGTGTCTATAAAATCTTCAAAAATAGAGATACTCTGCAAAGGGAGCAGAAAAAAGAAAAAGTAGAGCCAGGTAGCTGGGTGTGTTAGTACGTGCCTGTAATCCCAGACACCTGGGAAGCTGAGGCTGGGGATCACTTGAGTCTGTGGGTTCGAGATAACTCTAGACAATATAGCGGTACAATCAACAAAAGTTCTACTTCTACACTATTAAATATATTCCAAAGAGTGAAACTGTGTTTCCACAGTGAGAGGTCAGAAATGAAAGAAAGAGCATAATGATGCAGAAAATAGACATTCTTAAAATATAGGTGAAATCAATTCTTATTACAAGAGATTTAAAAAAGGTCTGGAAATTATAAACTGATATATATGTGATTTCTATCACAAAAGGTCAATATCCCTAAAATATAAAGACCTTCAAAAACTGAGAAGAAAAAGACTAATAGCAAGTAAAAATGGGACAAAATACAGACAGTTCACAGAAAAATAAATTAATATAACGAAATTTAAACTCAGTCATACAATAACACTAAGTCACTGATTTATGTCAATGATAACAGTGCATTCAGGGAAATATGGCCTTTTCAATAATGGTGCATGGTCAATTTGAAAATATCCATTAACATAAAAAATATTGATCTCTATCTTACAACAACAACTCATTTCAAGACTGGTTGTAGACCAAACAATAAAGTTTTTAGAAGAAAACATTCATACCTTAGGATAAGAAAAGCTTCTTAAACAAGACTAAGGAACTGCTGACCATAAAGGGAAAAAATATATGTACTGTATTACATTAGAGTTAATCATTACTGTATAATTATTATTTAAACATTAAGAATGACAGTGAGGGCCGGGCACGGTGGCTCGTGCTTGTAAGCTTCAGCCTATGAAGCGGCCGGGGTTAGGGATTGTGGTTCGAGTCCCGCCTGGGGCCCATAGCGAGACCTAGTTCCAAAAAAAAAAAATAGCTGGGCATAGTGGTACACGCCTGTAATCCCAGCTACTTGGGAAGCTGAGGCTGGGGATTACTTGAGTCTGTGGTACCCCGGGCAACGAGAGCCTGCGGTTCCATGGGCAAAAATAGCAAGACCTAGTTTTAAAAAAAAGAAAAAGAAAAAAAAAAAAGAATGATAGTGAACTCACAGAGTGGAAGATATTTACAATACATGTATCTAACCAAGGACTTGTTTCCAGAATATACGAAGAACTTGAACTATAAAAGACAAAGAACTCAAAAAAATAGATGGATAAAACATACTAACATTTTATGAAAGAGGATATTCAAAATTTCAATGACCAATCATCAGGAAAATGCAGATTAAAATCATACTGTGATACAACCAGAGAGCTATCACAATGGCCAAAATAAAAAGAGAGATAATACTACATGCTGACAACTAAAACTCTTATATATGACTATTGGGAAAAGTGGTACAAACACTTTTGAAAACTAACAGAATTATTTAAGTAGACTATATGTATAGCCTATGAGTCAGCAAGTCTTCTAGGTACAGAAAAACAGAAATGTGTACATATATTCACGAAGACATAAGTACAAGAATAGTAATAGCAGTACTATTTATTTTCGTATAGATTATTTCAAATTTACATATAGAAAAAATTATTCTTTGTGGTGTACAAGTCTAGGATTTTGAGAACTGCACTAAGTAATGCACTGACTACCAAAGCCATGATAGAGAACAATTGCATAAAATAATACTATACTTAATATCCAGAAACTAGAAGCCAAATGTCCATCTACACTAGAATAGATTGAACATGGCATGTAAAGGAATGCTATAATGTCATGAGAATGAAAGAGTTGCAAATATATGTAACAACATGAATAACTACAAACATGTTGAGTTAGACATAAAAAACTAATGATGTACAATTATCTTTATTCACTTTAAAAATAGGGAAAAAGAATATATAGTGTTATTTATCAGGATAAAAGTTATCCATTATCCATGGCGGTGGATATGACTAAGAAAGTTAAGGAAACTTCTGGGATTCTAGAAATAGCCTGCTTCTTGATATGGTAATGCTGGAAAGAATCACTGAGCTGTACATTTTTAATCTGTGCACTTCAATATGTTATCAAAAACACACTAAAATAATATATCATTTATTAGATTAGGCAAAAATCTTACAGTTTAATGGTATATTTTATATTGCAAAAATCTAGAAAAACAAGAACTCTTACCCATTGCTGGCCATAAAATTATAAAATTTTATAGACTCCTTATGGAGGGGAACTTAACAGTCTATCAATATTACACATACATATGCCCTTTGACGTAATAGTTCATGTCTATTAATCTATACTAACCAATGCTAGTAAAAAAAGTGCAAATGACCCAAATGTCCATCAAATGATAAGTGGATAATTAAAAAACAAATAGCCATATCATTCAGTCATAAAAGATACAATCTACAATATAACAGAATCTTGAAAGCAGTAAGCTAAGTGAAAGATGTCAGTCACAAAGATCAGAACAGATACAATTATGAGACCAGATAAAGAAAGATTAACAGTTGTCTAGGACCAAGATGGGGAAAATGAGATGACTACTAATAGTTCGGGGGTTTCTATTTAAGAATGTTAAATGATAAGAATGTTCTAGAATTAATTGTGGTACTGGCTACACAACCTGGTATATATACTAAAACCACTGAATTTTACACTTCCAAGTAGATGAATTCTATGATATTGAAATTATATCATATCTCAAGCAGATGGCCTGAGCCCTTGGGAATACCCCCAGCACATCCCCCCTCACTGCGGCCTAGTCTGCAAATGGGGGTGGGGACAGGGTGAATTCTGTACCTCTGGGGTCTTAGGATCTTGGGTTCTTAGGCTGGGGGAGTCAGCCTCTGCCTCAGCCTAGTCTGCAAATGGGGGGGCTGGGCACCTCTGCTGGAGCACAGGCTGGGGAGGGTCCCTTTGGTTTACTCCCACTTCAGTTAGACCTCACCAGGAATAAGAAAACCAGGGACTCCTGCTACAGACATACAGGACAGGAGAAGAACAAATGCAGGTCCTGGATACACTAATCACCTGGGTAGGACCCAAACAGAGCTTGGTCAGATTCACAAGAGACTATAAGACTATAAGACTAACTAACCTGTCACAGAATTCCATCTACCGCATCTCCAGGGGCTGGGGAACCAAACCCCTGGTTCAGGTATATGTGCAACATGAGCGAGGCTCCTTTTTCAATGGGGGTGGAAGTCACAGAGGTATGGCGATGGCCCCATGGCAGAATTGGAAACCACAAGAGAGAGGAGCTGTACCAACCACCTGCTGCAGTCTGTCCCCACTGGGGAACTTCTTCAATGCCAGTTTCTGGGAGTTCGGTTCCCAATGCCAGAAGTATAAGGCTCATAAGCCGCATCATGTGACAGTCACCAAAATGGAAGAGACAGCCAGTATGAATGAAGAGGCATGGAACCCAGTGAATATACAGGTCTGGAGAAAAGGAGACCACCTTCTCCACCATAGGAAACACCAAAATAAAAGAGCCTAGAAAACCACACCACACACTTGCCCTACACGAGGTTCCTGACATGCTCGGCCTGGCTACCCACCTCAAAGTCTCTGTCCTGGAGATCTAAGGAACTTGGTTTGCTGTATTCCAGGATCACAGGTCCTCACCCAGGTAAAGGACATTGTTCCAAACAGAAAAAGAAGAGGCCAGAGGGCCAAGCATCGACCAACAACTTGCAGCAAGAGGGAGACTAGAGTGGGAAAAGGGGAGCAAGGTGGTGTATAAGGATACATTATTGAAGGGAGGGCCATAACTAACGGGAACAGTAACTATACAAATATGACCTATGTTGTATGAAAATAAGATAATAAAAAAAATATCAAAACCCCCCAAATTATATCTCATAAAGTTGCATCTAAAAATATGCTGGAAAAACACTAAGTGACTTATGAATATGGTAAATAATTTCTGTAATGGTTATAACAACAAAAACCTGAAAATAATCCAACTATATATTAATAGAAAACTGGCTATGTAAACTATATAAATTATGATGCCTCCAGAAAATGTTCTGAGGATTTTTCAGGAGCAAAAAGGAATATGGAACACCTCTATATTTTTCCCTGGCGTGGTCTACAGAATACACTTTTGAAAAACAGCAATTTGGGAAATTGCTACCTCTTGCTATAAAATGCTACTTTGTATATAAGAAAGGGAGTAGGGCCAACATAAATATACACATATATAACATACCTTACTTTATATTTTACATATTTTTAACTTTGTAATTATGTATTTTACAGTTAAAAAATGTCAAAAACCAATTAAAAAGTTTAAACAAATTGATATAAAAAAAACTAGCATAGAGAAGAAAATCTAGATAACCCTGGGTACAGCAATGGCTTATTAGATATAAAACCAAAGGCACATTTCATGAAAGACATAATGAATTGAATTTACTAAAAATTTTTGCCCTGAGAAAGACAAAGTCAAGAATATGATAACTCACAGATTGGGAGGAAAAATTTGCAAAAGATATATGATAAAACATGATTATTCAAAACATACCCAAAAAAAGTCTTCTTAAAACTAAACAATAAGAAACAACCCCAGTGATGGGAGACATGTGTGATGTGGGAAATGCAAATTAAAATAGCAATGAGATTTCACTGCACACTATCAGAATGGCAAAAATCTCCACCCCCCCCAAAAAAAAAAAAGAATGACAAAAATCCTAAATACTGAGATGGCCACAAGCTGACAAGGATATGGAGTAAAAAGAAGCTTCACTCAAATGTTTGTTTGAGGGAATGAAAAATGGGATAACCACTCAGTAGACAAGTTGATGGCTCCTTTTAAAACTACATGTATTCTTACTATATGATAAATATATAATTATGCTCCTTCATATTTACTCAAAGATTGAATACTTATGTCTACACAAAAACCTGACATGGACATTTATAGCAGCTTATTAATGATTTATAAGATTTAAAAGCGACCAAGATGCCCTTCGATAAATGAATGGTTAAATAGTAATACACCCAATCAGATATTATTTAGTGCCTAAAAAAGAAAAATAAAAGGCTATAAAGCCATGAAAAAACATGAAAGAACTTAAATACATAATACTAAGTGAAAGAAGTCAATCTGAAAAGACAGAATACTGTATGATCCCAAATATAAGATATTCTGGAGAAGGAAAAATTATAGACCAGGAGTTGTCAAGGTTGGGGGTTGGAGGTAGGGAGAAAGATGAAATGCAAAGCACAGGGGTGTTTTTGAGGCAGTGAAAATATACTGCATGTCACAATAATTATGGATACAGCCACGATACATTTGTGTACACTTACAAGTAGTACCAAGAGAGACCCCTAAAGTAAATGATGTACTCTGGATGAACATAGGTTCACCTACTGTTAACAAATGTACTACTTTGGTAGGGGACCTTGATCTTGGGGAAGGTGATGTATGTGTGAGGGCAGGAGGTATACAGGAAATCTCTGTTCAGTCCTCTCAACACTATCATGAAACAAAAACTATCATAAAAATTACATTGAAGGGCTGGGCATGGAGGCGCATGCCTGTAGGTGGCAGCCTAGGAAGCCACGGCTGGGGCCAGGGATCATGGTTTGAGTCCTGCTGGAGCCACAAAGCGAGACCTAGTCCCTGCAAAAAAATACCTGGGCATGGTGGCACATGCCTATAATTCCAGCTACCTGGGAAGCTGAGGCTGGGGATTACTTGAGTCTGTGGTACCCCGGGCAACATGAGCCTGCAGTCTCACAGGCAAAAAAAGCGAGACCTAGTCTCAAAAAAAAAAAAAAATTACATTGAAAACCCTGAGACCTATCTGTATGCTAAACTGACACCAGCTATATAAAGAATGACTTCAAGTGACCAATTGTTTCACATCTTTTTTCCCCAAGTGACTTTAAATACACAATTTGAACATATGTACGGCTAAAACAGACATACACATACACAGAAATCTATCACATCCAGCAGTCTCATCAACAGCTATAAAATTGGTTTTATTATTTTTTGATACTATAGAAAAGTAAATCTTTTGTTATATTATTATAGTTAGGAACCAAGAATAAGAGAATCAGTAAAAATGCAAATATTAAATTTTGTTAAAAGTTAACCCAAACCTTTTTTTTAGTTTAAAAATACTGTTATTATAACTTCTTTTTCTCTCTTAAAAAATATCTTTTCCCTAGAATCAAATACTGAAAAAGCCAAAAAGCCTTAAGTAGTAACAGCTTAATGAGTACCTTTTTGCTCACACTGTAGTCTTTAAATAGCATTTCTCACAAAAGGGATCAGGGTTCCCTGGAGAAATGCTGATTCCAGGTCTGGGATAAGGATATACAAGAAAAACCAGCAACATCTTCTTCTGTCTGAAAGGATGAAGATTACTAGGGCCCTGTCTAAAGGTCACAAAGTTGAGTTTGAAAGGCTTTTACTGGCCAAAGATGGGGGCATCTGAACAGCAAAAAAGAATAATAATGACAAACGTCAATGCACGATAAACATTTTAAAAGTAACTTCAAAGGAAGGATGTAAAAAATGTGACTATAAAAGTACATTAAGTGTAAAAAGAATGTAAAATAGTAAGCCTCTTTTGAAAATTTTGACTGTTTCTTAAAAAAAAAATGAAACCCTCACCTACCATATTACCCAATCATTTCATTACTAGGTATCTACTCAAGAGAAATGAAAGTACATGACCAAACAAAAGCATGTATATAAATATTCATAGCAGTATTTTCACAATAACCAAAATGGGGGAGTGGGGGAAGGAGGAGTCCATAAGTTGACTAGACAAAACAATGGTTTTGAGTTGGGCACAGTGGCTCGTGCCTGTAAGCTTCAGCCTATGAAGCGGGATTCATAGGGATTGCGCTTCGAGTCCCGCTTGGGGCAACACAGTGAAACCTAGTCCCAAAAAATAGCTGGGCATGGTGGTGCACGCCTGTAATCCCAGCTACCTGGGAAGCTGAGGTTGGGGATTGCTTGAGTCTGTGGTACCCAGGGCAACGTGAGCCTGGGGTTTCACGGGCAAAAATAGCGAGACCTAGTCTCAAAAAAAAATGGTTTTGTTTTTTAACTAAAAGGCCATCTGGACTAAATAATATGTTGGAAATAACAAACCAAAAATCAACTCACCTCTGTCCTGAAGCAAGAGCAATAGGAGACTGTCCATTTGGGGGTCGAGGCTCCTCACATGTCTTCATTTCTACCTCTACCTTATCCAGGCACTGAAATAAAAGATAAGCTAAACAAGTCTGCACAATAATCCAGACAGTGCAGACTTGTCTGCTAGAATTTCTACTTGAGAGTTGCATCTACAATAGGCAGGCAATAAATAATTAAATGAGTGGACAAACAAAGTAAGATGCAAGGAGAGGGCTTGTCTTCCCACTTCCTTTTCCACTCATTGAAGAACTCCATGGCAAGAATGGGGTTAGTTGACAACAAAAAACTAAAATATAAATCCAAATTCCAGGGCTATTACTCCTAAGGATTTCAATTCCTAAGGATTTCAATATCTTACCTGTCAGTTCACAAAAGGTTTTCATATGATAAATACCTTCTAGTCAACATGAACTAAACATGTAATTTTTTTTTGTCAGGATTCCAGGAAATAAAGGGGAAGTCTAAGGGTAGCAGCTGAGCAGCAAAACTTGTTATGAAAAACAAACAAATGAGAAAAATAACCAAACTCAGAACTCCTGGATCCTGGATCAGAGCTAATTGTATATTGCACAACAGTTTCAGAATAATAGTCCAGGTAATAGTCACTCTCCCAGGGAGAAGCACACTGCCCAGACAAGCTCCCACAATTCCCAAAAGGGAACACCTATCTGGACTCCTCCCCTTCTTCTCTCAGATCTTTTAAAACTCTATGTAAGTCTATCTGATTATTTATAATCCAAAAAGCCATTACCAAGCAAATAGGATGTGTCTTCAACTTTGTCCATTGGATCTGAAAAAAAAAAAAAAAGAAGATGAAGAAAAAAGAGTCAGAGTTATGGGAGTCATTCCTCAAGAAGGCAGGCCAGCTGGCCTGAGAGCAACGGTGCTTGGACTCCCCTTCTCACCCGGATGGAAGCTCTGTTGCAGTAGACCCTAGTGATCGCAAGCCAGGTGGGCAACTCCAGCACATTCTGCAGAACCTCTTCATCCAGTTCCAAGTTGGTCAGCTGACCTTCCCCTTTCAGGGTACTTAAATTGATTTTGTCCGGGGAAAGATTCTTAGTGAACCTACAAAGAGAGATGATAGAGACTATTTCTTTCCATGGGAAGCTACTGAAAACATATCATAGCTGAGAACACTTTATGAATTTGGGTGGAAAAAATTAGCAAATATAAAGAACAAAGAGACCACACTGTCTGTGTGCCATGTAAAATATTAGATGAAATCTACTGCTCTATTCATGATTGTGTCATCTTTTTATGATGAGGATTCTGGAGAATGGTTAGAGCAATCCTTTGATATTTCTGAATCCCCACATAAAAACAGAGCAACTAGATGGCAAAACAAAAAGCATGTGGATACCATTTAAAACAAAACTGGAAGATATTGTATCCTCTTAAATTCCCATATTCAAATCAGGAAGGAAAATGAAACAATCATCAGTCATAAAGTATAAATGCTATATAAGCAGATTGCAGATCAACAGAGGGAAGCAAGGGTGCACTGAATGGATTAGGAACAGAAGGACCCCAAGAAAATCAAGTGCTAAATGAAAAGCAATGTGGGACAATTTGAGAAGATTAGCTGACACTGGGGACCTTATCCACTGCAAAGAGTGCCCAATGAGGCACAAATGAGCTGGAGCAGTCTAGCTTTATAAATTCATGGAACTAGCTGAGGCTAGTTCAGAGGACAGGGCCCCCACACTAAGAAAAAACTGCTGGGAAAGAAATCCCAATTGAGCAAGACAGTAACAGCAGAAATGAAGAAAAAAGACAGTTCAAATAAAAATGTATGCAATACGCATATGAAAAAATGCTCAACATCACAAATAATCAGGGAAATGCAAATCAAAACCACAATGAGATACTATCTTACACCAGTAAGAATGGCCCATATTAAAAAAAAAAAAAAGGGCAACAGCAAGTGCTGGCATGGATGTGGAAAGAGAGGGACACTTTTACTCTGCTGGAGGGAATGCACACTGGCTCAGCCACTATGGAAAGCTGTGTGGAGGACCTTTAGACTACTGAAAATGGAACTTCTATTCGATCCAGCAATCTCACTTTTTTTTCCTTTATTTTAGAAACTAGCAATCTCACTTTTTTTCCTTTATTTTAGAAACTAGGTCTCAGTATGTTGCCCAGGGTAGTCTTGAACCCACAGATTCAAGTGATCCCTAGCCTCAGCCTCCCAGGTAGCTGGGGTTACAAGCAAGCACCACTGTGCCTGGCTTAATCATTTCTTGGAATCTACCCAAAGGTTACAAAAACTCTAATCCAAAAAGACACCTGTACCCGGATGTTTATTGCAGCATTATTTACAATAGCCAGGATATGGAAGCAACCCAAAAGCCCCAAAATAGATGAATGGTACAGAAAGCTGTGGTACATGTACATGATGGAATACTATTCATCAGTCAAAAAAGACAAACTTAAGTCATTTGCAGCAGTATGGATGGAGACAGAAGGAATCATGCTAGCAAAAATAAGCCAGAAAGAAAAACAATCTAACAGACAAGAAAAATTTAAAACTAACTTTCAGCAAAATTGAAGCATAGAGAATGAGAGGGGGACAGGGGAAAGTCAGGGGTGAGGGGAGCACAAAAGACTAAGATGACAGCTGGGCATGGTGGTGCATGCCTGTAAGCGGAAGCCTAGGAAGCCATGGTTCGAGTCCCACTTGGGGCAGCGTAGCAAGACCTAGTTCCAAAAAAATAGCTGAGCATGGTGGCGCGTGCCCAACTACCTGAGAAACTGAGGCTGGGGATTGCTTGAATCTGTGGTACCCGGGGCAATGTGAGCCTGCGGTTCCACAGGCAAAGACTAGCGAGACCTAGTCTCAAAAAAAAAAAAAAAAAAGACTTAAGATGATGGTTCATGGGTGATAAGGTGGTGGAAGAACCCTGGGGTAGATAATGGTATAAAACAAAATAATATAATAAGCAATAAAACAAACAAATAAATAAATAAGTGTATGTTGAGATGGTGGGATCTATAAACCTCAAGGGCAGGATCTACAAACCAAGGTATCTCAGAAAGCAAGTCATTATATATATTTTTACACTACTTGAAACAACACAAAAGGGAACTCTATGTAGTTAGGATATGAAAAACTAGCAAGCTAATCATGAGCTGGTTAAATTAGGTAAAATGAAACCCAGACCTTATGCAAGCCTGCACCTATGTGATAAAAGAACACACAACACATCTAGTCTTACCAAAGGAACTGAACCTGAATCTCTCCACGCTACACAGCTCAGCTGCTAATATGTGAAAACTTACAGACAACAGAGGAAACCTGCTGAACATGTGTACATTCAGCAAAACTAACATAGGGAAACTCGACAGGTCAAGTGGACAGGGTATAAACAAGTAACATAGGTCAGTCTTCTAACTACTCCACACTCACTGTTTCCAGTCTTTGCTCACATACTTGCACAACCTTTCTTGCATCATCCTCCAAAACACCACCTGCCAGTCAAGGTCTAACTTCAGACTTCTCAGTGAGGTTGCTGCAACCATTGCAACTCTTCTTTTTTTTTTCCTTTTTCTTTTCTTTTTTTTTTTTTTAGAGACTAGCTCTTGCTATGTTGCCCAGGGTTGTCTTAAACCTGTGAACTCAAGTGATCCCTAGACTCAGCCTCTCAGGCAGCTGGGATTATAGGCGCATGCCACCACACCCAGCTGCTGCAACTCTTAAACTCTTCTTTCATCCCGGAATCTGTAACACACATTTTGGTCATAATCTAGAAGGTCTTAGAATGTTCTGTAATTTCACCATGTGTAACCAACTCAGATGTCTGTGGTCAGGAGTTTAGCTTAAGTATAACCCTCTTAAATCAAAATCCAACAGAAAAGTGGGCCTACATATCTATCAGCAAATTGCCCTGATGGCTATTATTCCTAGCTTCATTCTCCCAGCTTCTTGACTGTATCAATTTAAAGCCATTTTCTCATAGCATAACCCTGCTCCTATATGACAAATTGTCTAGATGACTCTCAATTTTTACTGTTGCTGCCTCTCAGAGTCACTGTTTTCCATTCCAATAATAAATTATATTTTGCCCTCCATCCTTTATTATAGTTCATCATTAATACATTAGGTGTTACTTATATGTTGTTTACCATATTTTTCACATCTTTTCCTTTTAGTTAGTTGTGCTTTTTTAACTTAGTCCATAAGATCAAAACATGTGAGAATTTTATTATTTCAATTTCTTTCTACTGTACCTAAAATAGTAGTATGACTGTTAACTATTTTCTCAGAAGTACTAACATTTTCCAGATATTTAGAACATGCAATAAAATACTGAATGATATTAAGGGTTACACAGCAACTGGAATGATAACATATTCAGGAAGGTGTGTACCTGTAGGATAAGGGTAGGGGTCCAGAGGAAAATTCCACTGAGTAGATAATGATTCTTTCTCAAATTGGGAGGTGACTATATGACTTCATTATATATGGCATATAGTTCATGATAATTTTTTCTATGATGTCTATCAATTACAAATTCTCTCCCTTGGATTTCTCACTCCTACATGTCTTACTAGGTAAAACACATGACTTCTTACCCAAGTCACTTCTCAGGATTATGTTTGCAAAGAGTAGCTCTAAGTCTCCCTCCAAGACAAAGAGGAGGCTTGCTTGCCACTTACGATAAAAGCAATGGATTGCCCAGCTCAATGTTCCATTCCTAAAACGTAAGTGGTGCCATCCATCTTGACCCATTCAGGTCACTTCCATGGGGTTTAGGGGAGGAGCTACAGAGGAACTAATGCAAACACATGCCTATGCTGCTTGTCAGGTCATGCAACAGATTGAATAATAAAGTCTTTTGTCTGAGTCTCCTGTATTCTGACACCATCTATGAACTAGAGCAGTCTAATTATTAACTTCTAAAAGAGTAAAATAAGATCCCAGCCCATTACACATACCTTAGCTGATTTCAACTCATAAAAAATTGTTCAGTCAACATATACTGAGTACAAATTAATTTTATTATCTGGGCCAGAGACAGAAGTTTCCTATAATGACGCCTATCCTCTGAAAACCAACTTGTCACAAAGGAAAAGAGAATCCATCTCTTCCTGACTACCTACATTAAAGAGGACTATGGTATTATGGGGAAAAAAGATATAAATACTTCTGCTACATAAAACAGAAATAACAACAGTTAAAAGTAAAGATGATATAGTGTGTGCCCCTGAAGTACTGGGAGAAAACACAAGTTCTGAGGAAAAGAAAAGCTGAAAACAGAATTCAACATAATGTGTAACGGTGGCTCGTGCCTGTAAGCTTCAGCCTATGAAGCGGCCAGGGCTAGGGATCGCGGTTCGAGTGCTGCGGGGGCATGTAGCGAGACCTACTTCCAAAAAACTAGGGGGCGTGGTGGCGCGCGCCTGTAATCCCATTTACCTGAGAAGCTGAGGCTGGGGATTGCTTGAGTCTGTGGTACCCCAGGCAACGTGAGCCTGCGGTTCCACGGGCAAAATAGCGAGACCTAGTCTCAAAAAAAAACAAAACAAAACATCAACATAATGTGTAATCCCTAGGTACAGGCAGACTTTCTTTCTCGAGTTTCTATGTGTTTCAATAAGATACTACACTATTTCCTAACAATACTTCTTCTCTTTAGTGTTCAGGGAAGCCCCAATAGTTCAGAAGTTGGAATGTAACATTCTTCAGAAGTTCTATTTTTTTTTTTTTTTTTGAGACTAGGCCTTGCTATTTTTTTGCCTGTGGAACCACAGGCTCTTGTTGCCCGGAGTACCACCGACTCACGCAATCCTCAGCCTCAGTTTCCCAGGTAGCTGGGATTACAGGCGCGCACCACCACGCCCAGCTATTTTTTTTTTTGGGGGGGGGGACTAGGTCTCGCTTCGGGTCCCAGGCAGGACTGGAACTGCGATCCCAAGTCCCGGCCGCTTCATAGGCTGGAGCTTACAAGCACGAGCCACCGTGCCCGGCTTAGAAGTTCTATTCTTAAAGAGAATAATTTCATAAATCATAACTATATGTTTTCTTTCCCCTCCCCAGTTTCTGATAAGACCCTACTTCAGCTGAGAATTATGGCAGGAGTGAGCCATTGTCAGAGATGGGAGCAAGGAGCCCTTTAATGTGCAGGAACACAGTGAATAAACTGAGAAACACTAAGTTACTTCTCCTTAGGATAAAAGGCCATTTAAAAAAATATATATAGGAATATTTTCAAGTCTGTTCCTCTGAAAAAAATGATGACATACTTCAGATAAAATGAAACATAAGCAGAGTCAATCACACTGCTAGTTGACATTCTCAGAGCAGATATACTAAATAGGTAACAGACATAATTTCTACACTGTGTGCTAAAATCTAACTTTACATTCAGCTACATATAAAATGTCATTTTTCAAGATTTGAAAAAAAAAATATGGGATTCTATTACTCCATCCCAACACCACCACCATTCAGGGCAATACATAGCCATAGTCCTCTGGTCATATGGGTGGGATCACCTCAGCATGTTTATTTCAATGAAATGCAGGTTATTGGACCAAATCCTAGATAAGCAGAATCGCATTAAGTGGTTCCCCTTGAGTATGCAGTTTTAACAAGTTCAAGGTGATTCTTCTATTTTCTAAAGACAGAGAATGTTTGAGGTTTTGGTTTACTGGTTAAGATGATTCAAGGATAGGAAAATGAGAGTCTTCAGGTGGAAAAGAGATGCATAAATTCACTCTTTAAGGGTATTTTCAACTTCTAGTCTTCTTAAGATTTGGTGGTTAAGAGTTAGACTTGGCTTGAAACCTGTCATTCACCTGTTAATGCTGTGACATTAGGCCAATATTCAACCAATTTCATAGGACTGCTGGGATTAAAAGAGTTAACTGGCATATATTAAATATCTGGCAATTATTAAGTGCTCAAGAAATAGTATTATTATTTCTGGATTATACCCTTCTGTCCCTTTAGAAAGGTTTAAATTATTATCTTTTGAAAAAGGGTTTAGGAGGATTATTATCCTAAGACTCAAGTATCTTCTAGAGTAAATTCTTCAAATGAAACTTCCTACTTTCAACCCAGGTATCAAAGAAAACCTACCCTACTCTGGCTCTAGGAATACATATTCATTCCTTATCTCTCAAAAGAGAACAATTAAGGACAGGGAAGAAAATGGCCAATGAAACTAGTCAAAATCAAGGTAAACCAAAGGAAAATGAAAGGCTTATAGCTTTTGGTAATCAGCAGAGTTCTATGAACTTTGTAGCCATCTCAATTGATAAATGACAGCACTTGCTTCTTCAGGGCAGTTCTGTGGAGAAGAGAACCCTGTGCTCCATCTTATCTAGAGAAGAACCAGATGGATTTATGTTTCTGAGCATCTCAGAAATGACTCTGTGTGAACACCAGCAAGCCATGACCAGAGACTGACCTCAGCAAGGACTGCTCACCAGCCTGTTGGCACATTGTCCTTGTCAATAACACTAGCACAAAGGATACAACCAAAAAAGCATAAAAACCCTGTCTTCCCACACCAAAGTAGATGAGACCGTGGATACAAAGTGATCATTCACCCTTCTAGGTAGGTCACAGAATAAGAAGAGTATAAACTTCATTTTATTATACAATTTTGGCTATCTGAGAAATCTCTCAACAGAGATGACATGCATTATTCAGCCTTCCTTCACACAGACCCTCTTAATATTTTTTCTAGACATCATTACTCTGCCTAGTCATACAAGAATGCCAATTTATCATCTTTTTCTAGGCCTTCAAAGAGTATGGAAATGGACACACAAATTAAAATAACACATTACCTGATAGGCTACACAAAATTAATGTCCTCTGATCACAGTTGTCATCCGAACCACAGACCACCATGGAGATTTGGATCAATGTCCTCTGACTGAGTGTGATGATAACATTTAAGAAGAACGTACTTTGTGTACCACAAGTGGGGGAAAGCCTCCTTTTCTGAGTTGGACGTGCAGAACCAAACTAGATGACAATAACATTACTTTGAACTAGAAACAAACATATTATCTCAATAAGTCTTGAGACTAATAAAGTCTTTCTTAAATCTGCCCAGGGCTAACTCACCACCATACTAACAGCAATGCCCAGACTACCAAGACACTCACAGCAGACCAGTCATCAACTATATGATCAAATATGCAAGTAAATGATCATTAAAAGCTAAATAGTGCTCAGAAACCAAGAATTCTTTTTTTTAATGTTTTACTCATTCTTTTTAATTTCTTACATAGATAAATAGTTGCCGGGTTGCCTTCCCTGCCGCCCCAATCCCTGATGGCCCGTCCGTTCACTCGGACTCCTTTCTCATTGCTTGTTGATTTATGTTGAGTCCATTGGTTGCTCTTCCTTTTCTGTGGTTGTGTCTATTTGACAGGTGAGGGACTGTGTTCCTGGTACACGGCATTCTGTGCTTGAAGGATTATAGTCTTAGCTTTGCATTGGGCAGCCTGTCCGTGCTCATTTGAGGTTTAACAACGTCTTCTCATTGCTGGCTGCCCATTCCAGTCCATTCTCCCTGCATATCCATTGCCTCTTCACCTCATAGCTCTGCCTTCTGGCTTGGGGGGCCTTGCTCCCAGTTGTTTTTCTGTAATGAGGTTTCTCGGTGAGAGTAGGCATCTACCGATGGCATTTGTGGATCATCTCCACTCTCTCTGTTTGCTGATTTGTTGTGGAGCCAATTCCCCAACTCTGTGGACCTCCTCTCCCACAGTATGGGGAGGGGCTCCTTGTTTTCTTGAGAGGCATATCCCAAAAAATGGGATCTTAGCAACCAAGAATTCTTAAAGTAATAAATAAATCTTAAGATATTGAAAGAAGGAATACATTTTATAAAATGTTATAATAAAGCACAGAACTGATCTTTGATTAGCAGACGTCTCCAGCATACTATTAAAAATATGTAATGGACAGTTAAAGGAATTAGTAGACAGTGAGAAAAAGTTTGAGTTTGCCAAATAGGATTTCAGTACAGATTTTGTCTTTATGAAGTAAACTTAAAGGAACAAGTTAAGATTACAATGTTGTGAAATTTATATATTAATTAATTAATTAATTAATTAATTAAAAAATAAAATAAAGGAACAAGTTAGAATTTGAAGTGAAGAGCTTGCCATTGTTGTTCCATACCTGGTTGCTGCTCTTTACATTCCTGTAATTACTAATTACATTACAGCCTTTAATAGGCACAAGTTGAACATTTCTGCTTCATGGTCAAGACAAGATCAGAATCAGGGATAATGACAACTGATTTGTCTTATTTTCTTCTTTTTTCCATGACATATCTAGTGGTTCATCTTGATATATAAGCAAAACATGGAAAAAGTTACAAATATAAGTGTTTTGTGGTTTATAGGAAAAATACAGAAAATGTTGCTATTAATTTTGGTGAAGAAATAAATTTTGTACAGTTTATTTCAATCTAAATAAATTATGAATTAAAAAATAAGAGTTCTGCAAGTATATACAAAATACATGTAGACCCATTGGACTCCCCAGGCCTGTTCTTCATGACAGTACTACTAATATTTGCTTTCCTATTTATCAATTTACTTTCAGGGTCCAACAAAAAAATGAATATCACCTTATTTCTCAAAAAAGGCAGCAAAAATTCTACTGATTTTGTCTGCCTCTTATAGTAATAACAGAAAATAGGTAAAAAAAGGCAATCCTTGGAACCAGTTGTTCTGGAAGTCTGTTCAGCCAAGGAAACCATTGATATGAAACCTGATCTGAAACCACTTTACAGTCCCTGGCACAAACTTAATTTAGCATTTGTGTTCTAATTGAGGATGATATCACTAGGCACAAGGGGTAGCTGAAAAGACTGAATAGAAAGCCTGCTATTTATTCCAATTCAAGTATGTGGGAAAACATTTTCTGGCCATATGTTACTGTTACAGAGCATAGAAGCTAAAAAGCAATCAAGCTGGAAAAACAGATTTTGATTAGGTTTCATTTCTGCCAGAGAATTGCAATCTGACAAAACGATGAAAGAGAAAGTCTCTCACATTTTTGTGGAAATGTACCCTGATTTTGGCAAGTGAGAATTCTTAGATTTGCAGAATCACAAAAGTTCAGAGCTAAAAGAGATCTTAAATAACCATTTACTCCAAAGCTATCATTTGCTAATGTTCAGAAAGTTAAATGACTTGTTCAAGAGTCACAGCTCGCCAGTGGTAAAGCTGGGACTAACAAAATGGTAGAAATGAAACTTAACCCAGTATTCATTCCACTGTCCTACTACCCTGCACCATGTAATTCAGTACCTTCATTGTTAATGATAGGGCAAATAAATTGTAGTAATTAATGTCTGCTTCAGGTCTCAAAGAAAATGAGCCATCACAGAAGTAAAAAGGTCTGCATATGTGCTTTTCTTCCCCCATTAGTTTTTCTACTACAGTAACCACAGGCAGACCTTGGCTTCTAAATTTACATATAATGAATATGCTAACTTGGACCTGGAGTTTTCTATAATCACTCAATATCATGAAAGGGTCAGCATGTTCAATATATGACATTGTCAACTTGTGGCATTATCAGGACATACCACAGAATAAATAAAGGAAGATCTGTATTTGATGTAGATTTAGGTAGGACACATACAAGGTAAGATTGGGACTGTGATCACCATAGTGGAAAAATTAAAATCAGTCTGCCAATTTCGGACAGGGGGAAAAAAGACCTGCTGAAATTCTGATTGGGATTGCATTGACTGGAAAGCTGAATTTGGGAAGATTTGACATTGTAATAAAAACAGGTCAATCTATCCTTGAACATGTTTACATTCAAGGTATGGCATAATTATTTAGGTCTTTAACTTGTCTCAGAAATATTTTACACTTTTCTTAAATTTATTTCTGTATATTTTGTTTTGACACTTATTTTTTCTCATTTATTTTCTCACATCTTATTCATTTTTTGTAGAATATTTGATTTTTCACTTTGACTATAATCCCCATAAGTCTCCTACTACCATATTACCTGCAGTCCCTTGTGCTTTTCCCTCCATTCTGACCCATCCACCTCCCTCTTCCCTGCTGTGTCTCAGATCTATGATTTGCCTGTTGGTTTTGTCTTTTTCTCTGCTCTTTTGTTCAGTTTCCTTATATTCCTCCTATAAGTGAAACTACCTGGTATTTTTCTTTTTCCTTTTCAGGTATTTCATTGAGGATAATCTCTTCCAGTTCCATCCATGTTGCTGCAAATGGCATGAATTTATTTTGATTGTTGAGTGATATTCCATTGTGTGAAACAGGAACACTCTTACACTGCTGTTGGGAATGCAAACTGGTCCAAACACTATGGAAAGCTGTGTGGAAGGCCCTCAACTTACTGAAAATGGAGCTACCAGATGACCCAGCAATCCCACTTCTAGGAATCTATACAAGACACAGAACATTAATTCAAAAGGAACCTACACTTCTATGCTTATTGCAGCACTATTTATAATAGCTAAGATATGGAAACACTATAATTGCCCAAGAATAGTTGACACTACTTTCTTTTTTAATTTATGTTTTTTTGGGAGACTAGGTCTCGCTATTTTTGCCCGTGGAACCGCAGGCTCACATTGCCCAGGGTACCACGTACTCAAGCAATCCCCAGCCTCAGCTTCCCAGGTTGCTGGGATTACAGGCACGCGCCACCACATCCAGCTATTTTTTTGGAAGTAGGTCTCGCTATGTTGCCCAGGGAGGAACTCGAACTGTGATCCCTAGTCCCAGCTGCGACTCCATAAGCTGTCACAGGCATGCGCCACTGTGCTCGGCTTGACACTACTTTAAAGGAAAATTTATTTTCTAATTGTTTGCTACTAAATATAGAAATAAAAATGATAAATTAGCCAGGTACAGTGGCTCGTGCTTGTAAGCCTTAGCCTATGAAGCGGCCAGGGCTAGGGATCGCGGTTCGAGTCCTGCCTGGGGCCCCGTAGCAAGACCTAGTTCCAAAGACCTAGGTGGTGTGTGCCTATAATCCCAGCTACCTGGGAAGCTGAGGCTGGGGATTGCTTGAATCTGTAGTACCCCAGGCAACGAGAGCCTGCGGTTTCACAGGCAAAAACAGGGAGACCTAGTCTCAAAAAAAATAAAAATAAAAAAAAGCAAAAAAACAAAAAATGATAAATCAATAGTGTCTCCAGCCTCAGCCTCCCAGGCAGCTGGGATATTGCTCAGGGTAGTCTCGAACCCGCCAACTCAAGCGATCCTGACCTCTTGCCTCCAAGCGCGCCACCACACCCAGCTATGTACTCTGTAATCTTACTAAATCTGGTTACTAGCTATAGTGGTAGTTTCATAGGTTCCTTGGGATTTTTAATGTAAACATTAATGTCATCTGTGCACAGAGATGTCTCTATTCATTTCCAATTGATGACAATTCACACTTATACAATGGTCTTGTTTTCTGCAGTCTTAGTAAATTAACTTATTCTAATAACTTTTTAAAAAATGCATAAGATTTTCTATAGATATTACCATTATCTGCAGCATAATCAGATTTTTGTTGCCAGTTATGGACTCATTGAACAAGTTAAAAATGCTTCCCTCTTCTGTTTGCTAAAATAATTTTTGTAGAATGAGTGCTATTTTTTCTGTCAAGGTTCAATAGAAATAAATCACCAATGAAACTTTACCTAGGCCTTAAAAAAATATTTTTTTAAGACTAGGTCTTGCAATTTTTGCCTGTGGAACTACAGGCTCATGTTGTCCGTGGTACCACAGACTCAAGCAATCCCCAGCCTCAGCTTCCCAGGTATTCCAGCTTCCCAGGTATTCCCTGTGATTACAGGCGCGCACCACCACGCCCAGCTATACTGTTTTGGAACTAGGTCTTGCTACATGCACCCCGGCGAGATTCAAACAGCGATCCCTGGCCCCGGCTGTGGTTTCCTAGGCTGCCGCTTACAGGCATGCGCCACCATACCTGGCGTAGGTCTTAAAATTTTGTTTGTGAGAAAGATTTTGATAATAAATGCAATTTCTTTCACAGATATAAGGGTTATTCAAATATTCTATTCCATTTTCAGTTCTAGTTAGCTTTTCAAAAAACTGCATTTCATCTAAGTTATCAAATATTACTGATAAAATACATTCATAATCACCCCAAAACCTTTTAACATCAGCAAATATATGTGTAGGTCTACTTTCATTCCTCAGTGTTTTTCTTTTTTTTTTTCGTGACTAGTCTTATTAAATGTTAACTTTATTCTTTTTTTTTTAATTTGACTTTATTAATTTCTCTACTGCTTGTCCTGTTTTCAATAGCAATGATTGCTACTCATTTACTTTTCCTTACATTTACTTAGTTGAATTTATTCTCCTGTTTTTCTAGCTTCTTAAGTTGGAAACTCCAACCATTGGTTCCTAAATATTTAAAGTAATTTTTCATTACTCATTTTTTTTTGTATGTTAAGTATTCATTGTCAGCTAGCTAGGAATATTTTCAAATTTCTTTTATGATGTCTTTTTTTATTATGAATTATTTAGAAGTATGTTCTAAAAATCCCAGATTTCCTAGTTATATACTGTTATTGTGTAATTTAACTCCACTATGGAATAAGCATATATATTCTGTAAATTTTATGGTTTAATACTTGGTTTACTTTGGTGAACATTCCCGATGCACTTGAAAAGAATGTGTATACACAGACATTCACAGAAGGACTGGAAGGTAGACATTAGGAGAGACCCCCTCTTCTCCCTGTGTGGGTGTGGTCACATTAAAGGGGACCAGATTGTGGACGTGACTAAGGAAACATAGAGAAGTTTTCAGAGTGATTAATCTTAGAAAAGAGGCACAAGGAACAGAAATTGGCACATTTGATGGCAGTCATGGACAGCATGACTGTGAGCAAGTTGTCTGAAACTCACTGGTATCATTTAAAAACTGGAATACAGTAATGTAAAAAATATAATGCATAGGCAATCAATGAAAAGAAATAAACTTTAAAAATAAAAAAATTTAAAAAAGAATGTGTATACAGCAGTCGTTATATGTAGTGTTAATAAAATGTTAGACAAGGTAATACATAATGTTATTCAGATCTTCTATATCTTTACTGATATTCTGCAAGTCCTTCTACTTGAGGAGTTATTGAAGGACTATTAAATAAAAATTTTCTAACTATGGTCATTAATGTGTCAGTTTCTTCTTTTAACTCTGCTTGGCTTTGTTTCATGTAGATTGAAGGTCTTTTTTGCTAGATTTACACATATTTATGATTATTTTGTCTTTTTAATTGGCAATAAAATGTTCCTTTTCATTTCTAGCATTAATTTTTGTTTTACCATCTATTTTGTCTGATGAAATGTAGTCATTCCAATTTTCTTGTGCTTATTTAAGCTCACAGATGTACCTTTTTTCACTCACTTTCAATTTATTTATTATTACTTATATATATAATATATATATTACATCATTGTACACCCCAGGGTTCTCCCATTTCCTTAACACCCATTAACCATCTTAATCTTTTTTGCCTTCCACCTCCCCCGTTTTCTTCCTCCTCCCCTGCTCTCATTATGGTTCTCTTCTGTTGTTTCAGTTGTTTCTTATTCATTTGTCTGTTTTTTCCTCTATCCTTCATATAAGTGAGACCATCCCATAGTTCTCTTTTTCTTTCTGGCTTATTTCTGCTAATATGATTCCTTCTAGCTCCATCCATGTTGCTGCAAATACATATGTTTTTCTCTTTGATTGATGTATAATATTCCATCATGTACATATACACTTTTTTTTCCAGCCATTCATCAGTTTTGGGGCATTTGGGTTGTTTCCATATCTTGGCAATTGTAAACAGTGCTGCAATAAACAAGTGCATACAAGTGTCCTTTTTAATTAGTGTTTTCATTTCCTTTGGGTAGATTCCCAGTAATGGAATTGCTGGGTCAAATGGTAATTCCACTTTTAATAGTTTGAGGGTCATCCACACAGTCTTCCATAGTGACTAGACCAGTTTGCACTCCCACCAGCAGTGTAAGAGAGTTCCCTTTTTCTCCACAACCACATCAACACTTGTTGTTGCCCATTTTTTTTCACATGGGCCATTCTTGCTGGTGTAAGATCAATTTATTTTTGCCTATCCCTTTTTGATAGTTTGACAATCTCTTATAGCACTTAAACCATTTACATTCAATATCATTATTCGCACTTGTTAGATTTTGCTTTATCATTCTGCTCTTTGTTCCATCTGTTTTTGTTGTTCTTCTATTTCTCCTTTCCTGTTCTTTTTTTTTTCCAAGTTAACTAGTATATTTGGAATTTCATTGCAATTATTTATAGACCTCTCCGTGTGTGTGTGTGTGTGTGTGTGACTGCACTTACAATAGTAACTTTAACTTAACACAATCTACTTTGAGTTAATACTGCACTTGGCATAAAAATGTAAAAACTTTGCAACAGCATAGATCATTCACTGCCCTTCATCTTTTGGGCTATTGTTGTCAAATAAAGTACATCTATATGTGTAACAGAGCTACAAAATATTGTTAAACAATCTTTTAAAGAAATTAGGAAAAATAAAGTCTTTTAAATCTATATTTGCAGTATTCTTAAATTTTTTCTATTGATCTAAGTTTATTTACATCTGGTATCATTTCAACCTGTAGTGCTGCTAGAATTCTCTTTTCTTTTTTCGAGGCTAGGTCTCACTATGTTGCCCGGGGAACCACAGACTCTCATTGCCCAGGTACCCCAACTCAAGCGATTCCCAGCCTCAGTCTCCCAGGTAGCTGGGATTACAGATGCCTGCTACCGTGCCCGGGTGCTTTTTTGAGATCAGGTCGCGCTACGTTGCCCAAGGTAGTCTCAAACCCGTGAACTCAAGCGATTCCGGGCCTCTTGCCTCCGAGCGCTTGGATTACAGGTGCGTACCACCACACCTGGCTTAAATAAATTTGTTTTTATTAAACTTGAAGTCATTTAATCATTCTTTTTTATAACAGCTCTATTGAAGTATAACTCAACATATCATACATCTATCCATTTAAAGAGTGCAATCAATGGTTTTATTACATTCATGGAATTGTGATAAAAAAATTCCAAGTTATAACATGAATTGACAATTCATTCCTTTTGTATGGCTAAAACCTTCTGCTGTATAGATACACCATATTATTCAGCCATCAGCTCACAGAGACTTGGGTTGTTTCTATTTTTTAGATATTATAAATAGTGCAACTATGAAAACCAAGTACAAGTTTTTGTACATATGCCTTCATTTTTGTACATATGCCTTCACACTTAAGAGTGAAATTGCTGGGTCAAATGGTAACTTTTATTTTCTGAGGAACTGCCAGGCTGTTTTTCAAAGTCACTACACTATTTTACATTCCTACCAGCAGTGTTTCAGAGTTCCAGTTTCTCCATATCCTTGTCAACATTTGTAATCGTTATTCCTTTTTTCATTATAGCAAACCTGCTAAGGCACAAGGTTTGGAGTCATTGTTAGTAGATAACTAAAGGCAAAAAAAAAAAATTGAAGAAATATTGACTGATAATAACAAGACAACCCAATTCAAAAGTAGTAAAGGAATTAAATAGCATTTTTTAAAGAAATATATAAATGGTCACAATCACATGAAAAGATGCTCAATATTATTACCCACCAAATAATTGCAAATAAACACCACAAATGGCTACAGATTTGCTATAATAAAAAAAAATAACCACAAGAAAGTCCTATTCCACTAACAAGCATTATTAGTTATTCACTATTGAATGAGGACAGATATTCCTTTGTGCTACAGCCTGAAACATATTTAGAGGTGTGTAAAATGTAGATGATATGAGTTTTAAAAATAATCAAGAAGGAAACTGAGTCTGTCCTAAATATTTGGGTATGGCCCTAATTTTTGAGAAATATGTACGCCTATTTTAAGAAACAAATACTGTTCAAATTGAGATGTCTTTCATATCTGATAGTTAAAGAATAGTCCTATCAGACTTTTGAGTAGTCCCTTTGCAGAGATCACTAAATTGAAGCACATTCAACTACTAGTGTTAGTAGGCTCAAGTCATTTTGGTTAGCAGTGGAGGACACAAAGTTTTAATACAAAAATTAAGGTCTCTAACCCTGAGAACTATGAGCTCTTCAAGAACTTGAACTGTGTCATTTAGCTCTATTTCTGGCACAAAGTATAGAATAAGAATGTTCAAATTCTGTTTATATAATCTTACAGAGCAAGTAATAATTGACAAATAGTTGTAATGAACTAAAGGCTATATACAACAATCCATCCACATTCTTTCACATACTACAAACCAAGTGTAATACATCTGACAGTCAGATACATTAAACCAGAGCATTAACAATATCATCTATAAATAGAAAAAAAAAATCTGTTAAAGTGAGAGAGAAGGCATTTTCTTCCCATCAGAGATAAACAGAAAGTACAAGGTGTGTAAAAAGAGAAAAACACAAAGATTAAAATATTCTAAGAACTCCTGTCTACAGCCTTTTATAATAAAACTAATACTAACAAAAAATGAAAAAGGATAATTTGGAGAAAAATAAGAAAGGATAGTTTTGAGACTAGATCTCGCTATTTTTGCCCATGGAACTGCAGGCTCACATTGCCTGGGGTACCACAGATTCAAGCAATTCCCAGCCTCAGCTTCCCCAGGTAGTTGGGATTACAGGCGCGCACCACCACACCCAGCTATTTTTCTGGGACTAGGTCTCGCTGTGTTGCCCCACGTGGGACTCGAATCGCGATCCTTAGCCCTAGCCACTTCATAGGCTGAAGCTTACAGGCACGAGCCACCATGCCCAGCTCAAAAATATTTTTAAAGAGCCAACATTTAATAATTGCCTACTTTATTATAGATACTAAGAACTTTAACACATTTTCATTTATTCTCTCAAACACACAATGACATAATGACCACTATTTCCATTTTATAGATGAGGGAATTGAGGCAAAGGAAAGGTAAATGACTTGTCCAAGGTCACAGAATTAGTAACTGATAGAGTAGGATTCAAAATCAAGAAATTTGGTCCAAGAACTTACAGGCTTAAACCCAGCCGTGGTGGCGTGTGGCTTTAACCCCAAGTCTAGGACAGGAGGCTGAAACTGGGAATCGTCTGAGTCCACGGGTTCAAGACCTGCCCAGGGCAACATAGCGAGACCTAGTCTCAAAAAAAAAAAAAAAACAAACAACTGGGCATGGTGGTGTGAGCCTGTAATCCCAGCTACCTGGGAGGCTGAGGCTAGGGACTGCTTGAGTTCGGGGTACCCCCAGGGAACAAGAGTCTGTAGATCCCTGGAACATAGCGAGATCTAGCTTAAAACAAAAACAAAAACAAACTTACAGGCTTAATTACACTAAACAGGCCCTTTAATAAAGTTGTTACTTGTTTCACTCAACACTGCTTCTGGCCACTGTTTGTATGGAGTCTGTACTGTTCACACTCCTGCATGAAATTCTCGGAGTACTCCCCTTTCCTCCTACATCCCCAAAATATGCATACTGAGTTCACTGGCATGTCTAGATTGTGCCAGTCTGAATGGGGGCATGTGTGACAGAGGGTGTGTGTGCCCCACACACACACCGGCATGCAATCTGGGATAAAAGGATGTCCTGTCTAAGGTTGGTTCCTGCCTTGTGCCCTGAGCTGCCAGGGTAGGTTCTGCCCAGCAGCAAGCCTGACCTGAAATAAACAGATTGGAAAACTAAGCAATGAATGAATGAATTTAAAAAACTGATATTGGTTGTGTTTTGATTTTTATTTATAAGTTTGGTGATACTTTTGTAACCAGAAATACATTGTATGAATTTATCCCTTGTCTTATGTCAATTGGTTTTTTGTAAATTGGTTTTCCCTTACATCATTTCACTTAAAGTCAGTTTCTAAAAACCTACAGATGACAATGAACACTTACTGTATACCATTGCTCTAATTTTCAACAAAGCCAACACAAGAGATTTAAAGAAATTTAGTTGCCTCAGGGCGGGTAAAGCGCATTGTAGCAAAATGAGCCCTACATAGATGCCATGGCATGATTTAATTTTTCTTTTCCTAATACACTTCTCTGTTCTACCCTCAGACCTGACCCCCCAGTGACACAGGCCCATCTGCAGTCTTTTAAATGAGCCTTGTTGTTTCTCAACTTATTTCCCCTGCCTATGAACTCCCTCTTTCTGAACTCACCTTTCTGTCACTGACTGACTGTGTTCCCAGGATCCACAGACTTCTTAGTGTTTTTCTAGGCTTATTGTTTACAGGTCTTTCTTTCATCTATAGGCAGTTATAGTCTGGAACAACAATATTCTTTCATTTATCTTTGAGATTCTAGTGCTTAGTATATACAGTGCAGGTGGTAAATGAAAGTTTGCTGGTCTCAGAACAAATGGTCTCAGGAACAGGGTATTTAAAGGCAGCTCAGGATTTAAATCCAACTAAAGGGAAGTGACCAGACTCCTTGAATTCTTGTCCCTGGCATCTGAGAATGGCTGAGACACCTGCAGCTAATATCTACCCACTATAGCAAACCTCCCTCAAAACTTCTGTCAACAAAAGAATGTATTTTAATACACTACCAGGTCTCTAACTTCATATCAATCTCTGTTAAGACATTTCCTCAAACGAAATGTGTTCAAAAGGATTTCTCTGAGAGCAGCCTAGTCTGCTGCGTCCCAGGAATGCAGTTCCTCACCCAGGAAAAGGACATTGCTCAAAAAAAAAGAAAAAGAAAAGAGACCAGTGAGCCAAACATTGACCAAAGACTTGCACTGAGAGAGGAGTTGGAGTGACCAAAGTGGGGAAGGGGGGTGGGGGAACTAGGATGGTAGTATAGGGGTACATTATTGATGAGAGAGCCATCAAGGGAAACAATAACTATATACACAATACTGACGCTGCATGAAAATAACAAAAACATTTTAAATTTAAAAAAAGAAAAGATTTCTCTGAGAAAAGGCATATACGAATTTTCTGCTCTGTGTGGGAACACACTAATAAACAAGATGACCAGAAGCAGTCAACCTGAATGACCTTCACCCATCCTTTTCTCAATATTCTATGTATAGGAATTCTCCAACTTTCAAGACTCATACATACTACAGATTGCTACCCAGACCTCTGTTCATCCCCTCTGCCACCACAACAGAAACCATTTGGGGAAAACAAACAAAAAAACAAACCAAAAAAAAAAAACCCGGGAAATTCCAGAGTATCTGCCATTTCAGACACTACGAAAGTAAGAGTAGCTTAGGGAAGCAGACCCTGTAGGACATATTTTGTATTAAATTTGATCATTTTAAATTTGGTGGCATTCCTGCTCCAAAATATGTTCTCTATTTTCCCCTCTAACTAAACTAAAATCATATTAACTAAAGAACTGGGAATTCTGATGAGAAAGTGAGGGGAGCAGGACAGCAGAAAGCTGAGGGTAGAATCAGGCAATGGGATACACAGCAAGAAGGGTTTTTGAAGGTGAATATACCAAGAGCAAACTTAAGCTGTTATAATTTAGTCAGTGGTTCTCAACTGTAATGGACTCAATTCCACAAGAGAAATTGCCAAGAGTGACAACATTTTCTAAAATGGTGACAAACACTTGGCAAAGTTCAAAATAATCTTCTCCCCTGGTAGTTGCAGTCCTGGAAAATTCGCAGCAGTGTAAAGCCATGTTTTAAACACTTTGTTTTTATATGTGAAAGACAGTCCAGACTTTAATAATCTAAACAGGTAATTCACCTATGTAAACAACTAAAAAAACATTCAAAAGTCCAATTGAACAATGAAATTCTTTGTGTAAGATTATTCTGAATACTGAATGGCATCATCATCTCTGGGCTACGCTCATTATGCACTGATTGTGAACCTCAATCACAACCAAAAGAAGTTCCTGTTGAGATACTCTGATGTTAGCAAAGACCTAAAAGATCACTACAAGGAAAGGTCACACTGTAAAGAAAAAACATTTTCTTCTTCATATCCCCATCTCCATTAAATGGTGCATTAACAACCAAGACCCCAAGCTCATCTACTGAGCTTATTTATGTTATACCTAACAATATCTACTGTGGTTTATGTGGGCTAAAATGGGAAACTATTCAACAATTGTAACACTACTTCTACTAGACTACTTACTCCAAATTCAAATTTAGAAAAAAATTTCAAGGGGGAGGAAGAAAGAAAAAAAATTTCAAGAGCAAGACTTTCACAAGTCAAACTTAAGTAACACTGACCTCTCACCATCAATATTCTAATTTTTTAAATGATGGGCATGCATCCCAGATACACAGCCAAGCACTCTTGTAAAATAATTATTGCTATAAGTAAACAAAGCCAATATAACAAATATTGTATAATATATCTAGCTCCCCCTTTTTTTTAATATCCAAAAGGGCAGGTTTATTGTAAAAAGGGAGAGAAAAGTAAAGGGCACTTGCTGAGACACAAGCAGGTGGAAAGAGCTGCCCCCCTAAAAGGAACAGGTTTATTAAAAGAGAGGTCTGCATGGTAACAGGTGGGAAGTCTTGGGAAGAGAGAGGACCCTGCTGCTTTGCAAAGGCAAAGCAGTGAAGAGAAACATCTGCTGCATAGTCACAGGTGAGCAGAGGGCTGCTTCTCTCCCTTATTTTTGAAGCAAGGAGCACAAACCAAACGCCATTTAACTAGATTACTAACATGTATTATTTTTACACTTTAGTTTTCCCTTTATATACTGATTGGGTCTACTGCATATAAATACTAGAAAACGTTCTTTAGTATCTATAACCAGCACCAGTAGCAAGTGCTTGCCTCATGACCAAAGATCAAAGATTCTGATACTGAGTGAATGGGGTTTTTCTTGACCTCCCCTCCTTCTCGTGTGCCCCACTCCCCCTATCTAAGTTTCCAGGACTGTAAGCATGCACTACCAAGTCCACACATCTTCTACTGCACTCACTTCACCCACTCAAAGCTGGTTTTCACAGCCCACAAGGGACACTAACCTGCCATCACAGAGAATAAACAAGTGGGTGTAGACAATTGAGCTATGATGAAAAGAATTTCTTTTACTTAATGACTAATGTTACACCGAATATTATTTTTTTCTTTCTTTTTTTTTTTTGAGACTAAGTCTCACTATTTTTGCCCGCGGAACTGCAGGCTCTCGTTGTCCAGGGTACTACAGACTCAAGCCATCCCCAGCCTCAGCTTCCCAGGTAGCTGGGATTACAGGCGCGCACCACCACGCCCAGCTATTTTTTTGGAACTAGGTCTCGCTACGGGCCCCAGGC
>PVHY01000539.1:158681-221138 GCA_004024945.1 Uropsilus gracilis
CCCCAGTGGGACTCGAACTGCAACCCCTGGTCTCTGACACGGCTTTCTAGGCTGTCGCTTACAGGCACGCGCCACCGTGCCTGACCTCAATCATATTTTTCACTCTGAAAATATAATATATAATTTATGCTATCTTTTTAGACTCTGTATTAGATTCTATAAATCCTCTATGAACCCGACCCAATATATACATGCAATCCATTTTACCCACGTTAAGGTCAAAGTTTAATCCTTGACACCATGACTTAACATGGAAAAAAATAATAAGCCAGGAATAGCCCTTGTTTCCTTCTTCTCTCAGTACTGATACAAAGAGTATTTATCTCTATCCCTCTGATTAAAATATTAATAAATGTAATTCTTAAATACCTAAAGACTATTATTTACATCATTTAATCATAACTTTGAAGATGCTAGAAAGTGTTATCTCCAGGAATGAATAGAGATCTCTTCGGCAATTTTAATAAGTAAGTTAAACAGGAATAGCCACTGTTCACAAAATAACTTTCAGGACCAAGCATTTTTATACATTATTTCTAACACTCAATTCAACATTGTACATTATTTTCCCCTATTTTACAGATGAGGAAACTGAAGCCACAAGAAGTGTGCTGAACACATAGCCCAAAAAGACAGAGTCACCTTTGGGAATCCAGAGTTCTGGCTCCTTCTGCTGTGTTGACACCTCTTAGTTCCTCAAAGGAGCTTGATTCATTATTTGTGGACAGTACATTAAGTTGTCATATATATATGACATATATATATGACATATATATATGTGATGGTACTGCTTTGAAACTTGTATCACTTTTAAATGCTACTTTTTAGGACTTTTTGAAGAAGTGCAATAATTGTAATTAAAAAGTTATGAAATTCCAATTTTAGTTTTCTTAGTAGAGATGAAATACACCAACAGGGTATTAAGTTTACAGAGCAGCATGAAACTTTAATATCTAGGATAGCCTGAAGATCAAATATTTAACAAAACCCCAAATTCCTCAAGAACAGTCCCGGCTTTTGAAGCCGTAACCCCACCATGGGCAATTGCCATTAGCTATGTTTTGAAGTCACCACCCCAACATGAGCAACTGCCATTAGCTGTGCCTGAAAAACACAGAGACCTGAATTGGGTACAGGTAGTTCCTTCTTTTACTTTGTTGCAAATCCCTGGTGAGGAAGAGAAAATGAATCACCAGGAGGGTGTGTGAGGTGCCTCTGAGCCTTTGATTTTTAGGAGGGGGAGGAAGGAAAGGAAAAGAAAAAGGATAAAAAGAGAGGAGCAAAGACTAAGAGACAGACATTTGGGAAGGGAGAGACATGAGAATGGCAGGCTGGTAAAGAGTAGCCCAAGTGACCAGACTGGATGGAAGCCCCCTAGAAGAGTGAGCTGGTGGTGAAAAGGAGCCATGGTGGGAGAGTGGTCAGCAGAAGAGTAACCAGTGTGGAAAGCATGGTACCACAGCAAGGTGGCATGGAAAGCTGGTACCTGGAGATAGCCAGGGATTTGGAAAGTTGATTTGTGCATCAGCATTTGTTGAAAAAGTTTGAAGAGCCTTGAAGAAGCAGAGCAGCTCGGAACACTGAAGAGAGAACAAAGAGAAGACACTGGAGAAAAACTGAACTTCACAGAGTGCCTGCCTCAGGTTTGGAGGGGCAAAGGGGCCCCCCATCATGGACCCGTATCTTTGGGACCTTTGGGACGAGGATAAGAAAACTGGCCACTTATGGCATTAAGGACTTTTGCTTGATTTTCTATTTTCCTGGTTAATTTTCCTTGTTAATAAAACCCTACTGTTAAATTGCATTTGACCAGCAACTGCTACAGGTGAGTAGTAAGAACCTGAAAGAATCTGGGTGGCAGAAGCCGCATTTTGAAAGTGCTGCTTTTTTTTTTTCTTTCGGCTTGTTGGTTGGAGGCTTCTGCCCATTGGCACCCGGTCTCACTTTCTCTTAATGTGCCTTATACCACATTTGCACAACCGCTGCAAATAAAACATGTTACAAGTTAATGGTTATAAATTACTCTTTCTATTTTCACTGACCCTGCCTTGTATGAACATTTCTCAAAAAAGATCTTATGATTTCTTTTTTCCCCCATCTTTGCCCCCAAAGACCTTGTTTTCAAGGTGGTAATTTTTGCTTAAGATAAAATGTGCAAGTAGAATTTTAAAATTAAATAGATCAGAATTTTAAAATTAAATAGAGGCAAAAATAAAGGTAAGGGTTTACCATGGATGAAACAAACAAAAATTAAAACACATCTACCAAAATGGTTAAAATGAAAAATACCAACTGTTAGCAAGAACACAGAACCTACACAACTTTCATACAATTCCAGCTGAAGTATGAATTAGTACAACTGCTCTGGAAAACTGTTTATAATGTTTATTAAATTGTATGTATGGATATACTACAACCCAGAAATTCCACTTGTGTATATTCCCAACAGATATATGTACATTTGCTCACTAAAGGAAATTATAGCCCTAAACTGGAAGATTATCCAAATGCTCATCAACAGTCAAATGTATAAGTAAATGTAGAAATATTCATATAATAGAATACTAAACAGGAGAAAAAAATGAAGAAACTACAACTTGAAGCAAAACCTGGGTTAATCTCACAAAAATAATATCAAGTTAAAGAATTCAGACATAACATGGATACTGTATGACTTCACTTAGATACAAATTGAAAACAGAAACAATCTCTGCTGTTAGAAATCAGTGGCTCATGCCTGTAAGCTTCAGCCTATGAAGCAGCCAGGGCTAGGGGTGCGAGTCCTGCCTGGGGCCCATAGCGAGACCTAGTTCCAAAAAAATAGCTGGGCGTGGTGGCACCCGCCTGCAATCCCAGCTACCTGGGAAGCTGAGGCTGGGAATTGCTTGAGTCTGTGGTACCCGGGGGAACGTGAGCCTGTGGTTCCGCGGGCAAAAATAGCGAGACCTAGTCTAAAAAAAAAAAAAAAAAGAAAAAAAAGAAATCAGGGTGGGGGCTAATGTTTGGTGGAGGTAGTGACTGGAAAGACATACAAGGGGTGTTTCTTCATATGGATGCCTGTAAAAATATCTTCAGTTTGAAATACAGTCAATAAGTAGTCTACGGCCATACCACCCTGAACGCACCCGATCTCATCTGAAATGTGTTTGAACCTTGGTTTCCTCTTTTATTTAGGGCAAGTTGTTGAACATATCTATGTCTCATTTCTTCATTTAAAATGGGCCTAATATTTATTTATCTCATAGAGTCAGCCTGAGCATTAAATCATCCTAAGACTTATAAAGGGATTAACCGTACTACCATCAGTAAATATTTGCAAAGGAAATAAAAATGCTTTATTCTGAAGCAACAGAAGACAATGAGGAAGTGAAACGAAGACATGTACGATTTGACTATTACAAGAAAATGCAGAAAATAAATGGTTGAGAAATGAAGTCTGGTGATACAAAGTCTAATATAAAGAGGTATGACCTGAAATTTGAAAGGAATTCCATATACCTTCACAGAAAACGATCCTGAACAAGCAGTCAGCCTCTCTGAGACTGCAGCTCCTCACAGCCCAAGGAGGGCTGGTCCCAAGACCTCTTTAGGATGATGAATAATCATGAGCACAAGCATTGATCAGGAACTAAGAGGTCAGAGTTCACTCAGGTTTACATGCTCCAAAAGGATTCTGAAATCTTCTATGCTTCTGAATTTCACCTAGTGCTTACATTTTAAAATATCTATCAGCCATGACTCTGTCACTCAGGATCACATTTCCTGCAGTTATTCAAGCAAATAATTAAAACTTATTAAAACTTCGGATCAGTTTCAAAAAACCAGTTAGGTTGTTTTTATCCACACCATAGCAGGGTTGCTAACTTCTTTGATCATATTGTAGTAGTCACTCTTTATTAAATCCTATTTACACATCCTACTTACACTATAGTATTTATGCTCACTCTTCAAAAAAAACACCAAGGTATATAGTATTCTTCTATGTTCTCATCCTTTATAGTAAGAAATTAAGGCTTAAAAATGTTATCTATTCATTAAGAGGCAGAGATGAAAGGTGATTCTGATTTGTCTAGCTACTGGGTCCATGCTCTTCCCATGAGCCACAGACCTTTCACTTACTTTAAAGTCAATCATACTTCTTAACTTGAATAATGAAAGGTCATCAGCTGAGGTGATCTAAAACTAGAATAACCCAATACAGTGGAAAATTAATTTTGGAATTTTTTAAGTGTTTGCTTTTGTTTCTAAGTAAATGTCTCCTTGTGGGTTTATTTAAATTAATACTGTGCAGTGAAGCTATCTGAATGATGCAGCAGCCAACAAAACCGCAGTGGGCACTTGGCACTTAAGAAAACCGATCTTTTTTTTTTTTTAAAGGCATTTTGGTCAGGGACTTTGGAGGATGAAGATGTGAGCCATGTGAGCTTGGCCATGTGGCCAAGGCCTGGTGCCTGTAACTTTTGGCTTGCCCAGGCTAGGAGTGTGTCTGTTAAAGGAAGTTAAGGAGTTTGGAGATATAAATTCTGTGTTAGAGTTTGTTTTGCTGAGCTTGACTTGTGTTTGGGAGAGGCCATGCGAATGTCAGGTCTAAAAAGAAAGTTAATTTTGCTGGTTTTGGTACTATAGAGCTTTTTTTTACTACCTGGAGGAGGACAAGGAGAAAACAGCATGAAAGAGTTGGAGCATGCCAAAGGAAGATGTCTTTGAGCACGTGGAGATGAACTCTGACTGTTGTTGGTTAGATGATCAGGACTAAGAGACTGGGGGGTTTGGACAATCTGGGGAAAGGATTTTGAACAATGTTGAGAAAGGTTTAAGACAATGTTAAAGTAATCGGAGTTTTACATATATATATTTTGGGGTTTTATTTTTGCAGTAATTAGGAAATCACTTTGTTTAGTAATAAATTAGTCTGTACTCTGAGAAAAAAAAGAAAACTATTTTGAGTATCATACCTCCCTCACTCTTGTTTACCAAAACACTGTTACTAATGAGGATACATTCTAATACGACTCTTTAATAACTGAAACTTCATGATCAAAATTAAACATGAGAGTCATTAGACTATCCTTCCTGATGAAGGATACTCCTCCAGGTGAAGTGTCACTATCATCAGCAGCAAGTAATTGTTAACCATCTACAAACATTTGTTTGACTCAGTATACCTTCATCTCTCTCTTTGCCATCAGGTTTGCAAGCAACAGAAGTTACAGCTCCCCTCCAGGCAAGTCAGCCTGTGTGTGGGTAGCTGAGACCATACAGAAACACATGTTTCACATGATTTGGCATTTTTTCCTAGTTAAACAAATAGAAAGGCCCTAGGAGTCTGACCTTTTCCTCAATGAGACCAATACAAAGGTACCTAGAGTTTAATCTTCCCCACAAACAGACCCCCTGTCCTAGCATCTTTTCTTGAAGCAGCCCTCAATAACCTTCTCTTCAGTGAACCACAAAACAGAGGATATCAGAAATTTCTCCCAAAACGTCACAGCTAGGAAATACCTATTCTATTCCTCCTTCACTAACAATTCAATGAATATATCAGCATATATTACTCAAATTTTTCTTTAAAAATCCTCTTCATAGAGAGGGGACATAGACAGGGCAAAGTATAAATAATCTAGAAATTAGATTCTAGTCCAGTACCTTAACTTTCATTGCATGCCCAGCAAGTCAATTATCCTACTGTTTCCTCAGCAATAAAATGTAGGGTTAAACAAGTCTGGGTCATTCACTTTGTTCCAGGATACCTTACAAGGTTCAAGTATTTGCTTTAGGGGTTCACAACTCTCTCTTTGAAATTTACATAAGAAGCACCCATTTGCATTTGTGGATTTTTCTGGAGACATATGTGAGTTGCAAGAAATTGTCACACAAGTTAAGACCCAAAAATTAACATAGTTCATATTTTACAGGACACTGTGCTAGACAATGTGCTAAGTTCTTATATATATAAAGTAACATAACTGTCAGAAAATCCTTTGAGTTAGAGTCTATCACTGTCCCCATTTTACAGTTGAATAAAGTCAACAAGAGCCCAATCTTAAACATAATGCTGTGTTTGATGAAATCATCTCTAAACCCTAAAATACTATGATTCTATGCTAATTCAAATGGTTTTCCGTTATATAACTGTTTCACTTCACAATTTTAATACCAAATTCAAATCTTTACAAAGAACAACCAAACTTATAGAACATGCAGATGAATGCTACTGAAAAAGAATATATTAAGAAGTTAATCCAAATAAAGGCTTCAAAGGCACTTTCCAGTTCCAGCCTCCAAGCTGTTTTACTTTCATAACTAGTGATTAACCAAAAGATGTATCTGAATCTAATTACTAATTAAAGCCTAAAATCAAAGTAATAAAATAACCAGAGTGTTGGCCAGAAAAGGGGATGGAGTTGCAGCAATTAAGTCTCACACCCCACGCCAAGGTGAGAGGACCAGGTAAGATACATTAGTGCAAGGCTTGGTGTCCCAAGTTCACTGGTTTCTACAACCAACTCCCACAGGACCCAAAATAATAATCACTGCGGAGCCAAGTTCTGAATCAGTCTCACTGGAGAGACAAAGACAGACTACAGGTATTAAGACATCAGCAACTTCAGTCTGAAATAAAGTGAATATTATGTGAAAGGCGATCTTCCAGTTTTTGTGGACACCTGTTCTGACAAGCTATAGTCATAATATTGGGGCTGGCCATTACCCAGTTACACCTGAAAACCAATTTGCCCACCACCCGCTCCTGCTCAAATTACTGAATGACACAACATGCTTAATAAATGGCTGCAGAGCAGAAGTGGGCATAGCTCTTTTCACAGGCTGTCAAAAAATACATCTTAAAGGGAAGGTTTTGAAACTTCATGCCCAACTCTCATGACCTTTCTCCATTTGGTCTGCATACAAAGAGACGAAAAGGAGGGAGAAAGGAGATCAGAGGAACGCCCCGGGTGCAGAGATATCTTTTTCAAGGGTGATGCAACAGGGTCAGACAGATGATGAAGAGATGTTGGGAGACAGTGGGTAGGTGCCGGACATTTGAGCAGAAGTGAGTGACAGGGTTTATTTGGTAGGGGCAGGGGGATAGGAGAGCTAGTCGGGATCAGTACGAGGAAGGCAGTGGAGGAGCTGGGGGGTAGTGGGGGTGAGAACGGTGGTGGGAGGCAGTCAGAGATCTAGAAAGGGCCCTGCGGGAAGGGCAGTGGGTCCAAAGAGGAAAGGAAACGGCAGGGCTGGGCAGAAAAGGTTCCGTGGGGGCCTCCGAGACACGGTCAAGGAATCGGGGTACATGCAACGGCGGACGGGGTGACCCGCTAGTTGGGGTGGGAACTAGGAAGGGGCTACAGGGCAGTGATCCTTTTGGGTCGGGAAGGGAAAGGGGGGTTAGTTAGTGTGGGAAGGCGAGCTGGGGCGCCGGAGCCCAAGGACAGGAGCGCCCCCGTGGCCAAGGGCCCTGGGAGAGGAAAGAACAGTGGTGACAACGGTCGGTCCAGTGGAACGGGGTGGAGGCTGACCAGCCCAGCACTGCCGGGGGCCGCCACGGAGTCCCGACTTGAGCTGAGGAGAGGGCGCCCGGGCCCGGAGCACCGGATAAGGGAAAAGGGTCGAAGGGGTAGGAGAGGGCCCCGGGACCGCTGGAGCCTGGCGGCGGCGCTCTCACCGGGACAGGTGCTTCAGGATCTGCTTCTTAATGATCCCGGCCATGCCGCAGCGACGGCCCGCGTGGAGGGCGGGCTGGCAGCTGCGACCTCCTCAGCCGTGGAGAAAAGGCGGCTCCTCACCTCGCCGCGGCACGGGGACCGGATGCCGGCGCCACAGCGGCAGCCATGGCGTTCTCCCGCCCCTGCCCGGGCGCCCGGAGCTCCGCCACGATCCCACCCACCCGCGCGGCGCCGCGGCCGCCAGCCCAGAGCGACGCGGCGACCGCGCGCCGGCCGCCCGCCCGCTAGACTCGCGGCGGCCCGAGGCGGGCGCGCGCGGCGACGGGGACGCGCTGGGTGAGAGGCGGGGCGCACGTCTGGGAGCCCTTGGGCGGGCGAGTTCGGGCCCAAGTCCTTTGACCCCAAGGTTTAGCTCGCCGGGGAGGGAAACCTGAAAGGCTTCGTCTCTCGGTGGCGTCAGTGTCCCACTCCGCCAGTCGCCTTGAAGCTTAGGATAAAAGTGGCGTGTTTGTAGTTTTTGGCAGGAACTCGCTAAATAATGGTGCAGCTCCTGGTCGGCTTCATTCTCACGTTTTCAGGCGCTTGAGCACTAACTCTCCGACAGGAATCAGTCGGGGGAGTGAAAAGTATTATCAGGGCCCTCACAGACCCAGCGGGTCGGCTGCTTTGTGCTGAGGAACTCGTGAGGGCGTCTAGCCCTTGACAGGTTAACCAGTGGGTAAGTGCTTACTCAACACCTAAGAGACGCACTGCAGAAGCACCTCTTTCCAAAAGTGGTAGGCAGAAGAGAAAGAGATAGTAATTCTTAAAATTACCAAAGACTTTAGAGACCAGCTTCCTTTTGCCAATAAGGAGAGTGAAGCCCAAGGAACTAGTGGAAAGAGCTTGGCCAAGGTCACAACTACTTAGGGAGCCTCAGGACTGGAACCCGAGTTAGCTCTCAGTCAATGTTATTTACACTGTATTTTGTCCATACACTTAAAAGTGTAACCCATAGGCCAAGGACCTCTGCAGACCCAAAGGCAAAGGTGGAAAGGTGACATTTCTCTGAATTTGAACCCTCAAGCAAAAACCTGAGCAAAATTTTCTCTTAGCCGTATAGAAAATCTGCTGCCACTTAATTTTAAATGTATTCATTCTTATGCATAGAATACATGCACATAATACACAACGGAAGATAAGTCTCCCTTATTGCCCAGACTCCTGTCCCTCAGCCATTCATTTTAACTGCCCCAGTCACTATTTCCTGATTCCAGACATAGGCTAAGGACCCTCAACCATATAAATATTAATATTTTTAAAACAATCTCAGCTTCATTCCTAGTCCTTCTAAGACACTTTCCCTCTAAAAATCACTATTTTAATAGGGAATCAAATCATTTTCAATCTAGGTAGTCCCCTCCAGCAGGTTTGCACAGCCCATATGTGTGTGTGTGTGTGTGTGTGTGTGTGTGTGTGTGTGTGTGTATCAGAGGCCAATACATTCTGTGGGTGGTGGAGAGGTTTCTTGTAAAGATTATCCACCATAATCATATCCTCCCTGTTCTACTGTCAGCTGCACAGCAGGAGCCTCAAGGCAATTGCTTGTATTTCATGCTTCTTTTCCTCCAACACCCAGCTGCTCATTGGTTATCTTATATCAACTATGTAAAACAAACAGGTGCTCTTGCTCAGAGTCTCAGCATCCTCACTGAGCAATCGATGATGCCTGGTAGGTGTTTTTGTTGTTAAAAACAACATGCTTTAAGGAATCCATGCTTTAAGGAAATATATGACTTCTAAAGATCATGGACTAGAAGACTTCATAGTCTCACCAGTGGTTCAAAGTGTTTATCTTTCCGTACAATGCTAAAAATGCCAAGTATATAACAACAGGGATTTCAGACCAATTCATCCTTTTATTAAAAGTTATGTTGAGATGATTCTAAGTTAATATTCAGCTAAGAGAATACAGAGATTCCTATATCCTTTTTTACCCAGTACTCCCTTCCTGCCATGGTCACATCTAACAGAACTTTTTAGTACAATATCACAACCAGATAATAACATTGATACATACAGTATACAGATCATTTCTTCCTTTCTTATGATTAGCTTTCATTTATTTTTCTTGCTTATTGCACTGGCCATAACTCCTGGCATTTTATTTGCAGGTCTGGTGAGAGCAGTCATTCTTTCTTTGTTCCCAATCTTAGGGGAAAAGCATTCAGTCTTGCAGCATGAAGTATGTTAATTGTAATTTTCTTTTATTACACAAAAAGCTTCAATTTTTAATTTAGCTTTCTGCCTGTGCTTGTGCCTTCAATTCTGTCGCAATTATTTTTTGCTTTTCAATAAGAAAAGACTTCCTGGGCCGGGCATGGTGGCGTATGTCTGTAAGTGCAGCCTAGGAAGCCATGGCCAGGGCTGGGATAACGGTTCGAGTCCCGCTGGAGGCACGTAGCAAGACCTTGTCCCAAAAAAATAGCTGGGCATGGTGACATGCACCTGTAATCCCAGCTATCTGGGAAGCTGAGGCCGGGGATTGCTTGAGCCTGTGGTTTCACAGACAAAAATAGCGAGACCTAGTCTCAAAAAAAAAAAATAAAGACTGCCTGATCCTGTCCTGAACACATTTAGTTCACATATTTTTTTTGTTTTACATAACCTCATAAGAACTGTAGGTCTCACAGCACAAACTTCCAAGGCAACCTGGGCACATACCACATACAGATTTTGGTACTTTCCCAACTCTGTCAGTATAAAGGCAAACAACTTTATTACCAAGGGTTTGGGACAGTCTTGTTTTGCTGAAGGCTGTATTATAGGGTAGCCTATGGTAGTATGTCAAATGCAGGGCACTCTGATTGCCTCTAGACACCATCCTCCAAAAAGAGCAATTATAAATTTTTGGTGGATATTCTTCAAGTTGTGAAATTTCTCCTCTATTCCTGTTTTTATAAGGTGTGGGGGTTTTTTGTGTGTTTTTGTGGTTTTTTGTTTTTTTGGTTTTTTGAGACTAGGGTTTGCTATGTTGCTCGGGGTAGTCCCAAACCCACAGACTCAAGTGGTCCCTAGCCTCAGCCTTCCAGGTAGCTGGAATTACAGGCACACACCACCATGTTCAGCTATTTTTTAGCGACTAGGTCTCGCTGTGTTGCCTGGGTAGTCTTGAACCCACAGACTCAAGTGATCCCTGGCCTCAGCCTCCCAGCGCTGGGATTACAAGCACATGCTTCCATGCCCGGCTAAGTTTTTTATATATATTTTAAAAAGTTTAAAATTTTCAAGTCCTTTTTGTGCTTTGAATGTTGTATTCTTGGATTTTTCTTTTTCAACCCATTAATATGAATTATGTTAATTTTTTTAACCTAGGTTACCAGTGGCTATTATTGGTTACAAGAGCAAGTGAAAGGGGGGGTTGTGATATGACTGCTCCAGCTCTCAGAACTTCCCAGTGTCTTGGTAGTCGCTTTCAAAGTGACTAATTTTCGAATAAACCAGCCTGCATTGCTGGATAAACCTCATTTGGACATTGTAATAATTTTCCATATAATACTAAATTCTATTACTGTTTAGATAAGAATTTGTGTATGACTCTTGATGGCTAAGGACATTAAAATCTTTTCATGTGGTTCTGGGCCATTTATATTTTCTTCCTTGGAGAAATGTGTATTCAAATCCCTTGTCCATTTTTTAATTAGTTTTCTTTATAATTGAAGTGTAATCTTTTTTTTACATTCTTGATATAAGTACCTTATCAGATATATTATTTGCAAAATTCTCCCATTCTGTAAATTGTGTTTTCATTTTACTCATGGTGTCCTTTTACATACAAAAAAATTCTGATTTTGATATTCAGGTTTCTAAGAAATTACTACCTAATCCAAAGTCACGTAGATTTATATCATTTTTTCCCCTAAAAGTTTTGAAGATTTATCTCTTACATTTAAGAATTTGGTTCAAGGCCGGGCACGGTGGCTCGTGCCTGTAAGCTTCAGCCTATGAAGCGGCCAGGGCTAGGGATCGCGGTTCGAGTCCCGCCTGGGGCCCGTAGCAAGATCTAGTTCCAAAAAAAATAGCTGGGCGTGGTGGTGTGTGCCTGTAATCCCAGCTACCTGGGAAGCTGAAGCTGGGGATTGCTTGAGTCTGTGGTACCCCGGGCAACGAGAGCCTGCAGTTCCACGGGCAAAAATAGCAAGACCTAGCCTCAAAAAAAAAAAAAAGAATTTGGTTCATTTTGAGATAATTTTTTGTATATGGCATGATGAAGCGGATACACTTCATTAGTTTATATGTAGATATCTAGTTATCTTAGATCATTTGTTGAAAGAACAATACTTTTCCTATTGAATTATCTTGGTGAAAATCTTTTTTTTTTTTTATAGACTAGGTCTTGCTATGTTGCCTGAGGAATCGCAGACTCTTGTTGCCTTGGGTACCCCAGACTCAAGTGATCCCAAGCCTCAGCCTCCCAGGTAGCTGGGATTACAGGCATGTGCCACCATGCCCAGCTATTTTTTGAGACTAGGTCTCCCTATGTTGCCCCAGACGAGTCAAGCCTCAGACTCGATTCCCAATCTCAGCTTCCTGTCCTAAGCTGGGATTAAAGGCACATGCCATCATGCCCAGCTTTTGAATTATCTTGGTGAAAATCAAATGCCAGTAAAATTAAGGGTCTACTTCTGTCCTCAGTTCTGTTCCATTCATCTATATATCCATCTGTATGCCAGTAACAGTGTCTTGATTAGTATAGCTCTTTCTTTTTCATTTTGTATAATTATTTTACATTTTATATACCCCAAAGCTCTCCCACCACCCTATCACTGGTGAACCATCATTTTCATCTCTTGTGTTCATCCCTCCCCTGATTTTACCCTTCTTCCCTACTCATACCTTGCTGTTTGCCTTAGATCTGTTGTCAGTTTGATAGTTTTAACTTTTTCTTATCCTCTGTTTGTTTTCCCAGTAGCCTACATATAAGTAGACCATCTGGTATTTCTTTTTCTTTCTGGCTTATTTTCACTAGCATGATTCCTTCTAGCTCCATCCATGTTGCTGCAAATGACATTAGTTTGTTAGTGTAGCTTTGAAATGAGGAAATCTGTATTTTTTGAGTGTATAGCTCTTATAGACTTTTTTAGTATGTGGCTTTTAGCCATTTTCTCCTTATTACAGTTTTTATATTTTATCACATCCTACAATTATTTCCATTTACCCAGTTCAAGTGAGGTCTACAAATCTTATCTCCAAATATGTTCCTTTTCTCTCCTGTATGTATAATTGTCAAATATCTACATCAGTTAGTGTTAATGGTTTTTACTTCCACCATCAAACATATTTGGAAAATCAAAGTAGTCTCTTGAATTTATCCACAGTTTTGTATGTCATGTTCTTCCTTCTTGATGCTTTAAGAGTGTTCCATTTGGTCTTAACATCTGTTATCTTTTTAAATTTAGTTGAGATGTTCCTAGTTCTTGATATGATGTGATTTTATAATGAGACCTAAACCTTTTTATATTATGATCTGAGACTCTGGATCTATTTAAATTTCCTGTTATATATTTTTTTCTGTCCTTACACTGGTCTGGCAGAAGGGGAAGAGGTACACTCTTGATAATTGTGTCAGGTGGAGACAGAAGTCCAGAATGCCCCTTTAGAAGCCCCGTGGAAGAGTTCCTCCCTTGAGCCACAGTTGGACTTCCAGCTCCCCAGAAGGATTTGGCTCATATTGCCCTAGCTAGGAGTGGCAGTGATTTGTTACTGCTTCTCATAAAGCTTTCACTAACATGGGGGTATAGGCAGTCTCATTACCACTAGGAAGTGGTGAAAAGTCTTTATGGTCCTGATGTGGCCTCTTGTGACACTACCTCAGCCAGAAGGGAGCAATGCCTTCCTATGTGGCCTTCCGTTAGGAGTTTAAGGCCCTTCATTATAACCTCCTAAAGGTAAGCACCTAAGGAACTTACTTGGTCTTTGTGATACAGGTGGAGCTTGAACCATGATTTTTTTCTGTGGTAAATTTAGCTGAAGTAGAATAGTTTGATAGAATAGCAAGAATAGCTTTGATAGAATTTGATAGAATAGCAAGAATAGCTTCTACCTTCCTAAGCAGCCTCAATTTTGGTCCTTAAGCTACAGAGAGGTTTTTCTTGGAATGTTTCTTGGTTGACAGCTTCTTCAGTTTCAAGTTTGGGATATATAAAGCAGAAAGATAATCTAGAAAACACATTGTTCCATGTGTCCTACATCTGCCTTCTCTCCACTCGTATATTAAGCCCAAAGTTTTCATTCTATTTAGTCATAGACCTGGTGAAAGTACATTTATTTCCTCTTTCCTGAAAAAGTCTATACATTTTTTTTTTTTTTTGAGACTAGGTCTTACTATTTTTGCCCGTGGAACCGCAGGCTCTTGTTGCTTGGGGTACCACAGACTCAAGCAATCCCCAGCCTCAGCTTCCCAGGTAGCAGGGATGACAGGTGCATGCCACCACACCCAGCTATTTTTTTTGGAACTAGGTCTCACTACGTGCCCCAGGCGGGACTCGAACCGCGATTCCTAAGCCCCGGCCGCTTCATAGGCTGAAGCTTACAAGCACGAGCCACCGTGCCCGGCCTGTCTATACATTTTAAAACTTTTAATTTTAAATTATAGATTCACGAGAAGTTATGAAGGTAATTCAGAGAGGATCCTATGCACTCTTCACCTACTTTCCTAAAATGGTTACATCTTTTTTTTTTTTCTTACGTGTTGTTCTCTTTTTTTTTTTTTTTAACAATATCTTACTATTTTTGCCCAGGAAGTGCAGGCTCACATTGCTTGGGGTACCACAGACTCAAGCAAGTCCCAGCCTCGGCTTCCCAGGTAGCTGGGATTACAGGTACGTACCACCATGCCCAGCTATTTTTTGGGACTAGGTCTTGCTGTGTTGTCCCAAGCAGGACTTGAATTGCGATTCCTAGCCCCAGCCGCTTCATAAGCTGAAGCTTACAGGAATGCACCGTGCCCGGCTTATTGTTGTTCATTTTTGTACAGTATTTGATTTCTCCCTTCAGGTATAGTCCCCATAAATTTCCCACTACCATATCACCTGTGAACCATTACTTTAGTCCCCAGTACTATTGCCTCCTGTTTTAACCTCTCTGCCTCCCCATCCCCATCTATAATTTACTTGATTTTGTCTTTTTTTCAAGCCCGTTGTTCAGTTTCCCTATATTCCTCCTAAAAGTGAAACCATCTTAGTATTGTTTTCTTTCTGACTTATTTCATTGAACATATCCCTTTCAGCTCTATCCGTATTGCTGCAAATGGCATGAGTTTATCTTTTTTGATTGCTTAATAGTATTCCACTATTTATCTACACACAGACCCATCTTGATCTCTGTTTATCTGTTTTGGGACATTTAGGTTGTTTCCATATCTTAGCTATTTTAAATAATGCTGCAGTAAGTATGCAAGTTTCCCTTCAAATTAATGTTTTTGTGTCCTTTGGGTAGGTACTAGGAGTGGAACTGTTATCATATGGTTGATCCAGTTTTGTAATTTGAAGATCCTCCACACAGCTTTCCATAGTGGTTGAACCAGTTTATATCCCCACCAGCAATATAGGAGAGTTCCTTTATCTACATAGCCTCACTAGCATTTGTTGTTGTCAGTTTTGGCATGGGCCATTCTCACCAGTGTGAGGTGGTATCTCATTGTAGTTTTGATTTCTATTTCCCTGATTATAAGTGATGTTGAGTATATGGTTACATCTTAATAACTATAGTATAATATAAAACTAGTTTTAATCAGTATATATGTGGGGTGTGGACATAGATTAAGAGATATGCCTTAAAGAAACACCTTTATCTTTCCCATCCTGACACCAGAGATGGTTATGGTCAAGCCTCTTATCTGTGACAACAGCCCCCTAACCTCCTAGGAATGTCCTAGGAGACATATCCCTGAAATGTAACCGTTTGCCCCTCAGGTATTTTTCCTGTAACCCCTATCCTTATGTTATATGTCACACATTATGGGACCCTGGGTTTTTCCTTCCTCAATAACTCATTGTGATCATTCTTTGCCAAGGTACAAAAGGGTCTTCAAACCCACATTAAAGCGGATATGGACATGCTCCCAAACCCCTGATCTGCGAGCTAGTTCTCTGTGATCATTATCAGTCTCCATTTCATTCTTCTTTCCCTACACACGGGTCCTGACATTTATGTGTGTGCATGTGTGTGTATGTATGTGTGTGTCAGTACATTTCATCATGTGTAGATTTATGCAACCACTACTACTAGTCAAGATACAGAATTATTCCAACACCACAAAGATCTTTCTCATGCTACTCCTTTAAAGTCATTACCATCTCCTTTACCCCCAACACCATTCCCACTATCTGGCAACTACTATGTTCTTTATCTTGGTGATTCTGTCATTTATGTAGATGGTAACATTTAGTAGGCATACCTTCAGACTTTTTCACTCAGCATACTGCCCTGAGATCAGTCCAACTTATTGTTATCAATAGTTTATTCTTTCTATTCCTGAATCGCATTCCACAATTCAAGTATTTAAATAATACTTGGCTGATCACATTATTTTAGACCCAGGGGCTTCCCTCAGCTGCTTAGCAGGATGGTCACAACCCTTAATTCATTATTAAACATTCACTTCTACATACTGGATGGAACAAGAGGGTATATATGTATACCCAAAGAAAAATAAGACTTTGCAAATAAGGGAAGGGAAGGTAACTCTATAGAAAACTCAACAGCAAAGCATTGAAGTGTTGAGTAGCAAAATGTTCTTACAGTCTGTAAGAATTATTAATTTCTAGTGTGTGTAACATACACACCTATCAAGCCATCACAATCAAGATAATGAACCTATCAATCATTCTTGAGACTTCCAGCTATTTTGAGGCATATACTGGCCTCCCTGCTGTTCCTCCAAAACAATTAACTAAGCCTTCACCTCAGGGTCTTTGTAATTGCTATTCCATCTGAAAAACTTCATCCCAGATATCTGCATGGCTTTTTTTTACCACTACCACTATTCCATGTCTTGCCCAAAGTCATCCCTTTATGGCCCTTACCTGTTTTACTTTCCTTCAAGGTATCACCTAACACTGTCTCAATTTCCATTTGAAGTGTAAGCTCCAATCTACGGCCATACCACCCTGAACCCGCCGGCCCCATCTAGTCTGAAGTGTAAGCTCCATACAAAGTTTCAAAAAAAAAAAAACTTTCAAAACAAGCTAACAACAGAAGTGGGACAATCAGCTAGGGAAGGGGAGAGGGTACAGGGGAGGGAGAAATTAGGGAAGGGAGGAACAGAAGAAAATTAATGTTCACAGGTGATAGAGGGAGAACCTTGAGGAATGCAGTGATTTTGTGATCAACAAAATAGATAATAAAAATAAAAAAATTTTTTTAAAAGTGCCTGTTACACAGCAGTATGGAACAACACAAAAAGATAGTTATCAGATTTCACTTTTGTTTTGCTGTTTACAAATTGCTTTTTTGAAAAAAAAATTACTTTTGTAAAAGCTATTAACATGTACTGTTTTTCTCTAAGTAGAGACCCTCATGTGATTTGAAAACATTTATGATTTTTATATATGAACCAATTTAGATCATTTAAGAACCATTACTGACTTGGAAAGTAAGACCAAATTCATGAATCACCATTTCAAATAAAGGAGACAAGCCAAAAAAAATGGAAGACTTTATTTTACTGTTCTGTTCCCATCACTTAGAACAATGTCCAAACTCAGAGCAATATTAGAGTGGCAAATCCAAACAAGATTTTCTGGCAGGACAACTTCAATAGTACTTTCTTTCCTGAGCATTCTTTTTATCAGGTATGGTATGTTCTACTACATATAACAGAAAATGCAAAAGGGCACAAAAAAGGCATGTTTTCTTTTGCTACATGACTTTATAAGATGTGCAATTCATTGCAAATGGTTGTAGATTTAGACAAAAATTAGGGACTCTATTACATCATGAATACCAATAGATACTGGGGTAGGCAAGCAGTAATGTCCGCCTGCTGCCTGCTCTTGACTTATGATGCTACTCTTCCTTTTGTCCCTCCATATATGCTTCACTCTACTACAGTCTTGGAGGTAAAGAGAAAAAAGGGAGAAATGTAGCATTTGAGCCAAAGCTAAAATTCTTCTACTTTATTGTTTATTCTTTTAACAATTATCCCCAAAGATCCCCAACAATTATCCCCAAAGATTATTAATATGTGATGTATAGGCAAAGAAAAGGGAGGGAGGACTATAAAGTAGTTACAAAGAGTTTTGAGATCTTGACTTCCTATACTATACTGTGTTCAAGTTCATTATCATAAGATCAGGAGATAAGTTAGTGGGACTTAGACCAGGCATAGTGGCCCATGCCTCTAAGCAGCAGCCTAGAAAGCTGCAGCCGGGGCTAGGGATCATGGTTTGAGTCCTGCTGGGGGCATGTAGGGAGACCTAGTTCCAAAAAATATATAGCTGGTGCGGCGCGTGCCTGTAATCCCAGCTACCTGGGAAGCTGAGGCTGGAGATTATTTGAGTCTGTGGTTCCAAGGGCAAAAATAGCGAGAACTCATCTCAAAAAAAAAAAAATAATAATTAGTGGGACCTTCTTAATTGGCAGCTGGGGAAAGGTAATTACCTTGAAGAGTAATCAAAATTACTATCAGCAACAAGCAGTGGTTCGACCTTATGTACATGTCTAGATGTGATATCTAGGAATACCACTGAGGTCACATACCAGATGTAATCATGAAAAAACATCATGCAAGCCCAGAGTGAGGAATATTCTATCAGACAAAAGGTGATAAGGTTTTCTGTATAGTAAAAGACAGAGATGGACTGAGAAAATGTTCTATAATAAAAGAGACTAGGTATAACAAAAGTACATGATTTTAAAGAGAATCCTGTAAGGAAAGGAAAAACAATACAAGGATAAAGTTGAATTAATGAACAAAAATGAAAAATGACTGGTAGATCATTGAATCAAGGTTATATTTTCTGAGCTTGATCACTAAACCAAGGCTAAGAGGATGTACTTATTTTTAGGAAATAAATAGAGCATGATAAAAGCAACTTACTATCAAATGGTTCTGAAAGTAATAAAGCAAAATAGGGTGAAATGCTAAAGCCAAACAATAGGTGATTCGGGTCAACATATTACAAGTGTTCTTTATGCAACTTTTCTGCAACTTTTCTTGCAACTTTTCTATAAGTTTGAAACCCCTCCCCCCAAGAGCAAAAACAATAAGCAACATTCAGATTGTTGTATTCTTGCACTAGTCTGATGAACTAGTCTAGATCCTATATTTGATTCTGTGGCAAGAAGTCCAATCCTTGAGTTTTCAATTGGGAGGGATAGTGGTATCTCCAATTAGTTAACATTTATTAAGCTATTCATGGAAAACAATTTCCAGAGAAACTTCAGGATACTTCTGGCAAAGAAATTTAATAGACCAGCCTTTTTTCTTCTGTCCACCAAATGTATGTAGGAGTCTGAAAGATACCATCTGACTGAAGCAAGTAATTGGGACAAATCCTTAATCAGCGCTAGACTTTTTCCATACAGGAGGACCAAATTAGACTGTGACTCTATGCAGGGATCCCATTTCTCATGCAGCCTGGAATCCAGATGACTGGCATTCTGACAAACCGTTATTGCCATGGCAGTGGAAACAGTGCTAGCTTTGGACTTTAACCGCCCTCCTGATGACTCTGGAAGTGCCACAAAAAAGGAAGCAAATATGTCCCCTGCTCCATCTACACTAATGTCTTCAATTCTTGGTATTTAGTAGTACCAAGTTGTACCTATAAAAATTCTTGCATTATAGTTGATTAATATTTTAGAATTAAAATTAGACATCTAAAGGCATAAGTCAATAGTACATCATCTTTACAGGTTCTTTGAAAGAAAATATCTTAAATCACTCCATAATAGTTTACATCTTAGGAGTTAATAAAAATACAAAATGAACCTTCTTTTGTATTGTCTGTTCCTACTTTTGCTCACTATAGTTAAAACCTGTGAAACTTTTAAGGTTTTTCTGAATCTATGCAAAATTCTTTAAAGACTAGAAATGTATCTAGAATGGATAGTCAATAGCAAAAACTTTGGAAAAAGCTTCCTTTTAAAAAGTCCTGCGTTGTTCCTAAGTACCTGAGCTCTTTTAAAACCATAAATTTGTGAGCTTTAAAAAGGTATGTGTATTTGTGAAAGATGTGGTATATCTACACAATGGAATAGTATTCATCAAAGAAGACAAACTTATGTCATTCACAGCAACAAGGTTAGAGTTAGAAGGAATCATGTTAGCAAAAATAAGCCAGAAAGAAGAAGAGAAATACAGGATGGTCTCATTTATATGAGGGCCACAGAGAAGACAGACAAACAGACAAGGAAAAAATAAAACTGCCAACGGACGAGGCATAGAGCAGGAGAGGGGGAGGGAGGTCAGTGTGGGAGAGAGGAGGGCACAAGAGATAAAGATGGTTCCTGGGTGACAGGGTGGTAGGAGAGCTTCGGGGTAGACAATGATGTGATGTATATACATATAGGTGTGTGTGTATATATATATGTGCAATCAAGGAAAAAAATTTTTAAAAAGCTTTAATCAACTATGCAACAACAGTTAGAATATCATGTAAAAATCTATGGACTGTCCAAAATTTTATTTATTTAGACAGAAAAAATATAATCATCATGTTTAAAATAAAATAAATAAATGGGTATCTGTGTATGGACAATAGACATCCTCCTCGGCCTTAGCTTGACAGCCATCCAAATTTATAAGCTGAGTCACATGTAAGCAGCTTGGCAAAATCTCCTCTATCAGAATTGTCTACAGATTTTAACGATAAATCTGAGCTGTATACAAAAGGTAGACATATAAACTATTCTTGAGACTTCAGTCCTTCTAAAAGATGTGACAAGGAAGTGCTAAAGAGCAACAAGCAATCCTGGCAAAGGCTCAAACTAGGAAACTGACTCAGCTTCTACAAAGGATGAGTATAAAGATAATCTTTATCAGCACCTCTATTTCTGACTACTTGTTTACCTAGAGAAGGTTCTACTTGCCTAAATTCTTCAAAAGTCACAAGTTTCTAGAAAAAAAGCAATCCAGTGACTGCCATTCTGTTTCTAGCTACGAATCTTTTAACACACACAATTATATTCTTGAGTAGAATAAATCCTAATAAAGAATTCAAGAAATACATTAATAATTAAAATGTCCTAGGGAGCTTTCTTATAATGCAAATTTTCTGAACCCCATCTTGGGAATAATAACTTTATTTTTAAAAATGTCTCTGATTGTCATCAGCCAGGTTTAGATAAACTGCTGGTAAATGCATCCTTATCATAGCATCATTATAACAGTAACATCAGATGGCAAGTCATTGGTTTAACTATATGATTCAAAATTCAAAAGCAAGCCTTTCTCATTCCTGTCCTCTAGCCACCCATTTAATTTTCATGGGCAAGCAGTAGTGCCAGTGGCTTATTTGTCCTTCCAGAGGACAGATACACAGAGGCACATATGAATACTGTCTATAAAAGAGGATAGCAGCAAACAACATACCGTTATGTGAACAAACCAAGGAGCCGAACAAACTTTCCCCATCAACAGTTTCCTTATCCTATTTTAACCTATATGCCACTTTGTGCAGTTAATCATATTTGAGAAATCAATCCCCTTTCATTGGACATCTATGCTATTTTCCAGACTTTTGTGACAATGTATAACCTTGTATATACGTCTTATATGTAAGTAATCATATACGTGCAAGTCTACCTGTAGGATAAATTTCCTAGGCATAGAAATGCTACGTCGAAAAATGATAATTGTATTTCTGGCAATTTCTTCCCCAAAGTTTAACAAGTTTCACTCCTACTTGCTTGCAATAATTATCTCTATTTGATCAGTAGGCTCTGCTGCCTTCCAGGCCCAATTCTAGTCCAAGTTGGGCTGGGAGGAGAGAGTTGAAGATCCCCCAGTACCGCCTGGATCTGGGAGAGGCCCCCAGCACACCTCTGCCACAGCTTAGACTGCTGGAGGGGGTGCAGGGAGAGCATGACCCACGCCACTGAGGTCTAGGGGTTGCAGGATCTCGCGGGCTTGGGCTGAGGGACCTGGCTTCCTCCCTTAGTTGGGGGGGGGAGGATGGAGGCTGGGCAGAACCCTGAGGGGTCTGGAGATGGGAGAGGGGATTTGTAGGCCCCACCTCCTAGACCAAGTTGGGCTGGGATGGAGGCTGAGGCCCTCTCAAAAGGCCTGGCCCTCTGGGGAGGCCCCCAGTAGGGGATAGGGTAAATCCTGCACCACCGGGCTCTCAGGATCTCAGAATCTAGGGACCTTGGAGCTGAAGACCGCGATCTCCCCACCCTTAAAGTGACCAAGGGAGTTGGGAGGGGGATTAGTAGGTACCGCCTTACAGACCGGTTCAGTGAGCCTTGTCAGGCTGGAGACGGAGCAAAGGTCTTTTTGAACCAGCCAGGCCCCTGGAGAAGCTATCCAGCATCAGCAGCCTAGTGGCAGGGGTGGGGAGTGAAGGTGAATCCTATACCACCAGGACCTCAAAGTCTCAGGGACTCCGGGTCCTGGGATCTTAGGCTGAGGAAGCCGGTCTCTGCCACCATGTGAGCAGGGGGTGGGGGCTGAGCATCTGCGGGTTCTGCACTCCGGGCTCCAGCTTTGGGTCCTCAATAGACCTGCACCAGGGATGAAGAACCCAGTCTCTCCAGCAGTGGCTATAATACAGAGAACAAGTAATAAAGGCCCTGGATGCACTCACAACCTGGGTGGGACAAGCACAGTGCTGGGAACCAACAAGACAGAAAGGTGACACCAACGACTGAGGTGATCTGTCACTGGCACTGAGGACTCAAACCATGGGCCCACAGCAATGTACAGCGTTTAAGAGGCTCCCTCCTTTACCAATCAATGGGGTAGAAAGCCACAAGTGACTGTGGCCCCATGGCAGAACTGCTGACAAGAGAAGAAGGGGAGCTCAACGAACCACCTGGGAAAGTGCCCCAGCAGCAAACAGCTCACCGCTTTCAGCTGGGAGTTAGAGTTCCAAACCCAGAAGACACAGAGCCAGTAACAGGTGCCAGACACCAGAAATGATCCTGGAGAAGTGTCCCACATCTGCCCTATAAGTTCCCGGTGTGCCCAGCCTGACTTATCTGCCTCGGCTATTCCTAGACTAGAGATCCAAGCAGCCTTATCTGTTGCTGTCTAGGAAAGCAAGTCTGCACCCAGGGGGAAAAAAAGGACATAAGGACATAGTTTAAAAACAAGAAAAAAAGTCCCATGGGCCAAACACTGACCAAATCAATAGCTTGCAGTGAGAGGAGTTAGAGTGACCAGAGAGGGAAAGAGAATGGGGGAAGGGGTGCGGTGGGGGGGAAGGGGTGTGGTGGGGAATAAGGGGTACAATGCAACCATGCAAACATGACCGATATTGTACAATAATTACAAAATAAAAATATTTTAAAAAAAAGAACACACACAAAAAATTATCTCTATTTTACAGAGTTAAATGTGAATATTGTCAAAGGCTTACTTTTATATATACCCCAATGACAAAATAAATGTTATTCTGAAGATACCTTCTGTACCATGGTAATCTTTATTACCACTGCTATTACCAAGTTTTCTGACTATATGAAACCTAAGAAAAAGAGGAGCCAAGAAAAAGAAGAAGCTGAGGTTAAGTGAACTCATGCCATTTTTAGCTGACACATACAGTGTGAAATCTTTTTCCCTATTTAAGCATGATTAAACATTATTTATGTTAAAAATTGACAAACTGTGCTATTACTGTACCATTTATTATTTTAATTAAGCAAATCCTTACTAATTAATTTCTAATTACTAATTAGAAATTACTAATGAATTTTTTAAGTGTCCCATCAGAAAAGGCCAGCTAAATAAATAAGTCAAGGAAGAAAGGATAAGTAAGCAGAGAAGTGGGGACAGGCAACTTCATGGAAATGGTAATGCTCCATTTACTTAACTAAAAACTTAAACAACTGGACTATTTATATTTTAATAAGCAAAGCTCTATACAAGTGTTAGATTTACCAAAATCTTCATGAGTTAATCCATAATAAAAGGTGAGGTACCCAAACGGACCCATTCTTAATAGCTAAGGAAAAAGAATGTTAAGCAGAGAGCATGCTGAAGAGAGAATGAGCTAGAGAAACAACCAGAATGCTTCATCTACTTTATAATACACAAAGAATACAGAGGGGAAAAAAAAAGGGAACACATTTTTAACTAAAAGTTGACAATTTTATTTTCACATTTCACAATACAAATGAACATTGCATTTTGTTTTTTGTTTTACTTAGTCCCCTCCAAAACTATTCCCTCTCTGATAGGAAGGGGGAGCAAGTCTTCATCATGCTCTTAGAAAACACTCAGAGTCACAGCACCATGATCTCCTGGTGAAGTGTAACAAGCAATATAAAACTGATAGAGGCCCTCCTCTCTCCTTCCTTATCTGTCTGGTCGAGTCATTCCCGGCCGGGTGGGCACCATCATGGGTCGGGCAGGCGGTCTCATCATTGGGGGTCCAGGCATCATGGGCATGTGGCCTCCCATAGGTGGCCTCATTCCAGGAGCTGCAGGATAAAACAAAGATTCAGATCTTTAGTAATAAAGTTGGTGTAAAATACATACATATCGATTTATAGCGATGTACACCTGAAACATACAATGTTATGTCAATTAAAAAAAGAGAAGGAAGAGAGTCAGAAAACAGCACTAATGTTAAAGACAAAAAAGTACTCTCTCACTCCCCACTGAAAAATTGCTGGGAAATATACTGTATCTATACTTTAGATAGTCTCAAACAAAAAAGAAAATGGTCAACACGAGAACCGTATAGGAATCATGACCTAATGATAGTAAGAGAGAAACAATTAACAGACTGATTTCCAGAAACCACCTGGCACTCTAGTTCCCTAAACTGGTTTTTTTCTCACTCACGGAAATTCACAACTAAGTCACATGTTATTCAGTCAGCTGCATTATCAGTTCTATCCAGGACATAGGCAGAAGCTATTTCATGAATGTATATAGGCACAGAGAACAATCTTGTCACTAAAAATTTGTTCAGCATTGCAGGTAGGTATGCAGAAGGCCATGTTGAGAACTTCAGTAGAATATGGTTACTGAAAAAATACACAACAATATGAATTTTAACAATCTGCTCACACAAATGACTTTTCTAATGCATTTTAGAAACTACTACTAATTTTTTTAAGTGTCCCATCTGAAAAGGTCAGTTAAATAAATGAGTCAAGGAAGAACGGACAAGCAGAGAAGTGGCATTTGGGGAGGAATACAGGCAACTTCATGGAAATGGTAATGCTCTACTTCCACAGCTGAGTGGTAGGTTGACAGGAATTCATTTTATTAGTATGCTTCATAATTTTCATGTTATATTATCTTTTGAAATGTCAAAACTTAACCTAATTATTTACTGATCAAATTATTATTATTTTTTGAGACTAGGTCTTGCTATTTTTGCCTGTGGAACTGCAGGTTCATGTTGCCCAGGGTACCATGAACTCAAGCAATCCCCAGCCTCAGCTTCCCAGTAGCTGGGATTACAGGCTTGCGCCACCACACCCAGCTATTTTTTTGGAACTAGGTCTTGCTACGTTGCTCCAAATGGGGACTCGAGCCACTATCCCTGGTCCCCGCAGCAGTTTCCTAGGCTGCCACTTACAGGCATGCACCACCATGCCTGGCCTGATTAAATTATTTTTGATTAAAAATGGTTTAAGAGAAAATTACATTCAGAGTTGAATACAGCCTTACCACAAAAAAAAGACCATGTATAAACAAAAATATAAAAGCCAACAGGTACAGAATTTTTAAAATATCTGTTCCAACAAGAACAAAAGCTATTTAAGGTATCAATATCTTATTTAGAAAACTCACCATAGCATAACTTGTACTCAGCATTTCTTAGAGGAAACTGACAAAGAGACCCCAACACCAAAATCAAGGCACTTATAAACATATTTTATTTGGTTTCCATAGCTCATTTTTAATTTATTGTCAATATCGGAAACTATAATATTGGCAATATATTGGCAATATTGGCAACTGTAATTCTAATTATTTTAAATAAATCTACATTATTTTTTCAACTTTTTACCAAGATGTTCAAACAGAAACAAGAAAAGAAAAAAGTATAAAGAATATCCAAGTACCCCTCATTCAGCTTCAACAGAGCCAGAGCCAGAACAGTAAAATACTTCAAAGGAATGCCATGCCTGCATTCTCAAATGTCACTCAGCTAAAGCGGCATTCAAGCAGTCTTCTCGAGGTGGGCCATGAGTTCCCTTTTTAAAACTCCATATACCTAGCCCCTCTGAGAATCTGAGCATGTGTGGTAAGAATGCAAAAGATGCCATCTAAGTGACTTCCACTGTGTTTTAGTTTAGGTTCATAAGCCAGTAAGGGAAGACTCTATATTTCCCATCAGCTAAGTGATACAGAAAGCACCCTAAATGCTTACAGCCTGGAAGCTACTCTAATAACCTGTGTGTACTGTCTTACATACTGAGTTGTAGGCATCTTATGGCAGTTATATTGACTCTATATAGTTTATTCTGCAAATCATAAAGTCTTAAAACAAATACATTTTTGTGATAACTGATAGGGGAACCTGATTTAGATCCAAAAACCAAACAAATCATTACCAAAAATCTGACAGATTTGGTAGGGAAGATAAAACAAATACAACTTCAAGGAAAATAAGACCAAGTTGACAGAGAATACATTATGTTGACTGACCTCCAAGAAATTGATAGTGTTCCAATCAGCAGATTTGTTCTCAAACCAAAGGTCCTGACCATGTGTCAGGAAAACTCACAGTTATGTACATTTATGCTTATGTAAAAATAAAATGTCTGCGGTGTAAGTTTTTTCACCTTCCTGAACAAAAGAGTAATTACCAGACTTAGGTCTTTTTCTATATACTGAGTTGGCCTAGTTAATCTAAAAGATTAAATCAACAACAGGTGGTAGTTCCACTCCAAAAAACTGAAAAAAGTGGCAGCACATGTATGTACCCATCCTTCCCTCTATTCTTCACTGAGGCAAGTTCATCTACCTTTTTCTTCATTATAAATGGTCAGAAGTCAGGAGGAGGCAAGGAAACAGAGGAGGAGAAGAAAAAGTCAGTCTTATTTTTACTTTAGTAGTATGAGATCTTTGGATACCATTCAATTATAGTGATAAAACCAAACATCTTTCCTTTGTCATTATAGAGTCACCAAATATAATTTGTTGCAGTTAATACATTTATACAGTCAATTAGGAATTCCATTTAACTAGAAAATCAAAACACAATCGAAACATAGTCAAACTTACCAGGTCCTACTGGCATCATCCCAGGAGGAGGAGGACCCATCATTGGCATCATAGGAGGGCCCCCCATATGTGGTGCTGGCATCATACCAGGGCGAGGAGGACCCGCTGAAATAAAGAACGGGATTAGAGGATGATACGCTTATATATTAACATTTTCTCTTCTTAACAAAATAAGTGTCTTATGGTCTCAGCCAACTGTGAAATCATTTAATAAAATCAAAGGATAATGCTGGGCGTGGTGGCGCACACCTATAATCCCAGCTACCTGGGAGGCTGAGGCTAGGGATAACTTGAGTCCACGGGTTTGAGACAACCCTGGGCAACACAGTGAGACCTAGTCTCAAAAACAAATAAACAAACAAACACAAACAAATAAAGGATAATCTGCCCAGTCAGACCCACTAAAATAAAATTTATTTTACAAACTTACGGAGACTGGGAGGAGGTGGGATCATTGCCCCTGCAGGAGGAGGAGCAGAGAATGGAGTAGGAGGAATCTTTCCTTGTTGAAATGCAGCGGCTTTAGGAGAGAGGGGAAAAAGTCAACACAAAGGGGAAAAGAATTCAACAACCCAATTTACTAAAATCATCACTTTTTAAAAAAATCTTTCATAGTTCAATTACTTCACTCAAAAGATTTCATCTTAGATTACTAGATCATGGCCTCTACAGTTTTAAAATCAACTTTAGCCTGTTCTTATTTAGCTGGTAATTCTATGGCTGAATTAATTACAGGAGATTGAAGTGGAAACATCCTACCATCTATGTCTTACCAAAGACAGTCATTTTTAAACTGTAGATGTGGTTTATAACCAAATCTAGAGTTCAGAGTTTTGTTTGAGAAATGTGTCGTAACTACCCAAAGGCCAGGCTTTGTATACATTAATCCCACTGTCCTGGATCAAAACAATACACCATTTTGGTTTACTAGTCTTGAAATGAATGCACAGAGCTAGGAGACATGAAAAGATCAATTTCAAAACAAGAACTTGGTTTGAAGGATAGTATGTTCTTTAAAAATCCTCAATACAACAGACTTTCAATTTTCCTTTCAGACAGTAAGACACAAATGAAAACAAAAGATCCTCAGTAGTATTTTTCTTAGGCTTTAGGAGTCACATCTACTAAAATATGCACTCATAAAATTTATTCCTGAATGTAAGGTGTCCCAAACTCTGTGATGTCCACAGGCTTTGCATTGCATATCCCTCATCTCACCATACCCCCACCAGTGCAAAGAAAGTGATAATTCATGAGGTTCTGAGCCTAAAAATTTAACTAGACTGGTGATTTAAGAGCACCTATTTATGTGTCTCTAAAATAAAGCATGAAGCGATTTTATCCAAGTAAAGGGTTTTTCCAATCAAAAAGGCAGCTCCCACCCTGTGCAAGAATACTTGTTAATAACTGAAAAGGGAGAAGTTAAACATGAGTTCAGTAGTAGAAGCAAAGTCACTTTAATCATGACATTATGAGGTATACTCCTGAGGTCTAGCCTCCTCCAAAACTCTTTCATCAAAAAATGCTTACCCTCAGTTCTTTTGACTTAATAAAAATAATACTAATCTTTAACACCAAGGAATTTCTAACATCTTCTCAAACAGGGGAAAAAAACCAAAATGTTTATTTTTTCAAATAAAATGGAAACATATCTGAGGTTTGTTACTTAATCAGCAGAGAGAACCAGGAGTAGACAGGAGTAGATGACGGTATTCACTGACTCCTGACCAGGGACAATTTCCTCAACACATACACAAAGTTTGAAGAAATTTTCAGTTGTGACAATTTGGGAAATGCTATTGGCTGCTAGTGGGTAGAATGTCAGAAGTGCTGCTAACATCCCACAATGCCTAGGACAGTCCCACAACAAAGACCCATCCAGTCCCAAATATTAATAGCTCTAAGTTTGAGAACCTTGACATAAAGGAAACAAGGCTGTTAAAGCTAGATGGTAGGGGGAGGGTCATTACTGGAGATTAATTTGTTGAAAGTGTTACTTTGTTCAAAATTTTATATAACAGCTGATTTTTTTTTAAGCCACACCACAATCAAAGTCCACATTTGCCTGCCAACTCTGAGTACAATGCATGACTAAAAAGGCCATGTTACAAATACACCATGTTGATCTAATATAGAAACACAAGATCTTTTTCTGCCTGTGACTTGGACCCAACTAGCTTAAATAAAAATGTTCCTAATAAAACAAGTTGGGTATACAATGCACAACATGGGCCCAAAATAACCCAGACAATTTTGTCACATTAGTTAACTTGTTTTTGAAGTTATCTTTGTGAGGACAAGAATAGGAAACTTAAAAGTCTTTCAAACTCTTAAAAAACTACACTCCCACCCCAGCCCCCCCTTTTCCTATTATAACAGGAAAACAGTTATAAAAGCTGTACATCATTGGGAGGGGAGGGAGAGGTGGGTATCAATCTGCTACAAAATCTAGTCTATGTTAATAAATAAATACCAAGTACCTTGAGTCTCCTCTGGTCACTTCCCAGTCTAGCCAGTACCTGGTTGCTCTACCTTTGATTGTTCTAACCTCAATAATTAATATTAATGTGTTCCTTAGCCCTGGGAAACCAATGACCTTCCACTTCTTCATTCAACACATCAGAATGCTGCTATTTATCATTCAGAATGAGTTGCTTCTGTGAAAAACAACAGAGTAGTAGGGACAAAAAAGAATGAGACCATTCTACCACATCAGAACAAGAGACTGGCACATACTTGTTTTGTCAATCAGGCTCTGAGCCTGCTCTTCCATCCATTTCTGATAGTAGTCTTTAACATTCTCTTTGTGTTTTCTACCACTGCAGTGTGTCTTTCTCACAGATGGCTGTAAAACAGAAAGATCATATCACTCACAGAAACCCAATTTCCAAAACAAATTTTATGAAGGTTTACTTTTATATAGGTAACCTGACTACCTTAAGCAGATTTAGTGGGTGCTAAAGCATCACTTATAAACATTATCAACAACATACTGTGGTAATTTATCTACTATATTTATTATCTAAACTAGGAGTCAACAAGCCATGACCTGTTAGTCTACCAACTAAATTAAAAAAAAAAAAAAAAGTACAACAGTCACAATCTTTTATTTATGTATTGTCTACTACTTCTGTCAAAGACAGAACTAAGTAATTCCAACAAATAGTCCATAAACCTAAGATAATTACAATCTGGCAATTTAAGAAAAAGTTTTCAATCCCTGATTTAAAACACAATGCTACTTTAATACCCTTTCTTGTTATTCCAACTTAATATAGTTTACATACATATAAATTATACTGCTTAAGAAAACATACTCTGTTAAATGAGTAAGAGTCTACAGTATAGATGCTATATAAATCACGTACAGAACTTTGTAGCTAGCTCACTAATCTTTTTTTTTCTTTCTTAAACAACTTTACTGAAGTATAGTTGATACAAACCAAACTCCACATATTTAACTTTGTGGTTTTTAAAGTTAGTATTTATTTAATACTCTATGCTAAATACCATGTCAATGCCCCTAAAAATCAAATGTGCATAAGAAGTGGAATACTAAACAAGAATCACTAATACATGCAATGTGGATGAATCTCAAAAATTTGCCATTGCTCAGAAATCAGACACACAGAGTATATACTAAAATAATCCACTTATAGGAAGCTTTAGCACCAGTAATATCAAGTGTTAGTAACAAAAACCAGATCAATTCAGGCTTGGAGTCCAGGGACCTGACTACAAAAGAGCATGGGAAACTTTCTGGGGTGATAGAAATATTCAATGACTTGATCCATACAAGTAGTAATTATATGATAAGTCATCAAACAATATACTTAAAAATACGTGCATTTAACTTAACACAAATGCTAATCCAGTAAAATCAGTAGGGAAAAAAAAAGATGCACAAGGTTATTTTCTATCTATGTTTAACTACTTGCCTCAGAACATGCAGCTGATGAGGAGCAAACCAAGACCTGGATCTCATTCAGATGATCCTCATGGCTGTCTAACTACCTTCTATTGGTATAGTCACTCTTTCTTTACATGATTGCTTTCAAGGCAGTTGATTGACTAATGTCAAAGAGCAAAGGATGTCTTTTCAAGGCTTATATTACTTATACTATGCATGTTATATTTATTATATTTATGTTAAAACAAGCCTACTACAAAACCATGCCTAAATTCAAAAGTTACAGCACCAGATGTTTTATATATATCAAAGTCCACAATATGAACTTAAAAGTCTTCTATTATTTTCACAAAACATCATTTAAAAAGGTATCGCAGAAGTTCTTTCATAAAGAAACATTTGCTTTAAAGAGACTTTTTTCTGTTGTCTAAATTTTTATGTTTTCAAGACAAGTAGGTAAATAACAGTGCTGAGAAAGAGTAGAAAGGCATACTCCCAATACTAACAATTTCAGAAAATTATGACTAAGGTGTTGACCCAGAGAAGTTATAGACAGAAAAAAATAAAAAAAAGGTACAACAAAAACAAAAAACCAAGAATGGGAATCTATAAGCAAGCCATCATCAATCCAGTTTACTGGAGAAGTCTTTTACAATATTCAGAAATCTTTTTTTTTAAGATTTCTTTTTTTCAATTTAAGAGGAACCACCTTACTTATATGTTTCCACAAGCCTACTACTACTGAACCATGTGCTAGAAAGAATTCCAAAGTAATTGACAACAGAGAAACAAATCATATGCTAGATTCTTGCAGCTATATTAAAGAACAAGAACAAGGATTCTGATTCAATCAGTTTCTGCAGTGGCAACAAACTAGACCTGCAGTTTTCAGGGTGAATTCAATTGCTGATGGATCTCTGAGATTCTCTCATAGGCTATGCAATGTCAATCAGACATCTTTTTTCTTTTTTCACTTTATCGACATTTGTTGTGATGATGTAAAATTAAAGCAATGGCACCCAATGCATTAGTGAATATATTTCTTCAATATCATGCACTCACAAGGGAGGTGGGGAAGAGGAGCTAATTTCATTGAGACTGCCTTGAAGGAGTAAAATTACTAATTCAATTAATATCAACCCTTGAGTTCACGTCTTTTTAATATTCTGGGTATTCAGACATCTCAAAAATATATGAAGTGAGCCTGTCAATTACACATTTCAGTTAAAATTTAAGATTCAAAGCAAAACTGAGAATTCCAGAAAATCTAATATGCCATAAAGAGCTTGTCAATCTCCCAATATTTAAAAAAGTCTTTTCTAATTAGAACGGGACATTAAGCTGGGCATGGTGGCATGAGCCTGTAAGTGCCAGTCTATGGAGCATGGCTAGGACTGGGGATCACGGTTTGAGTCCCTCCCGGGGCAACATAGCGAGACCTAGTACCAAAAAAAATAGCTGAGTGTGGTGGCGCACACCTGTAATCCCAGCTACCCAGGAAGCTGAGGCTGGGGATTGCTTGAGTCTGTGGTACCCCGGGGCAACGTGAGCCTGCAGTTCCACGGGCAAAAATAGCAAGACCTAGTCTCAAAAAAAGAATGGGACATTAATGAATACAAATTTTGATAGTAGTCAATTATGTCAACACTTGAAAGAGCAGCACAGCTCTGTGAACCAGTATTTTTCCAAATGACAAAGCACATTACAATCACACATGATGAAAAGATCCACTCAAAGTGCAATATGCACCAATGCATTTTAACGTAATTGCAAGAAAAATCTGATTCAGATGCCATGCTGCAACTAATCATTTGTTGAGTTATTTCAGTAACATAAAGTAATAAATAACATACCTATGTAAAAGGATATCCACAATTATCTTAAAAAGCTATTAAAGCAAAAGTGTAAATCCATGTGAGGTTGGGGTTTTCTAATAATTCAATCAAAACAATATATTGCAGTAGACTTTTTTTTTGTTTTTTGAGACTAGGTCTTGCTATTTTTGCGCCCGTGGAACCGCAAGCTCACGTTGCTCGGGTTACCACAGACTCAAGCAATCCCCAGCCTCAGCTTCCCACGTAGCTGGGATTACAGGCACACACCACCACGCCCATCTAGTTTTTTGGAACTAGGTCTCGCTATGGGCCCCAGGCGGGACTTGAACCAAGATCCCTAGCCCCAGCCACTTCATAGGTTAAAGCTTACAGGCACGAGCCACCATGCCCAGCTGCAGTAGACTTAATGCAGAATTGAGATTCCAACCATCTTCCATTAAGTCAAACATTACGGAAAGTTTGCAAAAATGTTCAAACAATGTCAGTCTTCATATGAAATATTTTGATTTGGAATTTAGCTGTTTTTAATTTTTCAATGTAAATGTTTTATTGCTTTTACTGAATTAGCATTTCTTAAATTTTTAGATATAAACCACATAATGCAACAAATTTTTATAACCCACTAATTTTTAAGAGTGTGAAACAGGAGACAAGAAAGGTTTTTGAGAGTAGCTTCTCCACAGAGGCTTTAAAGCTAAACTAAGTAGGTTTATTTTCCATCTCTTAACTACTTGACGTTTTTGTAATGTTCTTCCACACACTGCCCCAGTTCCCTCCTCCACAAACTGGGAGATAATACTAATCTCACAGACTAACCATTGAGCATTACACAAAATAGATACATGTAAAGCATCTGGAACAATGCCTGACACAGTTAGTATTCAACTGTAGTTGTGTGTTAAGCAATTTTTAATCAAATCAAGGTACTCTTTCAAATCAAGACATTACTTTGCTATTCCAGTACTTGCCCGACCACTACAAATATCTGAGCTTTTTAATCTGCAAAGCTGAGAAAGCTTTTTTGAGTTCCCAGTGTACACACTGACCTTTGGAAGACTATAAACTTCAAATTATGAAGACAGTTACATGAAAGATGGAAATATAAACACTCAAACTGTTTTCTCCCAGCAGTAGCCCTTAAACTTCAGCAGGCCAAAAACCACAAACTCACAACTAAAAAAAAAAAAAATCTTATTTGTTATATATAAGGTTTCGGAAACCAAAGAGACACCACTTACAGAGTCATGAGTGAGGTATGTATCGCAGTAGTCACAATAAAACCTACGAGTATAAAGCGGAGAAAAAGAGAAAATGAAAACAAGTTAATAGATGCGCACCCATCGAAGTGCTTGCTGTTCACTGAAGGTTAAAAACACGACAGTTACGCACGATTTGAAGACATCAAACAGAGCATCTTAACACACTGCAGTCGATCTCCACACGCTTAAAAAGGTACATATCCGCGTTCCCGGCCGCCCCCCCCCTCCTCCCCGAGATCGCCTCCCTTCCCTAAGGTCTTCAGAAGCCAGAGCTCGCTCGACGCTGCTCAGCCGGGTCATAACTACGAACGTGACCGTGAACATCCCAAGCATCAAGTCCCACTCACTTAGGCATGTTGTTCCGCAGGCCGTTGGCAATCCCGTTCGGCGCCGCCCGGATATGACGCGCGCGGGCAGCGCCGACGCAGCGGAAGTGACGACTCAAATGCGACTTCAGAAAGACCAACACGTCGTCCAATCATTGAGCGACTTGCGCAGCGGCGATTCGAGTGCGTTAGTGGCCTAATGAGGGCGGGCCCTGTCCTTCCCCGTCACCGGGGGGGGGGGGGGGGGGAGAGGGAGAAAATAAGGCCTAGAGAGGCTATCCACGCCTTTTAAAATCTTGATTCCGAAAGGTTCGCGTAGCGATTATACATTCGTCGAGAAGTATTTAGTGAACCCCTGCCTGCCTTATGCCCTTCTTACAATAAAAGCTGAGAAGACGGTAACACTGAGCAAGACGGACGAAACTCATCCGAATGGAGTTGATGTGAAAGTTCGTATGTGATAGGTTAAATGGTAGCAATTAATGGAGGGGGGGAAGGAGGGGAATTCAACGTAAAGCCATAAAGCTTGTGAGAAGGTAACAACTGAGAAATATAGCCTTCTTGCAGTAATACTAAGTGCAGACTTTTATATTGCATTTCTTTTTTGAGTTTCATTAACCCCAGGAGATAGTAGAATCTATTTTCGAGTACTATCTCATTGCTTCCTAGCTGTGCTGCTTGCATAAGTTAGTCTTTCTGAACTTCAGTTTCCTCAGCTGAAAAACGGGTAGTAATTCTTCATTTGGGGGATTCAAGGAAGAATTCAATGTAGGAATGCTTTTATAAAGTATTTAATGCAGCGTCTGTACAGATTAAGCTTCATACAAATGACAGTTATCTTTACATAGGAGGAAACTATGTTAGTGAGCAGAATGAGGGGTACCCCAGGACCCCCCCAAACCACATAAAGATAAACATACTCTTCAGTGTGTAAGACTTTGAGTAAAAAAACCAACCAAACAAACAAAAACTAATAGAACCGGTGTGCAATAGAAGAGAGAGCATAGTTAAAATAGTTTCCCCATGAAACACCCAAAGTTACCCATCCCGGTGTGGGTAAATGCCTAACCAAACAGGGTTTGCCCAAAGCAGCACTGAGGCCCAAAAGCTTGCCAAAAGTCTAAGGCACCTTCTGATGGGAACCCATAGGAAAGTAGCAGAAGGGTCAGGCAAGTCTGAAAGGAAAAGAGCAAAATCAAAATACAAATCAAGATAAAGTTTGCCATGTCAGCTTCCATACAGATCTCACCCACTTCTCTTTCAAGCATCTTCTATATTCCTTAAGTACCTGGTGCAAGTCCAAGGCAAAAAAGAAAGTGCAGTTTCTTCATATATCTCTCTGCTCCAAATCCCTCCTCTAAATTTTCTAGTCTCTTCTTCCTTCTTTCCCAAGTCCTATTCCCTGTCTCTTTTTTAGCTACTCCTCACTGCTCATCTCCACTCTTCCTTGGATAGGGCAGGGAACCTGGAACCACCCCTTTCTGTGGATAGCACACTGTTAAAATAGGAGTAACTTGTCCACAGATATAACCTGTTCTATCAACAAGGCCAAATGGCCAGGCTGGTCCAGCAAACTCCAAAATAGCCTGACTCCTGGTGCAGAAAAGAGAAATAAGTATTGGGAACTGGGAGTTCTAATCCCAGTATTTCTCTGAATGTGGACTTGCCACCAAAGTAATAATAATTACTACTATATTTGAATGTTTACTATCTGCTAGATGCTTTAAATATATTAATTTATGTAATCTAATAAGCCACCTTACTAGTCAGTTGAGGAAACAGCTTTAACAAGGTTAAATGTATCATCAAGATTACTTCCTTTAAAAAAAGATCCTCTCACATTACAGCCTAACTTCCTCCATGCAACCCAAGTAAGAGAGCCTCAAATATCAAATGCCCATTCTTCCATCTCCATAATGTAAAAAAGACAAGGAAGGGTGGGGGGAGCTTACTGAATGACTAGGCAGCAGTCCTTCCTGAGTGAGAAATTGTAACTGACAGCCCCACTGAGAAGAAGGGGAGGAGTACCCAAAAGTTGGGGGAGTATTGTTTTTAAAAAAGTACAGAAAAAAATTCTGGGCTACAAATAGTATGTGCAGCTGCCATTCTAACAGAGGCATCTCCATAAAAATAGGAAGTTCTGATGGAAGCTCAGAATAGAAAATTTTAGGATGAAAGTTTTCACAAGGTCAAAAACTAGAGGTGGGAGTAGAGCTGATTTTTCAGCTACAAAAAAACAACCCAGGGCCGGGCATGGTGGCACATGCCTGTAAGCGGCAGCCTAGGAAGCTGCCACGGAGACCAGGGATCGCAGTTTGAGTCCCTCTTGGGGCAACGTAGTGAGACCTAGTTCCAAAAAAATAGCTGAGCGTGGTGGCGCGTGCCTGTCATCCCAGCTACCTGGGAAGCTGAGTCTGGGGATTGCTTGCGTCCGTGGTACCAGGGGCAACGTGAGCCTGTGGTTCCATGGGCAAAAATAGCGAGACCTCAAAAACAAAAACAAACAAACAAAAAAAAAAAATCTGACTCCAAGACAACAAATTCTACAGAAATTTCACCGAAGAATACAGACACTATATATGGGTACCCTTGCTATGCCAAGTGCAGCTTTCATCTTTTAAGACTGATCACCTGTGTTTGTGCAAGTGTCTCATCAGCTTCCTTATCTGTAAAATTGGGACAATAACAGTCCTTACTTCATAGTATTATGAGGACTGAGTAATTCCCATACAGTACTTAGCACACAGTAATTATGTGGCCATTGATGGATGGTTTAGAGGCATTAGTAATAAGAATTGGTACCAAAGACCTAGGTTCCTTGAATTCCACACTCAGGAGTCTTTTCATGCCTCTTCAAGGCCACACATAAGATGAACTGTGAAGCTCAGGTATTTTCTCTTCCCTTTGCAATAAGAGACTAAAGTTTCACTGGGTTCTGGTATTAGATAGTCTTCAGAATTTATAATTCTTAGTTTCACTTCACACCTCAAGGTCATGAAATGCAGGGGAGAGGTTGATTCTCAACAGTGGACTTGCTTCTGCACTCTGAACTGTGCTTTCAGCTCAGCTGGTGGGATAATAAGAACAACATTAGGACAGCAGCGAGGATATCCATATAATATCTGCAGGGTACCAGCAACACAGCCCATTAATGTCAGGTCAGGTGGGGAGGAAATATTCATCAGTTCTGCTGTGATTGACTTGCCTCCTTCACAGTAAACAGAAGATGCATTCCTGAGAAGAGAAAATCCAAACTTGAGGAACAAATTCTCTTTTGAAACTTTTTATTAATGTAAGGCTGTTGGACCATCAGGTCATCGGTATCAGGAGGAAGCCAGTTGGGCATTAATCACTAAGGCAGAAGAACAGGTTTGGCAGGGTGGTTTTGACTAACTTCTCACTGAAAGGAGTTATTACTTACTCATGGAATGTGTTCTCTTGAAAAGCTATATTTTCTCTGTGCTCATTTTATGAGCAGAAGAAACATTCAAGCTGGAAACAGGAACACGGGTGATCTTTTTTAGTAGAAGAATACTCCAGCAGGACCTGAGGTCTCTATCTCTGTCTCTGTCTCTGTCTCTCTCTCTCTCTCCCTCTCTCTCTCTCTCTCTCTCACACACACACACACACACACCCTCATTCTGTTGCCTCAGGGCATGCTGTCTTCAATGGCTAGATTTTTCACTCTAGAAAAGGAAACTAGCATTTATTAAGCACCTACTTTTGTGGCAGCACTTGTAGACGGGTGCTTTTATTATCTGATGGAATTTTATTTTGAGAATTTTTTACTGATGAGGGAACTGAGACCTAAAGAGGTGATGTCACTTGAACAAAATCTCAGAGTTTATATATGGCAAAGACAGGACTGGAGCGCACATAGAGTCCAGTGCTTAACCTATTTCCATTGAAAACACTGAACACTGCCTGTGCCTTCAAAAATTTCAGTCTGACTGTAACCACTTCCTAGCAACTCAGTCGATGACACTGATTTTTTCCAAATAAGTACTTCAAAGCACTAATATGTAGCCTCCAGCTGGAGGGTCTTCCAGATATAAAGAAAAATGTATATCTTATTATATGTAATTTATACTCCATTAAATCTGACTTTTTAAAAGCTATTGGGCATAATATATTAAAAACTCCTTCAAAATAGTAATAAAATGAACATCAACTATTTTTTAAAAGTACAAATGAAAATAAGATGTAAATATTCTTGATATTTAAAAATACTCATCTCCATGCAAAAGAATATGAATTCAAAATAAAAACCATTGAGATGATACCAAGTACTACTAACTTGAACTGATAAAAATCCTAAAGATCACTAACTTAAACATGAATGTGGTAAATAGGAGCAAATATATATTACCAGTTTTCTAAGTTGGAATAATTCCTATTGAAGGCAATTATCAGCATCTACCAAAATTCCATATGTATATATTGGGATTTAGTATGTGGAATTCTTGGATTCCTCTAAGAAAGAATTCAGCATGGTCTCCATTCAGCAACTCATGGCAAGTTTATCAAGGAAAAAGATGTTTGCAAAAATACAAATGGTAAGCTAAAGGCAAGAGCTGAGTTTTGCCAGCATGGTCTTATATATTGTTATTTGGTGGAATTTTATCATTTTGTGGGATTCTATCACTTTGGGACTGGGTAGGGCTGGTTTTCTGTAAAGACTGATAGTCCTCTCTGTCCCCACCTCTGATTCTTGGCCTTTCAAAACTTCAATAGCTGGTTTAACAACTCATACTCCCCCAACTCTGGTTTCTGGCCTTATGAAACTCCCATCCTGATTTTTTAATTCTTTTCTTAAAAAGAATTTATTTATATATATATGTTTCACATCTTTGTATTCCCTAGGGTTCTCCCAGCACCTCCCCTCCCTGACATCTCCCTCCCATCCCTCCCCTGCTCAGTTGTGTGCTTTAGTTTCATTGTTAGCTTGCTTTGACTTTTCCTCCTGGCCTTACATAGCTTGAGTTTGTAAGCATGGTCCTCCCCCATCCTCCCTCCTCCCCTTTCCTGGCCCCCCTCTGATCACTCCAGTTCCTTTCTCATTGTCATTTGCTGGTTGATGATGGCCCATTGGTCTGTGTTCTTTTCTGAAGTGAAGTCCCAGGGTGAACTTCCTGGGTGAAGCCCTGCATTCCTAGGGTTTCTGCAGACCAGGCTGGTCAGATCTCCATGAATAATCTTAGGGCAGGTGACCCTTCTGGGCATGTCGGTGAACCTCCTGTCATCTGGTGTGTGGACTGGGTCTCCCCATTTCTTCATTGTCTAATTTCCTGTGGTGGAGGAGACAGTCACCACTTTTTCTCAGGACCTTTATGATCTCTGGTTTTAGTGTCTCCTTGTTCTTATTGGATGTCTCACCCATTCATTCCATTGTCTCTTTTGTTTGTGTTATTTTTTTTTTTTTGCCTTGTAGCTCTGGTAACTAGCTTTTTGAAACCAATTCCTAGCCGTTGGCTGTGTAGGAGTTCCCCCATGGGGACAGACCTCAGCGGTTGGTTGGTCTGGCTCACTCCTCTCTTTTGGTTCACAGTCCTCTTGGGCCATTGATGCTTCTTGTGGCTTTGCCCCCCCCCCCCCATTGAGATGGAGGAGCTCCTTGCTTGTGTTGAAAGTGTCTCTGGGTAGGGAGTTTTAGCCCCAGCACCAGAAATGTTGCTGTTACTTGGTGACATGTCTTTACTCTCATTCACAATTGTCTTGTGTAGAGTTCCAACCATACTCTTTTTTTGGGCAGGTAGGTGATGGGTGTGTTCATGGTCTCTATTTCTCTGTCTCTTCCAGTATATCTGTATCTTGGTTGTTGTTTTTCTCATTCAAGCTGAGGAATGGCTAAGGTGGGAATGTACCAGGTGGAAATGTACCTCCCCCCCCTCACTTTCCAATCCCCACATCCCCAACCTGTAGGAGGAAGGGGTGGAGCCCCAAGCCACATGGAGGAAACCAGGTTACCCCAGCTTTCCCCGAGGGGAGCAGCGTAGCTGTAGCCAGAGCCCTCTGCTCAAGAAAGCTACATTTTTTAATTCTAAGCTTCTGTCATAGATACCTTTGACTCAGCAACTACATTCCTAGGGTTTGTCCTATGATTGTGGTTGCAAGTATATATATATATACAAGATATATATGCAAAGTTCTTTCATTGAAGAAGTGTGAAAGAAAGGAGCAAAAAATCTGGGAAGTGATGCATCAGCAAGGGCTTAATTGTTGAAAGTTATGTAATATCCATGGGGTACTGTGATGCTTAGAGAAGAATGAGAAGTATTTTTGTGTGCCAATAAGGAAAACTCTCTAAGACACATTACTGATGGAGACAAGCAAGGTACAGGACAGTGTAGTGAAAAAACAATTCTCATACTACAAATTTGTGCTTTCTTGTAAATGCATTTAAAATCAAGGGAGATACAAGAAACTCTCAGTGGTTATCTGCTATGGAAGGTAAAGGTGGGAGGAATATATTTCTCTGTCTAATTGTTATGTCTAAACGTTATGAATTTTCTAAATTGAGTATGATTATTAAAGAGCAGAAAAAGGGAAGGTGACCAGTGGGTGATGGTAAAAGATTATGGGTGCTCCAGGGGTGGGTGTGGTGTGGTGACATGCATGAAGATGTATGAACATATTTCCCTAAATCATATACAACCTTGTAAACAAAAATTACCTCAAAATATGGGGAAAAAAGAAAAGCAGCCGGGCGTGGTCGCACACACCTGTAATCCCAGTTACCTGGGAGGCTGAGGCTGGGGATCACTTGAGTCCGCAGGTCGAGACAACTCTGAGCAGCATAGGGAGACCTAGTCTTTTAAAAATAAAAATGAAAAGGCAAACAAAAAAGAAAAACTATGTGAGGAGAGGCATATCACACATCCTGGCTACACTGTGCATTGACTTCTGGAAGCATACCTTACAAAGTGCCTTCAGCAGAGTCATCATTGAACGTGCATTATTCAAATAACATGTAGTATGATGTTTAAAACCCTTTACCTGCTCATCAAAAAGTCTTTGGTCTTCCTAGTATTCTGAGTTTAAAGAAGAAACATTTGTTTCTTTGATTCTGAAACTAATTTGAAGTACTTAGGACTCATAAACTGAGGCAAAGATTTCTCAGGAGCAGAAAGCAAAGAATCATTTAAATATTGGATAAAGTTGAGCTTATCAAGACTTAAAACCTCTGCTCACAACAAAGCATAGTTAAAGAAATAAATAGACAAGCTATAGACTAAGAAGACATATTCAAAAGTCATTGATTTCACCCATTTGCGTATAGAATATTTTAAAAACTTTTACAATTCAATAAGGATAGGACCAAAGCAATTTTAATGAGCAAAAGAAAATACACAAAAAGGTCAATAAACTCATTTTAAACTGTTCAAAAATATTACTTATCAAAGAAATGCTAACTTAGAGCACAATGAGATACCACCATAAATCATTATAATGGCTAAAATTAAAGTAACTGACTAGGGCAGAAGCCATTAAAAAGAAGCAGCCATCACTTTGCCTTTCCCTGTGACCTTAAGCCTCAATAAGGGCTATACAAGGTGAACAAGAACACAAGGCATCCAAGGCACAACTGAGAGGCACACCTCACTGAACACACCAGACTTGTATGGGACATGACCTGAGAGGTGTGCACTTTTACCCCATAACAAGTGAACTTTCCCTCATAATGAGAGGTGCACCATAGAGTTGCTTTCCAAGTACAAGCAGACCCTCAAGCTCATCAAGAAATATCTGCATCATCAGGAAGAAAGCTGAACTGAGGAAGGAATTAGCAGCCATGAAGAAAAAGTCTGCTGAAAAGTATCAAATCCACCCTCCACTGTACATAAGACAACCACTTCAGGAAAAAAAAAAAAAGACTGAAAATGCCAAGTGTTAGCAAGTACGGGGGTAACTGGTAACTGGAACTTAACTTGCTGAAAGAAGTGAAAAATGTACAACTATTTCACACAAAAAAAAAAGTACAAATATTTCACAAAAAATGTTTGGTGATCCATTATAAGGTTAAACATACCTTATGTCCCAAGAATTCCACTCATAATGCAATTACTTTAGAGAAATAAAACATATGTCCATACAAACACTTGTACAAGGATGTTCAAGTAAGTCTTTTTATAAGAAGTTCAAGCTGAACACATTCCAAATGCATGCCTAGTTGAATGATTAAACAAATTCATACATTGGAAAATTGCTCAACAATTAAAAAGAACAACACACACAATGTGAATAAATTGCAAATACAAACATTATGCTGAGGAAAGAGATCAGACACAAATGAGTTTATGCACTTTCCAATTATATGAAGATCTACAACAGGCCAAACTACAGTGAAAAAAATTACTTTGTTGGGCGTGTGTATGTGAAATTATTAAAGCAATAGAAATGATGGAAAAGTTGTGTATTTTGATAGGAGTATTAATTATATAAATATAGACATTTGTAAAAACTCATCAAATTGGCCGCTTAAGATTTGTATATAACACTGTCCATCCTTTTCCCTTCCCCAAACCAAAAAGTAAATATTGACCTATATTTGGTAGCTGAGGTTTGACTAAGTAAGAAAATACATTGAGGTAAAGGAAATCAGTTTTCTCACAGTTGGACAAAGGAAGGTACAATTTTTTTTTTTTTTTTGAGACTAGATCTCGCTATTTTTGCCCATGGAACCCCAAGCTCACATTGCCTGGGGTACCACAGACTCAAGCAATCTCCAGCCTCAGCTTCCCAGGTAGCTGGAATTACAGGCATGTGCCACCACACCCAACTATTTTTTGGGACTAGGTCTCGCTAGTTGCCCTGAGCTGGACTCGGACCACAATCCTTAGCCCCAACTGCTTCATGGGCTGCCATTTACAGGCACGAGCCACCATGCCAGCTGGGAAATATACCTTGTGGGGCTGGATTAGAATCAGAGGTATCAGCATGAACTCATAAATTCATGCAAATTTCCTGGTTTGTTCACTGAGAGAAGCTAAAGAAGCAAGGACAGAACAGTTGCAACAAGCTTACTAGCATTCAGATTTCTGTTTCTAAATATCATTCTCCAGCAATGGGAACAAAGTTTCTGCAAGACTAAACTTTTGCAGAGAAAGCATAAGATAAGCCCGAAATGTGTCTTGTGCAGGAAAGTAAGAAAATGCCCAGGGGCCGGGCACGGTGGCTCCTGCCTGTAAGCTTCAGCTTATGAAGCGGCCAGGGCTAAGGATCGCGGTTTAAGTCCCGCCTGGGACCTGTAGTGAGACATAGTTCCAAAAAAATAGCTGGACGTGGTGGCGCGCGCCTGTATTCCCAGCTACCTGGGAAGCTGAGGCTGGGGATTACTTGAGTCTGTGGTACCCCAGGCAATGTGAGCCTGCGGTTCCATGGGCAAAATAGCAAGACTTAGTCTCAAAAAAAAAAAGTCTACTGCAATATATTGTTTTGATTGAATTATTAGAAAAACCGAACCTCACATGGATTTACACTTTTGCTTTAATAGCTTTTTAAGACAATTGTGGATATCCTTTTACATAGGTATGTTATTTATTACAACGGGCCCTGCGGTTCCACGGACAAAAATAGCGAAACCTAGTCTCAAAAAAAGAAAAGAAAGTGCCCAGCAAACACTAAGGATATGTGCAAAGAAACCAGAAGCCAGCTTGAAAGGGTTCCCATGGATTACATCTGAAAAAATTTGAGCATCAAAAGTAATTGATAATGATAGTGGAGTATAATACATTGAATTAAGTTAATTTAATCAGGTCTGTCCTGATTAAATATGTAAAGGTGAAAGGGAGTTTTCTCCTCACAGTAGAATATACCCACCAACATGGGAGTTAGAATACCAAGATGAAGTTAGAATACCATCAATGATGCTAAAGTTTGAGTGTTAAAGAGTGATAAGGAAAAATCTCAAGATATCTTTCCACAAATTACTTTTCAGTTGTAATAGGGAAATCAGTAACTTTATAGTGAAGAGATCTGGAAGCTTCCACATTACGCAAATGACCAAAATCAATGTGATGAATATTGGGACAAACCTACTTTCTATACCTCCTGAAATGATGTTGTATGTTAAAATACGCACTCGTGATTTTAGGATGAGGAACCATCTAACAAAAATTAAGTGACTTTCTGCAAATTAAAAAAATAATTTTCAAAAATATTAAGGCAAGAAATACAAAGCGAGATAGGCTAAAGTGTTCAGATTAGAAGAGATGGCTAAATGCAAAGCACAATCCTAAATGGAGTATTAGGCTGAGAACAGAAATAGGTAAAAAAGAATACTATCTGGTAACTTAGAAAATTTTGAATATAGACTTATTAATTTTCTATGACTGCTATACCAAATCACCACAAATGTGTTGCATTAAAATAATTCAGATTGTCCTGAGGGTCACAAGTCCAAATCACTTTCAGTGGATTGAAACTTATTTGGACATACACCAGAGAAGTAAAGCACACAACATCTCTAACTTATTTTTTAATAAAGCACATATATATGGACCTATATGCAATATGGGGCATAATAGAAAACAATTGGAAACATCTAAGGAAAGGTGTATAGGAACTTTACTCTTACTTTACTATTTTTGCAATTCATCTGTAAGTATGATTATGTAAACACTTAAAGGTACCAAAAGAATGACCATCGAGGAAAATAATGACTGGGAAATAGACTAAGCTTTCAAGCCAGTTCTCAGGTCAGTGGGATAGATTTCTAGCAGGAAAATGGGTTAGATGATATATCTTTGCATTTAGATGTTTATTTTCTAAATCATTCCATAACTATTGCCACATTTGATCCTTGTAATGACCTTATGAGATGGAAGGCCTGATATTTTTATTCCCATTGGTAAAAAGCTGAGTCAGCTGACTCACCTATGATGCCACTGGAGGTTAGAGGCAAAGAACTTCAAAACTCTTTCCTTATTCTCCTGTGCTAGTTATAAGGGAGAGGTTAAGAGTGGCTGAAGTCAGATAGACCTGTGGTCAAATCTTGGCTACAACTCACTTAACTGCTTTACTCAGGGTAGGTTGGTTATGTGGTCAAGACAAACCTTGAAATGTCAGCAACTTACACAACCAAGGTTTGTTTGTTGTTCCCATCACAGTGCAATGCCGGCCAGTTTGCTGCCTTGAGTGACTCTCCTTCAAGCAATTACTCAGGGAACAAGGCTCTGTTTCTGGGAGGGAGTAGAAGCAGGGTGGATCTGTGACTTGTAGGTGTGCAGAAGGGGAAGAGGAAAATGGAAGTTTGGATGAAATGTTTTAAACCTGGAAATAAGGTGTCACATCTATATCCTATTGATCAGAACTCAATCACATAGACCCACGTAAATGCATGAGATCTGGGTAATGACAACTTTCTGTATGGTCAGAAAGAAAACAAAACTGGGCCAGGCATGGTGGCGCATGCCTGTAGGTGGCAGCCTAGGAAGCCATGGCTGGGGCCAGAGATCACGGTTCGAATCCCGCCTGGGGCACGGAGTGAGACCTAGTCCCAAAAAAAATAGCTGGGCGTGGTGGCGCGTGCCTGTAATCCCAGCTACCTGGGAAGCTGAGGCTGGGGATTGCTTGAGTCTGTGGTACCCTGGGCAACATGAGCCTGTGGTTCCACAGGCAAAAATAGCGAGACCTAGTCTCAAACAAAACAAAACAAAACTGTTCAGTAAATATCCAGCTTTGATGCTGCTATACTAACTATGCAAGTTTGAGGAATTTATTGAAACTCTTATAATCAAGGCCGGGCACGGTGGCTTGTGCTTGTAAGCTTCAGCCTATGAAGCGGCCGGGGCTAGGGATCGCGGTTCGAGTCCCACCTGGGGTCCGTAGTGAGACCTAGTTCCAAAAAAATAGCTGGGCGTGGTGGTGCGCGCCTGTCATCCCAGCTACCTGGGAAGCTGAGGCTGGGGATTGCTTGAGTCTGTGAGTCTGTGGTACCCTGGGCAACGATAGCCTGCGGTTCCACAGGCAAAAATAGCGAGACCTAGTCTCAAAAAAAAAAAAAAAAAGAAAAGAAACTCTTATATCACATAGAGTTATTGTATTAAATGGAGTATGTAGTGTACATGACATGTGTAGTGCATGCCTGACACACAGTAACCTGTAAATGCTTGTTTTCAATTCCCTGGTGGTACAGATCATCTATACCAAATGAGCTGTGCATTTGTTTCTTGCTCTCTGTTCAGATTTGTTTCATTAAAAGGGAAGATCAAGGTCTTGGAGCTGGGCCCATGATGCAGGATGCAATATGGAGAGCAATATGGAGAACAATGGATTAAAGGGTGTCATTTTGCAAAATATACCTTAACACAGAAGCCTGGGGGCAGTGTGTGTACCCATAAATCCCCTGGGGCTGCCAAGATGGACCCTCCCCTTGCTTTTAACAACAGGTTTGGCAAACTTGCAAAAAAAAAACTGACCAAGGATTCTCCTACTCTCTGAAACTTAGAGATGAAAGAAATATGTCCAGAGGAGGTCAGATGAAACTATAGATCAGAACTCACAACTTTCCCCAGGCCTAATGCCATGGTAGTTTTAAGGCAGCCCAACTAAGGCCTGCCAAAAGTCCAACTAGGGACACTTTAGGCCTCTTGATGACCTGAAAAACAGAACAGGGGAAACCATGGGCAGGAGTAAGGTGACTCCCTCAGAGTCATGCATTACTTCCTTCTCTGCAGCTCAGAAACATCTCAGTCCGAAAATGAGCTCATGGGACCAGGATCTGAGGCCTGTAACCTATGTAGACCTTCGTGCTTTTCCCGCACAAAACCAGATTGTGAATTGAGCCACCAACTAGAGGTTGGTTTAATCTTCTAGTTTGTTTGTGTCCCGCATTGAGAATGTTAGCAAATTTAGTAAACAATGTAATTCTGGATGGGGTAACCAAATGAATCCTCTAGCAGATAGGTAGCGGGTTTGAGTTTTCTTGGTTTTACACACTAGGGGTTTTGGGAAACACCAAGACTTCACCTCATAATTGGACCCCACTTGAGACAAATAGCAATTTTTACTTAAGTTTTAAATAAGCCCAAAATTAAATTTTTGGTCATTTCTTGTGAGAAACCTCCCAGTATTTCTGGGGGCTATTTGCAAACCTCAGATTCTTTGTGGCTCCAGTCAGCATGACTGTTTCACAGCACCTCTCCCCTCCATGGAAATCAAAGTCCAGCTAGCCTTTCCCCATGCTCAGTACTAGGCCCTGCTTACCCATGCTATTTGTTGACTCCCTGACCTCCTGGACTCTGAACCTTACCTCTCTCCACCTATGGTCCTGTTCCATTTGCCCTGGAATTTAATGTTCTCTGTGGACTTGACTCACTTTGTGGTTATCTGCAGATCCTGGGAAAAGCTGTCTTCTCACTTATCAAAGGTAGCTCCAGAACTTCTATAAGCATGATTCTTAGAAAATACAAGCTCTTCAGAAGGTGTTTAGGGAGTCTCCCTTCTGAAACAATTCCAGGGGTATACCTTATTCTCTACTTCACAGAAATGATACTCCTGGGAGTTGCGAAACTGAATGACTTTAAATTTCAGGAAATTGCTATGAAGCTGTATTTTCCTAGTACTGTTTCTACTCAAACTGTGTACTTATTTGGAGTATCTTGATGGATAAGGAGGCCCAAACTTTCCCTTTCCTACCCCTTGATGCTGTCATTATCACCAATGACCAGACTGGAAAATGAAGGTGTGGAGAAAAATTGAAATCAAAATTGTGGTGTGTCAGTGCCTCAGGTCCTTTCTTTCACCTTTGGGCCTGGCAGCATGCCCCCCACACAGAAGGGTGATAAAAAGAAGCAGAACTGTTCCGTCTTCATGGAGGTAGTTACCAGAGAACACACTGAGACACTCATGAGTGTGTCCATGGGATGGCTTCAGGAAGCACGCCCCTCCGGGATCCAGAGATGTAGGGTGAGGACTCCAGCTGTGCACTCTGACACCAGGTTCCGCAAAACACATGAACTAGGGAGTAATAAATGTCCTGCTGAATCCATGGGACGTTGGCCTGAAAATGTAGTGGAGTCACTGAACATTGATTACCTATGGACCTGTCAAATCTTTCAAAAATTTGCAGTCAGTGGGATGAGAACAAACTACTGATTAGCTAATAAACTTATAAAACTGAAAAAGAAAGTGTGATTTGCAGCACCTTTGAGGAAGGGTCAAGAAGTGTGACTGAAACCAAAGAATTTGCCAGAAGCATCTCTACATGGAAGGGCTCTTTAGTCCCTTTTTGCTGGTCTTTGGAAAGAGGCTCATGAAACCCTAGAGGTAAAAAGACTTCGAGCTGCTGGCTGCCGCCCCGCTTCGACTGGCTGGCGGGCGCAGCCTGGCCTTCAGCCTTCGCAGGCTCAGCCACCACTCCGCTTTGTGTGGTGGGCGGGGAGTGGCCCCCCAACCAGGTGGGCTCTGGTTGGCCGGTACACAGTTTTGGCAGGGACGGCGGGGTGGGGGGGACTATAAAGGTGGCCCCTCTCTTTCGCTCTCACCCCTAATTAGTCCTCAGAAGGAATGAGAAGAGAATTAATCCTTTGGACGGATAGAATTGGTGAGGGACCAGAGCAAAATAATTTGCGCACAAATACTAGCCGAACGCAAGAGAAGGAACTGTGAGAAAGATAACATATAATGGACCGGAGAAAAGATCATGGACATCACCTGTCACAGAGTCACATCTAAGGCCACACAATGTGTGGAGGTGCCAAAAGATAAGGGTTGATACAAAACTCAAGAAAGCAAGGTGCCCCTCCCCATTCCATGGGAGAAGAAGGTCAAGAGATGGGGCTGCAGGCCCACACAAAGCTACAATCTGAAGGAGAGGAAACGACCTGCAAAGTCTTTCAGCAGATGCCCTTCACTACGAGTGGAATAGATTGAATGGAATTCTATAATGAATGAAATTGATTGAAGACAGTCAACAACGAGAAAATACTAATAGATTCCAAATGAACTGCTATCCAGTACAGAGATAAGACTGAACATCTACCAACAAGGCTTGTTTTATTCTAGGATCACAGTCCCTCACCCAAGAAAAGGACATTGCCACAGAAAACGAAGAAACCAAAGGACTCAACATAGATTAAAAAAACAACAAGGGGCCTGAGTGAACAGAGGGGTCATCAACAGGGGGCATGGGGGAGGCTTTCCAATAACCATTTGCTAATACTGTAAAATCTAAAGAATGAATAAAATTAAAAAAATTTTAAAAGACTTTTCTAAAAGAGGAAAGCAGCATGCAGCTGGGAGTCAGGCTATTCAAGTTCCCATCTGAAACCTCCAAATGTCCCTTGCTTAACCCAGGAAAAGCACTTATCTTTCACAGTAAGTCTCCAGGCCTGTACATATAGGGTTAGTGACTCAGATCACCCTCAAGGTTGCTGTGAGAATCAATTAGTGACAATGTGATCCGGAGAGAGGAATTTGGGTTACTTCCTGTTGTTAAGTTTCAGATTACCTAACAGCTTTCTGGCTTCTTGGAATTTCCTCTACAAAATTTTAGGGAACCTGATGGTTATTTCAAATACAACTTGTTTTTAAGTAAATTCCTCATCTTCCTCCCACTTAGGTCTTTGTCCAAAGTGTCCTTAACATCCTCTCTTAAGGCCGGGCATGGTGGCTCGTGCCTGTAAGCTTCAGCCTATGAAGCGGCCGGGGCTAGGGATCACGGTTCGAGTCCTGCCTGGGGCCCGTAGCGAGACCTAGTTCCAAAAAAATGGCTGGGCGTGGTGGCGTGCGCCTGTCATCCCAGCTACCTGGGAAGCTGAGGCTGGGGATTGCTTGAGTCTGTGGTACCCTGGGCAAAGAGAGCCTGTGGTTCCACAGGCAAAAGTAGACCTAGTCTCAAAAAAAAAAAAAAAAATCCTCTCTTAACAGTGCACATACCTGCAGGGAAAAAACAGCTGATCCATGCCTTAATTATCCATAAATGCCTTTGGACAGAGCAGGAATTAGATATGGGATCTGCCCCTGGAAAGGGAGGACCACGTGGAGGCTGGAAGCACTTAGAGACCTGGTAGTCCTGGAGCAATTTCACTGAGGAAAAAACTGGGCAGAACTGAACCATCTTTCAATGGTTTTATTAGGTATGTGCCAACTCCTAACCAACGGTTGTAATATTCTTTCTCCTCTCTGGGATATGTCTACATTTGTAAATATATATGCAAATATAAATTGTATTTAACCCCCACTCCTAATGGACAAACCAAGAACTTACAGTTGGAACTTGAGGCTTGTCAGAAGGATTTTAATGCTACTGTCAGCTCCCAGTTCACCTAGGAGAAGTAAAACATGAAGGGAAGAGAAAACGCTGAATGTTCTCAAAGAGAGGTTCAGAATTTTGTTTTTCTACTGAGGAATAATCCCAGTTATTTGTTATGAACTTTTTTTTAATCTTTAGTTTGAGTATTTACTGAAAGAACAGCTTTCTTCTTGCTACTTTGACACTTAAAAATCTTTTTGATTTATGGAATTTTAAAAATTTTAATTGATTGCATATATGTGTGTATATCTATATACGTGTGTGTATCTCTCTCTATATATATATATTACATCGTTGTATACCCCAATGTTCTCCCACCACCTTCTCACCCAAGAACCATCATCTTAACTCTTATGCTCATCCCTGCCCTGATTTCACCCTCACTCACCTCTCTTCTTTTATGCTTTAATTCTGCTCTGTTTTAACTTTTTATTGAACTTTGTTTGTTTGCTTCCCTATATCCCACATTGAGTGTGACCATCCAGTATTTCTCTTTTCCTTCTAGTTTATTTCCTTCCAGTTCCATCCATGTTACTACAAATGATATGTTTGTCTCTTTTGATTGCTGAATAATATTCCATTGTGTAAGTATACCACAAACTTTCTGATTCATTCTTCTGTTTTGGGGCATTTGAGTTGTTTTCTCATCCTGATTATTGCAAATAGTGCAAAAATAAACACAGGAATACAAGTGTCCTTTTCAAATAGTGTGTAGTGTCCTTTGGGTAGATTCCCAGAAGTGGAATTGTTGAATCGAATGGTAGTTCTCTTTTCAGTAGTTTGAGGGTCCTCCAAATAGCTTTCTATAGTGGCTAGACCAGTATGTATTTCCACCAGCAGTGTAAAAGTATGAGTATGTATCTCATTTGTGGGTCTTAATTTGCACCAGGCATCTTCAAAAGTAGCTGGAATTTTTGGGTATCTGTGATGGGCCTGTTCTAGTCTCACACCAATTTAACTGTTGGTCTTTTACTTACTTGCAAAAGTCTTTATATATTTTGGATTTGAGTCCTCTATTAGATTCATGTATTGTAATGTTTTCTTACCTTATCATTTTCATAACAGTCTTGATAAACTGTCTCTTTGTTTTGTTGTTGGAGACTGGGTCTTGCTATTTTGCCCAGGGAACTGCAGGCTCATGTTGCCCAGGGTACCACTGACTCAAGCTATTCCCAGCCTCAGCTTCCCAGATAGCTGGGATTACAAGCATGCGCCACCACACCCAACTATTATTTTTTGGGGGAGGACAAGGTCTTGCTATGTTGCCCTGGGCAGGACTCGAACTGCGATTCCCAGTCCCAGCTGCAACTCCATAAGCTGTTGCTTACTGGCATGCGCCACCGTCCCCAACTAGTCTCATAACTTTTAATAGTTACATAAGATTGCATCATTTTTTTAAATACTATATTACATTTTATTTTAATTTTTTTATTTTAAAAAAATTTCATTAAAAAATATGGAACAAGCAACATCAACAACTCTAAATAGAATTGTCCTAAGGATTCTCTTTTGATTGAGAATCTTGAGAATTCTACCATAGTCTCAGAACTTGAGAGCCAGGTCTACTCCTAACTCCATGGCCATGGGAAAGTCATTCAATATCTCTTCACCTTGAAATTCTGTGTTAAAGAGGAAGTCAGAAGAATAATCTAGCAGGTGTACAACAATTCTTAATGTCTGGGAATTCACCCATGGTAGAGGCTGTCTCTTTCTTCTCTAGTGTTTTGACTGACTCGTGATCCAAATGATCTATTAGGTCAGAGTAAACAAAAGCCCTTGGGGAACTGTGTGGCAAGATAATCATGTCCTTAGAGCAGAATGAGTGTAGGGGTTATACATCACAGCTTTGCTTAAAATCAGCTGTGGTTGTATGCCCCGAAGGGACTTCCCTGGAGAAGAGCTAAGAAATGAAACTGTTCTTTATCTGAAAAAAAAAAAAAAAAGGTGGTTTAGAGTTACAGACATTCAGGGGTAAAATCACTACTATGTCTCACTCTTAAAAATGGGGAGAAAGAACCCCTGCTCACTGTCCAATGACACCATAAAAGGTAAAAGCACAAAGCATTGCACAAATATTTTACTAAGAGAGTTGATACTATATTTGATCTTAGCCAAAAGACTGAAAAGTGATATTACTCAGAGAGTTGAGCAGAGAAAATATAATCAGATGAATTACAGACAACTTTCTTGAATTATTGGGATAAGAGTTAAAGATCTGATTTGGTAAATGAGGGTCAATTTTGGTTGGCATTTATGTGTTTTCCACATCACTGTGGGCCAATTATTTCTCTGAACTTGTGTTCTCATCTGTAAAATGAGGAAATGATAGTAACACATAAACTTGTAGAGATGATTAGGTGAATTAAGAGATTTGAAGCAAATAAAGCCCTTATGCTTAGTATGTGGTTAAATACTCAATTTTTTTTATTAGCCATGAAAAAAATTGAAATAAAATTCACTTTCCATAAAGTTCACAATTTTTTTTGAGGTTAGGTGTCGCTATTTTTGTCTATGGAACTGCAGGCTCACATTGCCCAGGGTACCACAGACTCAAGCAATCCCCAGCCTCAGCTTCCCAGGTAGCTGGGATTACAGGTGCATGCCACCTAGCCCAGTTATATTTTTTTGGAAGTAGGTCTTGTGATATGCCCCTAGTGGGACTTGAACTGCTATCCCTGGTTCCTGCTGTGGCTTCCTAGGCTGCTGCTTACAGGCATGTGCCACCATATCTGGTCAAAGTTCACAATTTTATCTGTATTATTCGGTTATTCCCCCCCCCGGTGATTATGTAACCATCACCATTATCTAATCCCAGAACTTTCCCATTGCCCCCAAACTAAGCCTTGTTCCCTTTAAGTATTAGTACCTCTTACTCCCAAACCCTGGCAGTCACTAATCCATTTCTTTGAATTTGTCTATTCTAACATTTCAAATAAATAAAATCTACAATATGTGATCTTTTGTAACTGGCTACTTTCATCAACAGAAACACTCCAAACTATTGTTAATGTTATTCCTATTTCCTATGACTCAAACAGCACGAGAATCAAATGATATAATGCATATGGAATCTCTTTATTAAGAAGAAATTGCTCTGGAAATGTAAGGATTTATCTATTGATCTATTAACCCTTTTGTGAAGATGGAGAAGGGCCCACAGAAAGTTGCTAGAGGGAAACTAACAGCATAAAATTCAGCAACATGATGTAGCTGAAAATATTCTCTATCATTCACATTGAAAATGTTTAGCGGACTTTTTTCTAAAGCTGTTTGCTTGCTTGAATAAATTCTCTTCCCCATGAGACCTGCCACCACTAGTCCAAATGTCTATCTCCCCAAGATGTGGAACATGGAGGCAGAGTTGTGGAGGATCTTAGAAGGAGGCAGTCAACCACTTCCCACAGACCAGGCCCAGCGTGCCCTGTAATCCAACCCACAGGGTTAGTGGAGGCTGCCAACAGATCTGGAAGTGAATATTAACATTCAATTTCTACGTAGTCTGAAGTGTGCCCTTCAGTGAAAAACTAGAGGTCAATCTTCATTTCATTTGTGTAAATTATGACTCATTTGGGAATTTGCCCATTCAAAATGGTCCTGCCCAAATGCAGATAATGTAGCAACAATAAAAATTTTCAGGATTATTAGCTAAATGAAAACCTCTCTTCATATACAGAATTTTTCCTCTGCCTTGTGTTACCTTCTGGAGGATTTCTTGAAGATATGTGCTCGCAAAAAAGACTCCTCAGAATTTACAGTTTGGTTGCTCCTCCTCATGCCAAGACACAGGTAAATTGGCCTTACTGCTCTATCATCTGACATTAGAAGGTCTGTAGGGCTAGTCAGGGTTCTGTAGCTCTTGCCAAGCTGTCTGCTAGGAAATTTAGACAACTCCTACCAGGAGCAAAATGAGGTTAGGAAAGTTCTTTGAACTGCCTTTTCACTGACTTGTGTCATACTAGAAAATTTTATCTCCCAGCTTAATTCTACCTTCTTATTTTAAAAAATTTGAAATGTTTCAAGCAGCAATAGGATGTAGTAATTAGGAGATCAGACTCTGAAGTCAGACTGCTTCAAAGCCCAGGGTCAGCCTTACCAAATAAGTGACACTGGGCAAGTATCTACTCTCGGTAGCTCAGTATTCTTATATTTAAAATGGAGATAATCATAGTAACTACCTTATAGGGATGCTGAGATATTGAAGGTATTAGATACAGGTAAAGAACCAGACAGTACCTATGGCATAGTAAACTCTATATAGATGTTTTCTGTTTATATATACATATTTAAGAATAATATAGTAAATAAATGAGTCCTTTCATACAAATTCTAATTTGCTCTAGCTATTTTTAAAGAAATAAACTATTACAGATACAATTACACATAAACATCACTCATTTAGGTATCCCTCATTTATCTACCTTTCCTCCCTCTCCTCCCAAATTTATTACTGTTTTTTAAAGTTGATTTATATGACCCCATAAAATTATATACTATCGTTCACATCTTGAAACCTTATAAAAATGATGTGACTCCTTCTGCCACTGCTTTTTTCATTCACTCTCAGGGTTTTGCAATTTAACCACATTGCTACATGTAACTAGTTCAGTCACTGTGATTGCTCCTAATACTTCATTTCATGACCTTATTACAATTGACCTATGCATTCTTCTGTTGATGGACATTTAGACTGCTTCCATGTTTTGATGTCATAAATATTGTTTCAATCATCGTACTTTGTGTCTCCTTGCTACATGTGTGAGAATTTTATAGAACATACATATTGAAAAGGATATTCTGGGATGTAAGGGAAACCACTTCTTCAGTTTTCATAGACTTTGCCAAACTGTGACTGTGCAAAGTGGCTGCCCCAATTTCCACTTTCCTGGTAAAGAAGAAAGACTCTTCTGGCTCCACATTCTCACAATACTCATTGAGTTCAACGGTCTTCATTTATCACAAGGAACTAAGGATTTTTGGTTATGCTTCTTAAATGTCTTCTTCAAGCAAAGGGGCCACTATGTGTTGGGCATCATGCTAAATGCTTAATAAACATTCTTTTATTTGATTCTTCTAGTGATTGTGGGATTTATGTACAAAATAAAAGGTCTACGAGAAGTAATTAACTGCCTGACATCACATGCTTGGTAGGTGATAGGAAATTCAGGGATTTGAACTCAGGTCTGTCAGACTTAAGGTCCCTATGACTGCCCCAATTCTGTGGTGCATGCACAATCTTTATTAACAGCATTAAATGAATGCTAAGTAGTGTTAAATTTCTGGTAGAATGCCTTCAGAGAAAGAATAATCTGTTGGATTTCGCTTTTGTTCCCTCCTTCAATTTCAAATCTTATATATTGTGAATCATAGACTTTAATATAAATCATAGGTTTCCATGTAAATAGAGTAGGAAATGTTACCCACAATCCCATGACTACACTTGGTACAATATTGTCACTGCTAACCCTCTGGTTGTTTTTTAATGTTTTCTTTTTTTTTTTTTTTTGGTTTTTTGTTTGTTTGTTTGTTTTGCTTTTTGTTTGTTTGTTTGTTTGTTTTGAGACTAGGTCTCGCTATTTTTGCCCATGGAACTGCAGGCTCTCGTTGCCTGGGGTACCACAGACTCAAGCAATCCCCATCCTCAGCTTCCCAGGTAGCTGGGATTACAGGCACACACCACCATGCCCAGCTATTTTTTTTGGACCTAGGTCTCGCTACAGGCCCCAGGTGGGACTTGAACCACGATCTCTAGCCCCTGCCGCTTCATAGACTAAAGCTTACAGGCACGAGCCACCGTGCCCGGCTAATGTTTTCTTTTTTGAATGGAGAAACACTTGTCACTTATAGCTTGAAGTAATGGTAGCACCATGGATGAGAATTTACCCAGAATTAGCCATTTCTAAATTTATAATGGGTCAGACATTTATACTAAGTGTTGTACATGAATTCATTGTCTTTAAGTCAAAAGATATTTCAAAGACCATACAAGCCAGTCTTTTAAAGTGTACAGTTTTATCTTTTTAGATGAGGAATTAAGTAATGAAATATATTTTTGTGTACAGAAAAGTTATAGAGAATAAATGTCAATTTAAAGTCTGGTGTTATGTTAATAGGGGAGAAGGTGGAAGCAGGAGAAGGATATAGCTAAACAAGGAAATAACTAAAACAAGATTGGTTGCAATTGATAAAACTGAGGCCAGGCAGTTCATAATTCATGGCAGTTCATAATATTTTTCTGTCTACTTTTTCTATGTTTATATTTTTCTGTAACAAAGAAATAAAAGTTTTTTTTGAAAAAAGATCTAGTGTTATGCTTTCATGACAGACTTTTGTATATTAATATATGGAATAAGTTTGAGTCGTGGATGTGAAAATAAAGATTTAACAATACACTGAGTTTATAAAATATTTTTAGTTCATTAAGCATTCCCACATCATTTTTAAAATAAAAATTCTTTTTTTTGCAAGAATAAAATACATAAGATGTTTTGTTATCTTTTTCTCTTGGAAAATGATGTGCTTCACATATGTCTCCATGTCAAAGAGCATTAGCCTCCATTTATTGTGTGATAACTGATTTAACTGATCAACTGTTGTTAGATAATTAGATAGTTTCTAATTATTTTGCTTTTGTGAATAATGAAAAAATTCTCATACATACTTATCTTATTAAATAACTTTCTTAAGATACATGACTGAGTGGAAAATTTGGGTCACAGCAGTTAGAAGGATTTTTGTACAATTGCCTGCCAATCTCAAAAGGTGGTATGTGATTACATGCCCTACTATGCAGTGTTTTTGCTTGTTTCTTCACCATTTCATAGTTGCTTATTTTGAGGCATATTTAATTCAAATACATCAGTGAAAATACAAAGTTTAATTTATTAACCTATAATCAAGTTGAACTATTGAGCAAACTGTCAATAAACAATTAACTGTATTTGTTTAAAGTAATGAATAATCTGCAAGTTCTGTAGTGTGCCTGTGAATCAGCTGGTGATTCCTGGCTTAGATTTATTTATTTATTTATTTGAGACTAGGTCTTGCTATTTTGCCCATGGAACCGCAGGCTCTCGTTGCCTGGGGTACCACGGACTCAAGCAGTCCCCAGCCTCAGCTTCCCAGGTAGCTGGGATGACAGGCGCGCACCACCACACCCAGCTATTTTTTTGGAACTAGGTCTCGCTACGGGCCCCAGGCGGGACTCGAACCGCGATCCCTAGCCCTGGCTGCTTCATAGGCTGAAGCTTACAGGCACGAGCCACCGTGTCCGGCCTAGATTTATTTTTTTATTAAATAATTTATTTAATAAATTTCACATCTTTGTGAACCCCAGGGTTCACCCCCACACTCTCCCTGACTGTTCCCTCCCTGTCCCCCCATCCCCGAGTTGTGTACTTCAATTTGGTTGTTAGTTTGTTTTGACTTTTCTTCATGGCTTTTTGTTTATCTTTCCCATGTCCCATATAATAGTGAAACCATTTGGTTTCTGTCTTTTTCTTTTTGACTTGTTTCTGCTAATATGATTTCTTCTAAGTACATCCACGTTATCATAAAATCATCCAATTTGTCATTTTTAATTGATGAGTAATATTCCATTGTATATATACCACATCTTTTTCATCCAATCATCTGTTTTAGGACATTTAGGTTGCTTCCATGTCTTTGCAATTATAACTAGTGCTGCAGTAAACATCCGAGCACAGGTGTCCCTTTGTACAAGCATTGAGGTATCCTTTGGGAGACCTCAAAAATGGTAGACCTCCACACATCTGGCTTTGATTTAGGGGCCTGGGAACCCAGAATGGTTATTTTAATACTAGCTCTCTTCCCACAACTGACTGGTAGAAGTAGTTTAGGGCATTATACTCAGAGAAACTCTGAAAGAATACACACAAAAATATGTTGTGAGTTTGCTGATTGCAGACCTTAGCAACTATAGGTCATTTTGAGGTCTGTGAAAAATGGAATGTTCACTTATAGTGTTGGCTTTGCTCATATCTTATTCTCTTTCACAAACCTATACCACAAACATACACTACACTCATTCGTGGGGAAACCAGACATTTACTTTTGTAGGTGCCTTTGGAGCGGGCTACCATGGTCTGTTATAAATGTTTGATTTATATGCTTTTTTAGGGTTTTCTGGTTAGATTTGTTTTGTTCTCTTTCCCAGACAAGCCTAAAGATTACTTATTTCTCTCTTTTCTTTAGAAATTGATGTTGTCTTTAAAGTGGTCTCAGATTACCAAAATTAAGATACAGAACTATTCTATCAATGCAACCTAAAATTTCTTTTCATGTCTCAATTCCTCACTGCCCCCCCTAAGTTCCCCTATCACCCTAAACCCCATTGGCCAGTTTTGTCTTCTGAGCTTTGTGTCTGACTTCTCCTCAAAAATAGATTCATCCAAGTTGTGTATATTAGTAGCTAGTTCCTTTTGATTGCTGAGTAGTATTCTGTTGTATAGATATATCCCAATTTGCTTGTTCATTTTCTTGTTGATGAACATTTACACTGTTTCCATTATTTGAAATTGGCATATAAATTTATTTTGAAACAAATACAACAACCTGAAGGAAATGGATAAATTCTTAGAATTATACAGGTACCTAAAGTTGAACAAAGAAGAAATAGAGAAGTTAAATAGGTCAGTCACAAGCAGTGAAATTGAAGCAGTCATCAAAACTCTTCCTAAAAACAAGTACCCAGGACCTGATGGTTTCACAAATGAATTCAACCAAACATTCAAAGATGAAATAACACCTGTGTTACTAAACCTTTTCCAAAATTGAGAAAGAAGGAAAACTGCCACATACATTCTATGGAGCAAACATTAAACTAATACCAAAACCAAATAAAGACAGTACAAAGAAAGAAAACTATAGGCTAATCTCCCTTATGAACACAGACACAAAAATTCTAAATAAAATTCTGGCAAATCAAATTCAGCAATGTATTAATAGGATTATTCACCATGACCAAGTGGGAGTCATTCCAGGAGCACAGGGATGATTCAACAACAAAATCAATCAATAAAATACATCACACCAACAAGGAGAAAACCAAAAACCACATGATCATATCAATAGATGCAGAGAAGTATTTGACAAAGTTCAGCACCCATTCATGATGAAAGTCCTTGGGAAAATTGGATAAAAGGAACATACCTCAACATAATAAAAGTCATCTACGACAAACCCACAGCAAATGTCATTCTCAATGGGGAAAAGCTAAAATCATTTCAATTAAGATCTGGAGCCAGGCAAGGATGCCCTCTCTCACCACTACTTTTCAACATAGTACTGGAGGTCCTAGGTAGGGCAATAAGACAAGAGAAAGACATAAAAGGAATACAAATAGGAAAAGAAGTGAAACATTGATTATACACAGATGATATGATATGTTACATAGATAACCCCCAAAAATTCACAGAAAAACTACTTGAAACAATAAACCAGTTCAGTAAGGTAGCTGGCTACAAAATCAACACACAAAAGTCAGTAGCATTCTTATATGTAAAAAGCCAGACAGAAGAAGAAGAAGAAATTTAAAAAATAAATAAACTACTCCATTCAGTATTGTGCCAATGAAAACGAAATACCTGGGAATAAACCTAACAAAACACAAGAGAGATCTATATAAAGAAAACTGTAAAACAATCAAACAAACAAACATAAAAAGAAAACTATAAAACATTGTAAAAAGAAATAGAAGATTTAAAGAAATGGAAATATATTCCCTGTTCATGGTTTGGAAGAATTAACATCATCAAGGCTGGGCACTGTGGCTCGTGCCTGTAAGCTTCAGCCTATGAAGCGGCAAGGGCTAGGGATCGCGGTTCAAGTCCCACCTGGGGCCCGTAGTGAGACCTAGTTCCAAAAAAAATAGGTGGGTATGGTGACGCGTGCCTGTAATCCCAGCTACCTGGGAAGCTGAGGCTGGGGATTGCTTGAGTCTGTGATACCCAGGGCAACGAGAGCCTGCAGTTCCGCGGGCAAAAATAGTGAGACCTAGTCTCAAAAAAAAAAAAAAAGAATTAAATCATCAAATTAAATCATTTGGTCATTTTGCCAAAAGCAATTTACAGATTCAATGCGATCCCAATAACAATTCCAATGTCATTCTTTAAAGAGATAGAGCAAGTGATTTCATGAACCCCCTGCCATCCTAGGGTTAGTCGACCTTGCCCAGGAGCTAATGGCAATAACTCTTTTTAATTCTAAAAAATAAATAATAAAGAGATAGAGCAAAAAATTACTGAAATTCACATGGAATAATAAGACCATGAATAGTTAAAGCACTCCTGACTAAAAAAAAGAGAGTAGAGGTATTTCACTCCCAAACTTCAAATTATATTATAAAGCCATAATAATTAAAACTGGAATAAAAACAGATACACAGACCAATGAAACAGAACTGAATGCCCAGAAATAAAGTCACACTGTTTGGTCAGCTAATTTTTGACAAAGGAGCAAAAACTACACAGTAGAACCAGTGGAACAAGGACCGTTTCTTCAATAAATAGTGTTGAGAAAACTGGATCACTACATGCAAAAAAAAAAAAAAAAGTATGCAGACCACTCCCTCATACCATATACAAAAACCAACTCAAAAGGGATAAAAGACTTGGATGTAAGACCTGAAACCATAAAATATATAGAAGAAACACTCCAAGACTTACACTTCAAAAACCTCTTTCAGGACACATCTACAGATGCTAAAAAAAATGAAGGAAGACAAACAACTGGGACTACATCAAATTAAAAAGCTCCTGTACAGTAAAAGACAAAAGCCAAAACAAAAAGAAACTCAACTGAATGGGAAAAAGTCTTCTCCCTATACACAAGGGATAAGGGCCTGATAACAAAAATCCAAAAAGAACTCACACAACTTAACAAGACAAAAAGTTCAAAAAATGAGAAGAGGCCAGGCACAGTGGCATGTGCCTGTAATCCAAGTTACCTGGGAGGCTGAAGCTGGGGATCACTTGAGTCTGTAGGTTCGAGACAACCCTGGGCAACATAGTGAGATCCTCTTTAAAGAAAATGGGGAGAAGAGGGCTGGGCATGGTGGCGCATGCCTGTAAGTGGAAGCCACACCGGGGCCAGGGATCACGGTTCAAGTCCTGCTGGGGGCACGTAGCGAGACCTACTTCCAAAAAATAGCTGGGTGTGGTGGTGTGCACCTGTTATCACAGCTACCTGGGAAGCTGAGGCTGGGGATTGCTTGAGTCTGTGGTACCCTCGGCAACATGAGCCTGCAGTTCCACGGGCAAAAATAGCGACACCTAGTCTCAAAAAAAAAAAAAAAAGGAAAGAAAAGAAAAGAAAAAGAAAAAGAAAGAAAATACAAATTGTCAATAGGCATATGAAAAATGCTCAACATCGCCAATAATAAGGGAAATGCAAATAAAAACCACAATGACATACCATTTTACACCACTAAGAACGGCCCATTAAAAACAAACAAACAAACAAACAAAAACAGATGAGATCAGTCGCGTTCAGGGTGGTATGGTCGTAGACTAAACAAAACAAAAAACAAAAACCTGGCTGGGCACGGTGGCTCATGCCTGTAAGCTTCAGCCTATGAAGCAGCCAGGGCTTAGGGATCGTGGTTCGAGTCCCGCCTGGGGCCCCTAGCGAGACTTAGTTCCAATAAAATAGCTGGGCGTGGTGGTGGGCGCTTTCATCCCAGCTATCTGGGAAGCTGAGGCTGGGGATTGCTTGAGTCTGTGGTACCCCGAGCAACGAGAACCTGCGGTTCCACTGGCAAAAATAGCAAGACCTAGTCTCAAAAAAAAAAAAAAAAAAA
>PVHY01000540.1:0-220416 GCA_004024945.1 Uropsilus gracilis
TCTCTTTTTTGAGACTAAATTCCACTATTTTTGCCCATGGAACCACAGGTTTATGTTGCCTGGGGTACCACAGACTCAGGCAATCCCCAGCCTCAGCTTTCCCAGGTAGCTGGGATTACAGGCATGCACCATCATGCCCAGCTAATTTTTTGGAACTAGATATGTTGCCCCACGCAGGACTCAAACTGTGATACCCAGTTCTCATTGCAGCTTCCTAGGCTGCCATTTACAGGCACATGCCACCGTGCCTGGCGGAGATTTCTTGTAACAAGAAAATTCAGTAATTGGTGATTGGATTTTTAAGCTCCCACAAATTCTTTTCATTAGAATTGTACAGTCTAGTCATGCTACTAATTGTAATAAAATTGAATTGAAAGAAAAATAAAATTTAGGATCTTGAAAAAGTAGAATACATTATTTTCATTGATTTTTCCAGAGTCCAGTTTTGGTCTTAGAACATTTTTTTTCAAGGGGCTGCCTAATTACAATTTTACTCTACAATTTTATGATATATCATTTTTCCCAGTCTCAAAATTTCTCAGGAATGGGGAAGAGTGTTTGAAAAAATTACTAGTTAGCAGGAGTTAATGGAGACAGTTAGGGTTCTGTAGAGTAAAGGTGGATAAAATAATAAAGACTGTAATTTAGAATTCTCTAGATACTGAAGCATGGATAAAGAATACTGACTTCCATTAAAATTATGTCCATAATAAAACCAACACTAACATAGTGGGAATTTAAAGTTTTACACATACATGTTAATATTTTGGGACAATTAGATTGGTCAACAATAAAATAGCATTGAAAAATCCATATCAGAAAGAATTTGGGAGAAAATACCCTGCCTATGTTTGAGGATTTATATTCAATAAGTATTGTTACTCTAACCTGAAAGAAAAATGGAAATCTCTTCAAGATTAAAAGCATATAGAAGAGTGAATGTGGAGTGAAGAAAATGTTCTTGAAATCTTTATGAAAGAATCTTTTGGAATTTTAATGGAAACCTCTATTAAATTACTTGAACAATAATGTACAAACATCTTTAGAGTGTTGTTTGTGGATTTACAGAAGGGTATTATATTCATGATCAACTATAGTAGTTGTAATAATACAAAGCTTAGACAAATGGATCTAACATTTGACCAATTTGCTATGCTTGACCTGTCTATATTGATGTAATAGAATTTATCACTCCTGTCACTGATACTTTATTTTAATTCAGTTTTATTTAGCAAATATGCTTAAGTACTATATGAACTGAAGGTTTGGGTCCTCTCCAAAATTCCATTTTAAACTCTAATCCATAGGAAGATGGAGTTAGGAGGGAGAATCCTTGGGTAGTAATGAAATTGGGTGGCAAAAGCAGGCAAAACAGGGTGTTTGCCCAAACCTACAAAGGGGAACAGCTGACCCCTTAAAAGCCAGTCACACACCAGGTTCTTCCCAGTCCGTGCATGAAGTAGCAGAACCACATAAACCTTAAGAGGAAGGCAAGAACAAATTTACTTAATAAAAGACAAATGAGACAAGAGGCACTGAGGGGTACAAGGGAACCCCTTTGGTGATCTTACCACACAGTCCAGTCTCTAGTCCAAAGCACATATGGCTTCAGCAGCCATGTGTGTCCACAAAATGGTGACTGCCCCACCTTAAACTGGATGAAGAAGTTAAGATGGCATCGCCACTTCTTCAGAAGACAGAGCTACACTCCCTCCAAGTCAGAAGAAGCTAAGAGGGCGTCAACAATCCTCCAAAAGCAAGAGATTCAAGTCCGGCGAGGAAAACCAGGATGGCATCGAAAATTCTCCAAAAGGCATAGCTCGGGAAATCTTTGAGCTCCAACTCCATAGTGGATTGGCATCAGCAAAATTCACTTGATACAGCAACACAGCAAGCACTTCAGACCTCACACTGAAAACAGCAACACAGCAAACTCTCTTCAGTTTTCCAAAAGACTTTCAAGCTTCGCAGTTTCAAAATTAATTCAAGTTTTCAAGTTTCCAAGACTGCTCACACAGGTCACAAGTTTGTCCAACATGCTTCCCTGGGCTCCTCACCAGCCCGGCCTGGGGATGGAAGCCCACAGCTTGGCTACCTTCCTTCCCTGCTGTTCCACAAGGCAGCGGCAGCTCTGAAGCCTCCAGCCTCCCTGCTGCTCCTCTCTGCTCTTCTCAGTTCTCCTCTCTGTCCTCTTCCATTCTCTCTACCCTCTTGTTCTGTCTCTTTTCCTGTCTTTATCTCTGTCCTCTCCTTGATGCTTTAATCCTCTTTTCTTGCAAGAAGCTTGAACTTCTCTTCTCCAAATTTCCACCCACCAGTGCTAGCAATAACTATTTTAATACATCAACACCAGTACTGAGGGCCACAGCCCCCTAAGAGTAATTGAGTTCAGATGAAGTTTGAGCATGAGATGAGCATGGCATGTCATAAATATGACAACATCCGTGCCCCTCTAAGAAGAAAAAGGAAATGAGCATTTTGTCTCCCCACTGTGTGGGGCTGTAGAGAGAGTGGTCATCTGCAAGCCATGAAGAGGGCCCAGAAGAGCCAAACTGTGTTGGCACCTTCACCTCAGATTTCCTACCCTCACAACTGTGGGAGAAGAAAACGTCTAATCTTTTAGTCACCAGGTCTACAATATTTGGTTACAGTAACCTGAGTTAAAGCAAGTATTACTTTGACAAAATTTGCTAGATGTGGAGGATGAAAATGAAAAAGATAGTTTTTTTCTTTTTTTCTTGTTTTGCCATGAAAAGATTCACTCCATTTTTCAGCACAGCACTATTTGGGTAGCATGAGATAAATGTTGAGCTATCAGTGATGACATCAGTTATATTTATGCACTAATGTTAAAGAAATCAGATATTGTATTTGTGGGAAAAGATCTAAATCTTGTTTGTTCTGTTCCTCTATGTGCACATTAACTTGTGCTGGTCTTTTGATTTCACATTCCAGAATAGATGATGAAAGCATGGAAAGAAACTCAACTACAGTCTAGGGGTGCCTAAATGAGGAAATCTACTTTCTTTATAGCTGATATTGATGGAATAAATTTCATTCTGGTACAAACAAAACCCTACAAGAAGAACTAACACTAACAAATAAAATATACCAAGTCTTAAGATTCTCACTATAATCTTACAAACAAATAAAGAGTGTAAAACAAAAGAATGAAGAGTAAAATTGTGTAATTTAGGAAACTATTACTGTAAAACAGAAATATCTGGATAAAAGCCTAGTTTTATCTATGAAGTTAGGAAATCAGACCTGCATTTTATTTCTTTCCTAGGAAGTTATATTTGGAGTCTAATTAAAATACAGTGTCTATATCAGTTCTGATATTAGGCCAAGTCTCCTTCAACCCAAATGACTGCCATGAAGTCAGTCCCGCTGTGTCATGTAGACACCTGCAAGAGGCAGAGGGAATCGATGTTTGGGCAGTGAGCCTGGGAAAATGTGAGGTATTTGCCAAAATGGAGTTCATATTCTTCCAGAGTTTCATTGTTTTTCATTCACCATGACTAGACAACTTCCTGGCCTTCTCCTTTCCAAAAATCTCCTGAAAGTGCAGATGCTTAGTCACATCTCAGGATGAACCAGCTGGAAAGAAAGTATCAGAGAATAAACATTTTCCATACCAAATAATGAAATACTCTCTATTACTGAAACATTTCTTCTTGTATCTGAAGGTGGTAGTACATTTTTAGAAGAATCAGAATGACTTACTGTACTCTAATCCCTAAAACAAATTAGAAAGATTTTGAAAATGGAAATCTGTGGACATGCATGAGGAAAGATGAGAAGTGATGCCAGTGCTCATTGTTTTTTTTTTTTTTTTTCACTGTTCTCACATCTCTCCAGATATATTTACATTGGTATTTTTGTGATTAGCAATTGTCTTCAAATGTAGCAAAATATTCATGAAGAAAATCATGATTTGGAGTATTGAGTCTCCAAATTATATTAGTTGCTTTAGATTGCTCTCACCTAACTTGTGATTCCTTCTTATGAGGCATATCTCCTGATCTACTCCCAAATAACCCATGCCAGCTAGTTTTTGGTGTTCAGTGGGTTAGAAGATCCATCTGTAAGTTCCCAAAATACCACTTTGGGTTGTTCCTAAATTATGATCTTGTGTAACAAATGTTTTGTAGTAAAAACACCTGTTGTGTAAATGTCAAACAACATCTTCATGTTTTTTTGATCCATTTTTACAATGAATTTTGTGAACCAAATTATATAAACACCTTTAGGAATTTTGATCTACATACAAATTTCAATATCAAAGGTTGTAGGAATTTGTTTTTTGAACAATGCAGCATATTTTCCTATATATTTAACTAGGCATCTTTGATAAATGCAAATGTGCATTTATAAGATGAAGATATATATCCTTATTGGCTGATTAAAGCTTCAGCTATTTAAAAATATAAAAGCATGCCAACAACTATATATGTAATCTGGAAGTAGCATGCTTTTAAGCTTATGAGACTGACATAGGAAAAGTCACGGTATTGCTAGGTGTGTTCATTGACATCATCTTTGTTTCTACTGAGATCCCCAATGTGGTTTCACTGACAAATTCTTGGGTTTGACACTTGGACACATTTACATCCTTTACTGCTTGATTTTATTGTTTATTTGTCCCCTTCTATGACTGGCATTCTTGAATCTGCCTTCTAGAAAATAGAGAAGGAACATACCTTTCAGAGTTTGGAGAAAGTGGGTATGCAATCTTCAGCAGATAGGTTGATATTCCTAGTTAAAAAAATCTTCAGTTTCCATATAGTTGTTTATTCCTAGGATGTTATAATTTCTTCTTTTATACAGAGTTTCTGGGACTGAGAATACAGAGTGATTGCAAATATACAGTGACTGTTTTTGTCAGGTCTTGTCTTTGACCTTTGCAGAGGCTTGGTTGGACCACTGTGCAAAGAGGGTTTCCAGGGTAGTGACTGAAATGAATTTGTATAGATACACACACACACACACACACACACACACAATGTGCATATATTGCACATAATTTGATTGGAAACAAAGTTCAAATATAATTGTTACAACTTTAAAAATTCAGAACAAACAATTATTTCAGGTATCCTTGAGTGCTAAAATTCTGCAAACAATTCTATGCCCAGAAATTTGATTTATAGATCCAGAACAATTTCAATCAAAATCTTGTCCTAGATTCTGTGGAAATTTACAGACTAATTCCAAAATTCATAGAAATGAAAAGCTTCGAAAATCTATAACAACATAAAAAATAGGATGAAGTTATGGGACTCAACCTACCATTGAGTATTTTAAATGCTAATTTATATACCTAAATGTAAAACCTAAAATCTAATGAAGTGTCAAGAATCAAAACATGAGGATAAAAACCTTTCAAAACTTAGATTAACTAATTTTTAAAGTATAGCATCAAAGCAATGAACTACAAAAGGATAAATTGATAAATGTTGATTCATCAAATATATGCTCTTTAAAAGATACTGTTTAGAGAATGAAAAGAAAAGCCTGAAGAAAATATTTACAAACTACAAACATCTGTATATAAACACACAAGCATTTATATCCATGTTAGATAAATAATGAAATGAAAAAGTGAGCAAATCATTAATAAATGGACAAAATATAGAACAGATTCTCCACCATAGGAGATGCATGCCTGAGAAACAAGCACAAATAAAATGCTAATCATTATTAATCATTACAGAAACAAATCAAATCTACATTAATACTACTGCATTAATGATTCGAGTAACTAAAATTAATAGACTGAACAAATCAGGAATCAAATCAGTATGTGCTGGAAGTTTACACAGTATCAGGTTGTTTCTTAAAATGCTAAACCTATAGACCTCCTATGACACAGATCACCCTATACATTTATCTAAAAGAAACGAAAACATGTTACAAAGTATATATCTAGCAACAGATGAATGAATACACAGAGAGAACAGAGTATATGCCTATATATCGGAACACTAGTTAGCAATGCAAACAAATTGACTATTAATAAAAATGTGCTACAGTAATAGTGATTCTCAGAATAAATTTTGAGTTAAATAAATTATTTCAACCCTATGATTTCATTTATATAAAATTCTAAAAAGTGCAAACTAGTGACAGAAGTTGATCCTTTTTTTGTCTTTTAGGGTGGGGTGGGGATAGAAAAGGCTCCTGAGGAAACTGGTTGGTTAAAGATGTTCATTATTTTGATTTTGATGATTTCATGGATGTTTACACATGTCAAAGCTTATCAATTTACACTATAAATATATATAGTAAGTATATGTCAATTATACTTGAATTAGGCTGTTAAAAATACTCTGAATGCTCAGAGTAATAGTTGACAGCCATAATTCAGACATTCATATTATCTAATTTTAAAAAATGAGCACAAATAATTGACATGTATAACTTCCTTATTCCTGGAATGCAAATATATGCATTTATAAAATTAAAAAATTAAATAATAAAAATTAAAAATGCTGAACATTTATAAAATTGGAGATAGCTTATGATCTGTGAAAAATATATTCAAATTAATTACAAGCCTAGCTCCATGAGTGTGTGTGTTTATATATCTTTCAAATATATTATCTAATTAAGTGTGTATCTGTGACTTAGGGAGTCAAGTATGCTTTTTTTGGTAATCTAAACATATGATATAATTTAAAATATGTAATGTTTTAGATAAAATATAAACCACATACTTAACTCCCACAATTGATATATCAATATAAATATGGGATTGACATTCTAAGTAACCCTGTTGAGAATAGCATTAAATAATAAAATTGCAATATGGTTGAAACAAGATCCCCAATTAGCTGTTTTATAATCTAGGCTAGGAGATGGGGTTTGGCATATGTTAATTATAACGGTTAAGTGAAATAGACATTGGTAGACATATTTAAATGGACAGTTAAGAGTACTTACAGATGAATTAGATCAAACGAATAATGGAGAGCAAAGAAATAAAGAATGGTTGTAAATTTGGGAGTTTGAGCAATTAAATAGGTCAGAGCCTTACATTCCACTTGTGTAAGAATTGGTCCACAAAACAGGAAACAATTTTCTTAAATATCATTGCCAATCTAATGTTTACTTGATAAATAAGTAACAGGATTTTGATTGCTATTCATTTAATATGTTCTTGTAACATCAGTAATGTTATAATGCTTTCTCAGACACCTGTTCCTCATTTCAAACTGCTTTTAGGATTTATCTAAAATCACTAATGAAACAATCCTCCACAACTCTTAAATCAGTCTTTTGGAATTCACTTATTCTTGACCATGACTATAGTCTGATTCTAATTTGGTTTGAAATCAAAATTGCAGTTTTAAGATTTAATAAATTTCCTGAAGTCACTGAATATTAATCTGCTATTATCTTTTAAATATAACCTAGAGAAAACCATATTCCCTAAATTTTCAAAGATATTAAAAAATAAGAAAAATATAACAATAGGAGACGAGACAGCAATACTCCTGATAACTGAAAAAATATTATTAGTTGTGAACCAAATTTATTTTACCAGTAGGTGCCAGTCTCAGCTCAAAAATTGAGACAAGAGTAATTGCCTATTGGTAAATTCCATTAGAGGGATTTCTGTTTAAAAGTATATAGAATGGCAGAGATTTTATGTCAAGAATAAAGGCAATTAATGAATTTTGAAGGCAGAACACAATACAAACTCCTGAGCGAACACATGACTACAGCTCCAACTGGAAGTAAGATTAATCGCTTCTTCCATATTTCTCATGCTGATATAAGATACTATCCCCATAAAAAGGGAATAAGAAATAAAAAGGAAACCTAATAAGTAGGTGACACTTATTGAAGTGATTTCTCTGTTTAACCTGTCTTTACTCCTGTCTTGTTTTTGTTTTTGATAGATGCAGGATAAAAATAGATTATACATTAGAGTCACTATGACAGGATTTTTTTAGTACAATTACAGTAGCCTAAAGCTCTTCAATTAGATAATTAAGCCCTACTTGGCTGCTGCCTATGGGATGGATTTTGACTTGCTGAGGCAAAAATCACTTGTGTACTAGATCAAAATTTAGTGGTGTCCTCAGATCATTTTTCTGTGATTGCTCAAGTATGGCTAGTCAGGGGCTGTTCTCTCAATCAGGATGAAATTGTATGTTAGTAACCAATTTAGTCACGAGTGTGACTTAGAAAGTCTTCTTAAATGATAAATTTGACAAATTTGTTATAACATGGATGTACCTAGAAGAAATCATATTAGCAGAAAAAAGTCACAAAGAAAAAGACAGAAACTAAATGGTTTCAGTAATATATAGGATATGCAAAAAAATCAAATAAAACAACAAGCAAAAGGCCAGAAGGAAAAGTCAAAACAAACTAACAACCAAACTAAAGTACACAACTGTGGGTGGGGAGAGATGGGAGAGAACATCTCCCATCTTCCCAGGGAGGGAAGGTGGTGGGTGATCCCAGGGAATTCAAAGATATGAAATATATATAGAAATAAAATATTTAATACAAAAAGAAAGTCTTTTATTTTTTGAGACTAGGTCTCGCTATTATTGCCCGTGGAACCGCAGGCTCTCGTTGCCCGGGGTACCACAGACTCAAGCAATCCCCAGCCTTAGCTTCCCAGATAGCTGGGATTACAGGCATGCACCACCACACCCAGCTACTTTTTTGGAACTAGGTCTCGCTACGGGCCCCAGGCGAGATTCGAACTGCGACCCCTAGCCCCGGCCGCTTCATAGACTGAAGCTTACAGGCACAAGCCACCGTACCCGGCCAAAAAATTAAAAAGAATTATTCTAAAAGTCATTCATTGTGTTTGGATTTTAATGCTTTGTGTATATGCTATGGTGTCTTGGACTTCTCTACAGCTACCAGCCTGTAAAATGGTAAAATATGAGTGGTGAATACTTAGTGTTGGACATGGAATTGATCAGTAGTTAATGTTACTTCAATAAAAATGCTAATAAATTTGTTTAGATAAATGCTTAAGAAGGTGACAGCATTAAACATCAAAAAACACTAGAAAAAAAAAAGTTTATTTGCTCCAGGAAAAGCTAAACTAATTCTGAATAGGACCTGCATTTAAGAAGTGCACCCTTGCACATTGTTAATTTCATGCCCAAATATGCTGCTGTGCAAATGCATAAAAGTGTACTTGCAGCTTCCCTAAATAGTTTTCCTTCATAAAAGGGGAGAAAAGTGAAGAGCTGGGTGGGTAAAACTAGAGCTGATTCTCTGTGCCCAGAGCACATGAGGGCCAGGCTGAATGCGAATTGTCCAGGATGAATATTTGCATGAGTACAGAACTTAGCTTCATTAAATAAAGTGCCCCTACCCACAGATTCCCTTATGCGCTGCTATCCCCTGCAACCACAATTGCTGAGAATAGGTAGAGGAAATTTACACATGCCAAATTATTCTAGCATTTTTTTTTTTGGTAACCTTTATATTTGCACATATATAAAATCACTAAACACTAAGATACAATGAAATATGGTGATAGCTCGTTTGGAAATAGTCTACTTATGGATTTTACATATTTAGGAATTATGTCTTCTCTTGAGGAAAAAAATAGAAAACACATTAAAAATTGACAATATAAGCAAAATCAAGCATCCAGCAAAGAGTTTGATCAATGACCTATTATGTACTTAAAATAATAATCATATGCAAATGAAGCAGTGTAATTCTACTATCAGATAATTGGCACTGTCTGATTGACAGCTGTACTTATACCAATCAGCACTGTATGATGCACTTTAGAAAGGTAAAGGTTAAAGCCCTTTTTTTCTTTTTCTTTTCTAGTCTTCTGTTTTTTAGATAATCACAGATAAAATTGAAGGGCCGTAAGAGACGAAAAACAATGGAAAATTTGTTATATTGCATCAAAATTAGTTTCAGAGAAATTACATGAATTATGCCAGTCCTTTATGAGCGTAACATGTGTTATCCAGATATATGAAGAAAAGTGAAAAGGAAACCTGTTTAAGATGTATTTTTGGCATTATAGCAGTGCATGTTTCAACCTCTTCCCAATAAAATATTCTTCACACCATCATGACCACCTGTCTACAAACTACTTTTATTTCTTGCCTAGACCAGAGTCTTATCTTGCAGACAGCCCTGCATCTACTCTTGCTCTTCTCCAATACATATTTCACACAGCTGAGTGAGCATTTGTGAATTGAAAACTGGCCCTCTATTTATTCCTTCCAGTGGCTTCCCATTGCTCTAGAATAAAATGTTATGATCATGACCTACACACCACGCATGAACAGGTCCTGTTGACTTGTTTCTCATAAGCAAGTTCTGGGTCCATATACTGGTACCATCCAACCTATCTCAGCAAGTGCTCGCTGGAAATGAGGTCAAATGAGTTACTTAACTTGCTTGGATATCTCAAATTCTTTTTTGCCCACCAGGCCTAATTCACTTGCTGTTTCTCTACTGGGATAATTGTGTTCTAAAGGTTTGTGGCCATAGTCACAATGGTAGGAATTAGAATTCATGCCATGACTTGGTGTGTGTGTATGTGCGTATGTGTGAAATGGTTTACTAAAATAGTACTTGTCCTTGCCACATGTGGTATCTCTGCTTTTATTCTATTATCTTTGCTTTTGTCATGACTGATCACAGCCTAATAAATTGATATTTTATTAGTCACAAATGTGTCATAACCCACAGTAGAATGCGCTTTTAATTTTTACTCATATAACTGAGCTATTGTTATTCATTAGGTCTCAAATTAAATACAATAATCTATTCACAAGGTTGTACCAGCCACCTAAATCTGAAAACGGTTCTTTCTCTTGTTATTCCATTTTGAATAATAACATCGCTAAACTTTTATTTATTTATTTATTTATTTATTTATTTATTTATTTATTTATTTATTTATTTATTTATTTATTTATTTATTTTTGCCACTTACTCAGTCCTAATAAATTGTGTAACCTTTGCAGAGGACTTGAACTCTCAGTTATGTCAGTTTTTTTTTTTTTTATCTAGTGCTTTGCATAGAACCTAACACATAATTTAAGCCATCAATAAGCTCTTTTTTTTATTGAAATTCCATTAGTTTACCTCTTTGTTACTGTATAGGAAGTCTATGATTTTCCTCCTTCGGTGTAGTCACTACAGTGCACCGCATGCTAAGGGACCCACATGCACATTCTTCTACTGCAGTCCATTGTTCTCTCTCCCCACCCTTTTCCCACCCCTTCTTCTTGCCTCCCCATCTGTGGTGACTTTTCAAGGCTTGGTTTTAAAGTTTATCCTTCTAACCCTTTGCTTGCTTTCTCTACATTCCACATAAATATGAGTTCCTCTCTGTGGCAACTGCACAAAGGTATTTTGCTATTATTTTCCCAAGTCCCCAGACCCCTAGTTGTGCAGTTAAGCTAAAAGGAGAACATATACACAAACAATTAAAAGCAAAAATTGGGACTCAGAATATCTTAGTTGCTTAAAATAAGAGAATTTCCTGGGCTTGCTGTAATGGATTACTGCCACCTTGGCAGCCTATAAAAACAGAAGTCTAATCTTTAACAGTTATAGAGAATGGTCTGAAATCTCCGACACGGAGCTAAAACCAAGGTGCCAGGAAGACTCTAAGAAAGACCCCATTTCTTGACTCTTCCAGCTTCTGCTAGCTACTGGAGACCCTGATTATGGCTGCTTTACCTCCAAATCTCCAATTTCATCCTTATATTACCATCGTGTGTGTGTGAGATTTCCCTTATCTCACTATAGGGAATACATATTATTTCATTTAGAATCCAACTGGAAAATCAAGGATAATCCACTTATATCAAGATTTTGAATTTATTTCATCACATTTGCAAAGACTGAATATAAGGTGGTATTCAGAGGTTCAAAGAATTAGGATGTGAATATATTTTGGAGATCTTTTTCCAACTTACTACAGTTGTCAGTTCACTTTGCATTGGTAATGAAGAATCATGCCCCCCAATTACTCTTTGGTAGTAGTCTTTAGTTATTTGCCATTAAATTAGTCTAATTAAGAAGGGTAATTCAGAACATTTAACATGTTTATTTTTCTTTAATGATTAGACTATTCTTTGTAAAACTAGTGAATATAGCTACTTCAAAAAACAAGAATTGAAATAGACAAATATAACAAAATTAAATTTTTAGATAATTTGAGAAACAAGGGTAACACAAAGGGTATTCAGTGACACAGTCTCCTACTGCCTCTGATGTATTATTGAATTGTCATGGAACTGTACAAGTATGGTATATTTTTTTCATAGAATTTCTAAGCATTAAGGTATTTATTCAAAAAATATTGACCTACTTCTTTATTATAACCAGGAATAATATATACCCCAAATTGAGACATTCCCTTCCTGCACAAGTTGGGGTAGTTTGGGTGCAGAGTAAAGTCAACTATTTCAGTTCACAAGCCTCACAATTTAATTATTATATTTAGAATTTATACAAAGGTCATGAAGAAGGAATGGGATGTCTTATTGTAATATATATTATGGAGAGGAAGGAAAATAGGCAATTCCCAATAGTACTAACCCACAAAGTATTTCCCCAGGCATGCTGTTTATCATTGTTATAAGATACTACACACAGTGTGTGGGATTAAGTCATCAACACAAAGAATGTTTAATCTTGCTTGACAGAATCTATTTTTAATTTTCATATTATCTGTAAATAAAATAAGTTAACCCTTGAAGTATCTTTTTCATGTAGGTAGCTTGAGTGAGTATACTCTACCTGTGTCTAGCATAATCATTTGGTTGCTCAATTGGATAAAACTAGTGAAGTAACCCAGTTAATCCTATGAAACTCTCTAGCCTTCTTTTTTATGGGAAGAACAGCTGTCACTGACAAAAGAGCTCACCAATTATTTAAATGAATTAGGTGTATTAATGTTAGAAAAAACAGGCTCATATGAACCAAAACATTGTTCAGTGAACTATCATTTTTTCACCTAATATGCATTCTCTACTGTTTTGGAAATAGAATTTTTTATTTTCATTCAGACAACAATTGATGTATAACCATGTTACTAAAATTTCTTGTAGTTGTGATTGACATATGGCCAGTAGTAACCATCCTTTAGAGAAAGACAAGGGTACTAAATTTTGATGAAATGGACAGAGTGTCTTTCTCTCATTCTTGTCACCTGTAATACAAAAAGTATTCTCCTGGAATGTATGGTATCCTTGAAAAAGGAACCAGTGTCATCAGGAGAAAAAACAGACATACTGAAGATGCTTTATGAGCTAGTAAAACAAGCATATGTTTTATTTAAGCCACTATTGTTTTGACCTTTTGTTATATACAACTGAAACTGATCTTGACTTGTTGTTGTTTGTCATTACCTATATCATTTTGTCACTGACAAAATTCTTTCAAATATATATTCTATAATAAAAGTCAGCAGGTATAGGACTTACAAATAAAAAAAATTGCAGGCTGGCAAATATTGTGAGTTATCTTTCTTATTTCTCTATATATACATATATAAAACACATATGCTATCTATCCACATATGATATTTAAGTTTATGAAAATAGTTACCTTAAATTTAAATTATTGTATTTCTTGAGTGTAAACTACTAAAATTTTTTTAAAAAAATTCCCCATTCTTTTGCAGACTTTCTACAGGTTTGATTTAACTGTATTTTCAGTTCAATATCTTCCTTGGTCATTTTATTCTCAATTTCAAATGTGACCTTTATCATCTAAGTCGCCAGTCAGCAGTTAATCTTATGTTTTGATGTCATTTCATGGCTAAATTGCTATAGTGTTGAAAGTACTCCAATTAATATGGCAAGATGTAGGAAAGAACAGTTAAGTTTTTGATTTCCCATATTGGCTGCAAATTTCAGTGACTTTGGCTAAAAGACAATTTGTCCACATGAGTATAAAAATAACATATCTGGCATGCAAATTCTCTTTTATGATAATTTCTTAATCCCTCATTTAATTTTCTGTCAATCTAATTTAGCCTGTTGCTCAAGTGCATAAATATGCTAGCTGATCTAATTAATATGCACTTGGATTTTAAATATAGACATTCACATATCTAAACATTTTTTCCCTTACATCTCCCTAAACCAATCTTTTGATTTCAAAAGTCAAGCTCTGGGCCATATTTAATTTTCAGCAACTAAGGAGATATTTGAAGAAGGACATTTCAAGTTCAATTTTGCTAATATCTTTATCAAGTTCTAGAATTGTCAAATTTTTATTAAATCCAGACTGGTTGTAGTGGGGCATGGGAGGAGAAAGGACAGTTTTAGCTTAACTTGTTTGTGTAGGCTATGTCTGTACCTGACTGTTAATTTGATGATTAATTGTAGTTCATCTCCATGATTGCTCTAAAGGGAATGTGAATACTAATGTCAATGTTGTTTACAGGGCCATACTGAATATGTCATAATCACAAGTGTATATTCTAAGTGCATACAAAATTGCATGGGTCTTTGGTAACAGTTTTTAATCTTTTTCAAAAATTGTGGTAAATAAAAATGATATAAAAATTATCACTTTGATTATTAAGAATGTGGTACAATGATATTAAGTTTAACTCACATTCTTGTGCAATGACAACTGCCATCCATATCCAGAACCCTCTTCATCCTACAAGACAGAAATGGGGTATTCATGAAATAAAACTTTCCAACTCCCCTACCCCAGCCTCCTGTTTACCACCATTTTACTTTCTGTCTGCATTAATTCTACTACCTTAAGTACCTTCCACAAGTGGAATCATCATATAATATCCTCAAGGTTCTGTCTGTATTACAACCATCAACATTTCTTTCCTTTTAAAAGCTGGATTATGACACCTGAGTTCTTTCTACCTTTCAGCTACTGTAAATAATGCTGCTGTGCACATGGATATACAAATATTTCTCTGATATTCCACTTTTCCTTTATTTGATAATATATTCAGGCACAAAATTGTTGGGTCTTATGGTTATTCTGTGTTTATATAACTGCTATGGTGTTTTCCACAGTGACTGTGTCATCTTACATTTCCACCAGTAATATTTAACTTGTCTTAATATATATTATATATATTAACTTGTCTTAATATCTCTCTATATATAATATCTAAATACATGTGAGGTTTCAGGTCTTTTAAATATTCTAAATATCATAAATTATGTTTGTAGTGAGCAACATATTTGTTATGAGAGACTAGTTTTTACATGTAGACTAAATAGCCAGTATGTTTAAAGTTGCTGATATATTTTATATGTTCATTTTACTTGTATGGTGATTTTGTTATTGATGCTGTTTATCTAATATCTGGGTTCCATATATATTTTTACAATATTGAATAACTTATTATATAGGGAGATTATATCTAAAAAATAAATTGTAGTCTGCACATTTATATGGAAAATAGTTACCTGAAACATCAAGCATGTATTGCCATATGCTTAGGGTTTTAAAAATTTGTTGCAAGCTATCCAACAATAGAATATTTGTCCTATAGAATGATTGAAATCCAGTATATTAAAAAAATCAACCATAGAAAATTTACATGAAAAATTGAAAAATTTAATGTGTTACAATTTAAATGTTTTTTTTAATTTTCAACTTTATTTTTATATTTGAATAATATAGGTTCAAATATCATTTAACATACTGAAACAACTCCTTTCAAAAAGATGTATGTGTTTCAATAGAAAGGGATGACTCCTATGTGAGTTAAATATTCGAAGGTACTTTCATGACAATCAGTTACAAATTAGGTTTTTACTGAATATTAAATGATACACCAAGAGTTTAAATGCAAAGCTGAGGCTGGGGATTGCTCGAGACTGTGGTACATGGACAATGTAAGCCTGTGGTTCCGCGGCAAAAAAAGTGAAACCTAGTCTCAAAAAAAAAAAAAGAAAGAAAGAAAGAAAGAAAGTAAAATAAAATCTTTAAATGCAGGTAACTTAGAGGATGGATAGTTTTGAATTTTTCCATTAAAGAGGAAGTATATGAAGTATATTGATAATTACATAAAAAAGTCCACACAAAACATATTTCAGCCTGTTCAGTGAATGCTTATACAGAAGTACCAATTTGAAATAATAAAAGTCACATTTTCATATCATAAGCCTTTGATTTACCTAATGTCTTCAAAATGTCTTTTTTAACACATGATATAAAATTTTTTATTGTGATAGTTACTTCAGATGATCTAAAAATGACATCTGCTTAACCACAGAAATAATTACATATGTTTAATTGTAAACAAAATTTTTGCACTTATTATGTCAGTCTTCATCTCATTGAAAGGAACTTTAAAAAACAAAGATATTGTTTGAATTGCTAATCAAATCAGGTTGGCAGTTATAAATGAAATACTGACATAGGGGAAGGTACTACCTGGGTGATAGCACCTATCCATTCATGAGTACAAGAGATATGAGAAACATTTCATCAATAAACCAAATTTGATCTTGAGTTAGAGACCAGTTATGTTCTCCACAAAATCCTGAGAAGAAATGAGTATTGCTTTATTGACTAGCACAATAAGTCACTGTCACCTTTTTGTAATTGCACTGTGAACTAGACCAGTATAGCTTAACTTGGACAACAAAGAGAAAGACCATTCTATTTCTAGCATCCTTTCTTTGCTCTTGTTACTATAATACAAATACAGAGATTTTTAAAGATGACTTTATAAGACATTTTAATTTTATTACACCCTGTCCATTATTGGACATTATTTGATTTCTCTCCTCAGGTGTGTCCCCGTAAATCTCTCACAACTACCTCACCTGTGAACTGTTACCATAGTTCCTTGTGTTATGCTCGCCCCTATTTTGATTCCTCTCCTTTCCCTGCCACTGCTGTACGTTTCATATCTATAGTTGCCTGGACGTTTTATCTTTTTTGGGGGGGGTACTTTGTTCAGTTTCCTTACATTCCTTCTGCAAATTATGCTATCATAATTATTCTTTTTCCTTCTGACTTAGTTCACTGAGTATTGACAACTGTAGTATACCATTATGTATGTATACCACATCTTCTTGATCAATTTATCTGATTTGGGGCATTTAGGTTGTTTCCATATTTTACGTACTGTAAATAGTATTGTAATAAACATAAGAGTGCAGGTTTCCTTTTTAATTAGTATTTTTCTGTCCTCTGATCAGATTTCTAGGACCGGAATTGCAGAATCTTGGTAGATTCATTTTTAGTCATTTGAGCTTTCCCTACACAGATTTCTATAGAGATTAGACCAGTGTGCATTCCTACCAGCAGTGTAAGATTGTTCATTTTTCTCCGCATCCACAGCAGCTACAAATACAGAAGTTTTTGAAGTAGGTTCAGTTTGACTAACCTACAATAGTACATAAAATCTAAAAGTCATTAATACTGAGGCAATTACACATAGTTTATTAGTCTTAACTAGTTTCCATTACCCTTCATGAAGGGGTCACACTTTTAGAAGTAGCAGTAGTAGAAGTAGTAGTAGTAGTAATAGTAGTAGCAGTAGTAGTAGTGATAGTAGTAGTAATAGTATTAAAAATGTTTTTTTCTCTATATTTTTATTAATATTGGTGTATATTGTTATTTATATTTTTGAAGTTTCTTTCTGTTGATATTTCCCTATTCTTCTATAATGAAGGCAATTATAGCCCCCGTCCCCCAACCTTATGCCCACCCATCCCCTTTTCCTTTCTTTCTTGAGACTCTTAGTTCCGTGGTCTGTTTTCAAGGGAGAATTTTAAAATTTGACTTTAATTTTGGACAGTGACTAATAACACTGGTTTTAAGATGGCAACTCCAGTTTGGGTTTAACTGTTTGATATATGTAAATATCCCAGAAAAGTTTGGAGTGAATTATCCTCAGCAGCACAAAGCTATTGACAAATTGCAAATTTCCTTTCAATTTATCTTTTCAACCTAACACTGACTAGATAGCTTCCCTTTTACAAGACATTTAAAGTTCTTAAAAATCTGTACCAAAAATAATGAGTTCAAGAAAATCTACCCTGTTGGCTTTTTGCTGCAACTTGTATCTATTCACGCAAACAAAAATGAACATGATAAGTTTATTCTTACTGATGTAAGTGCTTCAGGTTTTCTCTCCTGAAATTTAAACACATATATAGACATTCCATTTTCTTTTGAAATATTATATATTATATTATATTTATCTGCATACTGGGTAGTTCTATGTATCCCAGCATCATCATTTACATTTTTTCTCACTTGTTTCTAACCTTCTACTGTATTATATGGCCTTTCCTTGGCATCTCTTTGGTTGTTTGATATTGTTATGTATCTCTTTTATGGGCTTTTAAAATTTATATACATTTACATAGTATGTTCTTGTTGGTAAGATACCAAATCTACTTAATTTGCATTCTGCTGATGTCCATTCCACTCATAAGAATAAAGTTTCTTCTCAATAAATAATTAGTGATTTTTATTGATTACCTTATATTTTCACTTAAAGAGCATGACATCTAAACAGACTTCAAACTGGGCAGCAGTAATAGCAAAAAAGAACATTAATTCATAAGCTTAGTTTTAGAAAGTATCTGGTGTCTATTTTATTGCTTTTTTATGTTACTTCATTTCAAACTAACCCAATGACAGAGACAGGATGCGGGAATGATGAGCATCTTGTTGGTGGTGAAAGACAGAGCATCCTTACAACTCAATTGTGAGCTTTTCTTTTTCAAATCTTTGTATTTCTGTCTTTTGAGCCTAAAGGAGTTAGTTAATAGGAATAAAGAATGTCCAAATAAAATAGCAGACTAACTTGAGTTAGCTCATACTGCTAAAGTAAGTTGTTCATTAGGATTTGTGAAAAATACCAAAGAGTCTTCAGCTAATCTGAACTGATGAATAGGGAGTTTGTTTAAATCCCTTTGAAAGGACTTCAATTAACATTGGGATTCCAGATTTTCTAGACTGTATTTCTATGCTTATTTGTTTCTTTTTCAATATTTTTAAACATTGGGAAAGAAAGCATACAATGACAGTGACAATAGAAAACAAACTAAACCAACCTAGAACTGGTATTACACTAAACTTCTTTGTTTTCCTGTTACTAAGAAAAAGATTTTTTCCCCACTACATCAGGAATAATTTGAAGAATTTGGTTTACCATTTTAGAACTAGTTTTATCATTTCATAATTTGTGGTATACATTTATTTGAGTATTACAACCTATATTTAAAAACTCAAGCAAAAATACTATCTTCTTTGTGTCAGAAACTAGATATTTTGGGTTTTTTATAATGATTAACTCTCACAATAAAGTTATTGAATGGATTACTATTATTTCCATTTTGCATATCAAGAAACTGAGGTTTAGAAATGATCAGGTAAGTAACAAGTGGTGGAACAGGGAATAACTATTGATTTATTAACATGATGTTATTGTTATGTCATTATGTTGACCTCATGTGGTTGTGACTCTTTTTAGGTGGTATAGATATTTTTGAAGTGTTCTCATAATTTTAGCACTATCAACATTATTATTCTAAGATAACATTCACATGATTCTCTAAAGCTTGTCTTGGTTATCTATCTTTAAATGTAAATTGTAAATTATTTGCTTTTTTCCTGCTAATTTATTATCATTGAAATATTTCAGAATGTAAAGTCCCTGTTTATATTTTCTGAGAGACATAATAAGTAACATTTTCTGTTGCATTATAATAGCAAGATTTTTATGTACTTGAAGTTAGCAAATGAAAATCTATTTTTTACTTCATTTCTCCTCTTTCCTCTTTTTAAACAGTATTAAGGTATTATAATGTTGATCTTTTTTAAATGGTGCTGTATCACTTGCCTTATGTTTTACAATCATCCCAATTGGGGCAGGTTCATCAGTTCTAGCAGCTAAAGAATGTCAAAGCCCTTGAGGTTATCTTCATAGAATCTTTAATAGCAAATATGGGAAAAATAGACAGCAAAGAAACAGTCACTTCAATGCTTCCAGATTCTGCCCCTCTAAATTCCCCACTTTCTCCCTCCTCTTGCCCTCTCTAATTTTCCTTAACTCTCCTCCTCATGCTCTCATTCTCCTCACACTCTCCTTTCATCATTCTCATAGGGTAATGCCACCCTTTAACTCTGACTCTGCCTTCTTAGGTGTGTCCACTTACCTGCACAAACCATGTATAATCATGTGAAGGGGGCAATACCACATGTTCCAGCCATAGAGGCTAATGGCAGAAAAAGCCTGACCACCCCATTTACTCGCCACTTTACTTTTTCCCTTTTTTGTGCAATAGCCACATAGGGGAATATATTCTTTTACGTGCCTTGGTGAGATATCTCTAAGGCATCTCATTAGTTTTCTGAGAACATATATAGCTCAGAAAGCACACCGGGTTGATATTTTTAAGGCTAATGAGCCTCTGATTAGCATCTGACTAGCTATAGTTAGCAAGACATATGCCCTTCCACTGATTTATAGTGATTAGCATAATCCACGATTCTTATTTGTCTTTGAAAGTTAGCTTATCAGTTAGCTTAGACTCACACACAAATGCACATACACGTACTTCTGATGCTCCTTGTAGAAAATATAGCAAAATAAAAATACCTTTGCATTAAATAATTTTTAGTAATTAAAGCTGATCTATTGAAATATTCCTTGAGAAAAACAAAATAATAAAAATATTGCTTTACTGTAAAATGTACTGACAATCAGGTAACCCCCTACACATAACTATATACAATTATACTCCACATAATGATGTTTTCTTAAGTATGAGCTGCATATACAACAGCCATCCCTATGTAGTTGATGTGTGAATCATGTTTAATGTTGCACTAATTGTTGCACTCCTTCTTTCACTAAATATTTAATTAAAATGTGTCATGTGTCTTTTATCAGTGTGAACTTCTAGAGGCATGACTTGAGACAATACATGCAGACATAATCCCTGTCAAAATACTTAGTCTAGTGGGGGGTGGTGGTGGTAAGGTAGTAATTAAGTAAAATATGAACTGTGATAAATTGTATAGCAGAGAAACACATAGTAGGAAGAAATCATGGAATTGGGAGACTAAAGAATTTTTCTGAGGAAACATATTTCAACCTGAGACTTAAAGAATAAAAAGGAGACTGTCAGTAAAATAATCAAATAGAAGGTGTATGTTTGTGTATGTCTGAAAGTCCTTTTCTGAATCTGCTGTCTTATTTGTGACATGGAACAATTTGGACACAAACTCTAAGGCCTTTTTCTGCTTAGAAAAATGTGGTTTCTATGACATTCTAAAAGCAACTGCACACTAATGAGGAAGAGTCAAGTTGTCTTCAGGTGTAAGCAGTATACTCGTAAAAATTCTTCAGCTTTTAAAGTTATAACTCTTTGAACAAATAAGGTAGTGGCTCATTGCAAGGTGAGTAGAAATATTGCTAAATGCTTCTTTAATATTTCATGCATCACCACTGAAATAAGCTAAGTGGTATTCTAGAATCCGAAAGAAATCTTGCTGTCTCTGATATACATAAATTTTTGCCCAGGGTTAATGTGCCAAGTGAGAGATACTGTTTTGTTTTGTTTTTTTTTTTCACCTGAGGACCACCCTTTTGCTATAAGAAAAATCAAATTGCATGCCAAAATTTTCATACAACCATCCTGTAAAAGATTTGTCATTTCATCCTGCAGAGAGGATTCTGAGAGAGTTAAACCAGACAAATCAGCTCTACTGTAGATTCAAATTCTCAAACTTCTCCTAGCAGTCATTAACCCCTGACCCTGACAATCTTTCAATTCTAGATACCCAAAGACAAGAAAAGAGTCTAGTACTAATGGAAAGCTAATGAAATTTTCTATTTGGGCCTTGTGGAGAATGGATTTTTGAGTGAAGTCATTGGAGGATATTACTATCAAAACTATTCATAGAAAAGAATGGACTGTGGAGAGGCCATTCCCCAGAATATTGCAATATTTCTGAGCTGTGTTTAGGCTGCGTATTGTTTGGCAACATGTGAGCACTATTTTCTTCCATCAGATAAAACTGGTCTGGTTAACATGAGACTAATTGAAGAATGGAGAGTTATTTGTAGTTATTTTTTTCAGTGGGAAGATAAGGTGGATCAGTCTCCTCTAAGACACTGAAAACCGATATTCCATTTAATATGTTACTAAGAACATCCCCATATTTAAAAAAAATTGCTTGTTTCATAATCATTTAATTTTAATGCTGACAGTAAATAACTGATATTGATGATAATGGTTTCTGGGCATACACTACAATGAAGTGACTATTTTATTTTGTAAAGACAATAGGACACAATTGCAGAGTGGAGATGGTTAGTTTTAAGAATTACCAGCTCTGCGACTCCAAGTTCCCATGTTGGTGGTTTTCCTTTTGTCCAAAAAATATGGAAAATAGTATCTCAAAAATCAGCTATTTATAGTCTGCACTAAATAAGATGACACTGATAAAGAATTTAATAAATGTTAGCTGATATTCTCCCATGTATGGGCAAAATAAGAGAAATATTAGCAGTGTACTACTGAAATTAGAGGGTACAATAAAATTTTTATAGAAATTAATGTATTGTAATTGAAAAACACTTGTTTGTCTCCTCAAGAAAGCTTGCTGTAGACATTTCATATCCAGTCCACTAGGAGAGAGTGAAAATGGATTGATATGTACAATCTTGTGTAAAAAATTACCTTTAATATCAAGACAATTAACTCTCCTATAAAATTCTCAAAATTAATACTTATGCTATTTTAAAAAGATCACTATTCACTGTATCTATCCCCTGTGTATGCACTTTAAAAATTTTGGAACTAATAATAAAATTAACATTTCAAATAGGTCCTTTTAGAGAGTAATACTATTTTCTCCATAATTGTGAGTGTGTCTGAATTGTAGAACAAAATATAAAATCTCATGAAAGTAAGCATTTATTGATGTTCAGCAACACTGTTGAAAAAATGAAATAGTTTGATACTGCACCAACTAGGACAGAACGAACAGTAAAATAATTCAATGCATTCAGTTTTAACTCAGAAGCAAAGAATGCAAGATTCAAAAAAGTGAGTTGTGAGTGGAAAAGAAAGTAATAGCCATAATTAATTTTATAATTTTTACTAAAAGTAAACTAAGTATATTCAGTATTTTATGATATAAAATTATAGATCTGTCAATAAAATACTAAGCTCTTAATGGTTATTGATTGAATATTAATTCTATTCTAATTGTAAAACTTATACAAAACTGTGTTTGATATTTTAATAGTTTGTTTTACAGCAACTCTATATACTATCTGTTTCATGCCTTAATTTTAGTCATTTAGCATACATTCTAGTGGGAAGGCATTAATTTACCAAGATACTAAATAGGCATTAGAAAAGTCTTCAAAGCATTTGAAAATAAATTTTCAATATGTGCATTTTTAATTTCCATCTATTTAACACCTACTACAAGTTCTTCAGTATGTTAAAATTACTAAATGCTCTCTAACTTAATCTAACAGACAATTCTCTCACATAGGTGATATTCTATTAATTTTATAAGTAAAACAACTTTGAAAATGTTTGTAAATATAATGAGAGCTCATAAATATACATGAGAATTTGAATTGACATTTTGTACATTTACCTAAAATATATATTATCATTGATTAAAAATGAAATTAATTTTAAGAAATTATAAATTCATATATTTTAAAAAGTTAAGTAATCTTAAGATGTAGTACATAAAAACAGTAGCTTCCTAACTTCTGGTTCCTATAGGCCATAGTATTTAAGTTTTTAATTATTTTGGTAATTATTTCCATTTATCTAAAAAAAATCCTTTCTTTAAATTTACATCATGCATCCAAACTAGACTATAAGAAATTGACAAAAGTCTGAACCTCCAGGTAATCTTTTCAAGGCAATTAAATTAAATTAGAAACCAAAAATAAGACTGTATATTTTTGCATTTGACTTGTTTTGTTGCTTTATACTTTTCAAGGTAATTAAAAGATGTATCCAATTTTATCATTGTTAGATCTTCTTCAAAGTTGTTCAATTGAGAAGTTACTTGTTTTCCTTTTATTGAGTATTTTAATGAAGATTCTATCAAATGTCAAATGTGTTTATTTAGTATTATATACATTCTTATGAAAAAAGTAAAATTTTAATTAAAATCAAACACATCTATAAATTTCACATAGCATCAAAAAGGCTATAATTTGCCAGATGACTGAATAGAGTTATGCTGCATAAAACTAGATGCCATTCTTTTCTATCAGCAATGCACGATTAAAAAAAGAAAATGCAAATATCCTGTTCACTTTACCAGAAAAACATATCATATATACAAATAAAATAATAAAATGTTAAGATATTTTATAACAACTTAAGTATTTATTTGAGATGTACTAATTAATTTTGTAAAGCATTACAAAAGAATAAAATAACTATATAAAATGGTGAGCTATATCATGTTTAATTTAATCGTGGGGAAGGGAGAATACAATTCTCTGTGGTGGTAGCTTTCTAAGAGCAACGCAAATTCTTTATCTTCAGTATAATGATTTTTGACATGCTTGAAGAACATAAAATTATATGTGGGATTATGTGCACTGTTTAATGCTGATAGGAAGTGGAATTAAATTACATTGCATATAAATGGAATCAAGCCTGTTAGGGCAATATAGAGAGGAGTGCAGGGCCCTAGCTGGAGGAAGGAGAAAGAAAATAAATGAGAAAGGGAAAATGGATGGTTGATAGGAAGCACTGAGAGAAAAGATATCTTAGAGCCATTTTAGAGCTATTGTTGATTTTTGATTTGCTTGTCTGCTGCTGCTATTCTGCTATTACAGGACCGTGAGTCCTGTGGAATCCATTCTTCACTTTTTATTTATAGCCTTTATGGTTTCTACTTTGAACTCTTACTGATATTGTTTCATGGAAAGGATTTTATGTAAGTAAACAATTTTTTTTTAAAATTTACTATCGTTATTATCAGAACTGGCCATTTCCAAATTTGGAGGACATGGCAGCAGACTGGAAATTCAGGCAGGAGTTAATGTAACAATTTTAAGCATAATTTCCTTTTCTTCAAGCAAACCTTGGTTTTTGCTCTTAAGATTTTCAGCTATTTGGATTAGACTCATTTATATCATCAAGGGCAATTACTTCTACTTAAAGTCATCTGAGTTTAGATGTTAATATTTCTACAAAAATATATTTATGGCAGCAACTGGATCAGTATTTCTTTAAACAACAAAGAATTAATATTTGATTATTTGTTAGTGACACCTAAATCTTACTAAGTGATATTGCACATAGTTACAAAAATATAACCTTTATATAAAAATTAATATATTACATTCTCTTATCTAAGTAATATATATTTTAAACACTAATCTTCATAACCATAAGATGATTATAACTTCTATTTTGTAGAAAATATAGAAAATAATAAAGCCATGATGATTTAGCTAACAGCATCATGGGTGACATTCATCTTAGTGTGTAAGTTTTTCCAGCTTTGAAACAGCTCTTTATATACATACATGCTTGTACATACATATAACATGCACACACTATATTATTAGAACAACCTATTGAAATTCCAGTTAATCTCAGTTTTCTTTTACCTATATATTATCATCATAAGCTATTCTTTGGATAATATAATGTCTGGAAATAACTATTTCATAAATTTTTATGAAATAAATGCTTGCATAAGAAAAAAGGAAATAATGAATAGCATACTAGTTGTTTTTAGTATGACTTTCTCCTTAAAAGACTAAAGTTGTTTTAGATAGACAAATTTAATCTCAATGTGAAAGTAATTATTTTGCAGTGTAAAACAAGACAAAATTCCCTCAACTTCTGATCAACTGCACAGAAACACTAAACTTTTAAACTTTAGGAAATAAATTTAACCTCTATATAAGATAGAATTCTATTGTGCCAGGATTTTTTTATACAAAATGTCATGGTATCTATATGTAGTAGACTGCTACAAAATTATTCCTCTTTCCATTTCTTATCTTAAAATATTTTGATAAGTAAAAGCATATTTCGCTTCACACTTTGAGAACAAAGTATTAAAATTCATATAACTGGTTGAGAAAAAAGATTATATGTTGTAACTCAGATTAAGCTATATTAGCAAGTTTCTTATTTTTTGCAAAATCATAACTTTATCATTTGCAAAATGATAAATGTTGAAAGTTACAACTTAGGATGACAACGATAAAGAAATAACAAGGGGTTGCATTGATGACTAATTTAACTATGCTAATGAATTTTAAAAGAGTACCTCATTTGGAAGAGTTTGCATACACTATTTATAAGAAATGTGGGGGCAACTTGAATGCATGAACTCTCAACCATCAAGTTCAAATAAGGCTCTGAATAATATATGTCACGAAAAAGCCTGGGTACTTCTCAGAGTGATATTTTTCTTCTTGTACCACAGCCAGTATTCACATTTCCTATATAGTAGCCTTTTTACATTAGTCTTAGGTTTTTAAAAAATGGTTATCTGACTTTAGTTTATAATTTTAGTCTCTATTAATGGGGGCTGATGAGAGTGTTTACTTCTTTCAAGTAGCATTAAATTTTAAACACATTGGTGAAGCCCTTTGGAACAATAAGGGTATATCTAAATAACTATTTGTCTGTTTGTTCATCTTTCTGTCTTGACCTTCTATTATCTGTATTCTTGACATAAGTCTATTGCATTCTCAATATTTTGACTGAAAAATAATTACAATATAATACAGATCTACATTGATATTTTCCTTCCTGAAAAAAAAATCAACTCCAATTCAGCTACATGTCTTCTGACTCATAAAAATGGGAGTACAGGTGCAGAGATACCATTCAATATAAGGAAAAAACCTCTGGCATTATTGGTTCAGATATGCAGAAAAAACTGACAAGATTGATACCCAGCCTGGAGCTCTTACACAATGACTTTAGTGCTACATTCTGTCCTTTTAGTAGTCCCTGCAGCTGTTGCTTCTATACCCTACCCTCTACTGATTTTTCAAATAGTATAATTGTTTCCTTAAAAAGAATGTCTGGCTAATTTGTGAAATCTCTGGTAGAAAATTTCCAAATTTCTATATCTGGAGCCAAAATTCTAGGTTAAGTTATAAAAAGCCACTGTAGTAAAGATCAGAATCTTTTTATTTCCACTTGTGCTTTAGAAAATAATGTGATTTCCATTGCATTTATTTTTATTTCCTACTAGTGATTAGTCAAGTAAATACTCTAGTTGGTAGTTTGTGAATATTTAAGTTTTATGTATAATGGACCCAGAGTAAAGAACATCACAAGGGCAGACAATGAAGTATAAATGTATTGTTCAAGACAAAGAAGTGGTCTATGTGGTCTAGAATTTCTTCCAAAGTCAAAATACTTTTTGAGACTTATTTGCTGTTTACTTAGCTGCACAGTGACTTTTCCTCTTGTTTTCAGAAACTTTCCTAGGAAATGCTTATGCTTATCCATTAAGTGAAAATGGATGGTGAAAAAATAGACTTCATAATCTGTATTTGTTCCCAATCATTTATTTAACCTGAATAAAAGATAACAAGCAAGGCAGATTTTGATCACCACAAGGTAATAAGTCAGTACATGTAAGGACAACCAAATATCTGAAAATCTATCCTAATCATTGGAATCTTGACTATGACTATTTAAAAAACTTCTTTGGTACTGATTAAAAGTTTAAATGGAAAAGAATATGGTGATTCATTTCTGATGAATCAAGCAAAATCTAATAAATGTTGTCTGTTTAGTCAGTCATATTTATAAATGTCTGTTTAGTCAGTCATAGTTATATGTGGGATACTAGATACATAGATAAGATCATCTAAAAACATCAGTATGAGCATCTAATGACAATGACATAGATAAGTTCATCTTGCAAAAAGCACTTGCAATGTGTTTTCATTTTTCATAACAAAATTTGGAGGGGAAAGATATTTCTTTATTGCTTGTCTCCCCCATGAAAGTTATAGAAAGTAGTTATTTTATTTGAACATCACATGAAATACCATAGAATGTGTTTTCGCACATTTAGATCTTTCAAGTACAAATTTCCATGAAGTGGGAAGCTATCATTTATGACTCAAGTCAAATATATATAGCCATAATTTGAATTTATTTGCAGTAAGGGTTGGGGGAGCCATACTACTATATAGCATACAATTCAATTGGCAGCAAAAAGGGGGAGTGGTAATGAACCACTTGGCAAGGCTCAGGAAATAGCTGTGACAGAGGAAGAAGGGCTACATCATGGAGTTCCTGGAAGTCATCCTTCTACAGAAATGGAAGGGCCACTTCGGAGAGTGGAAAAAAAAAAAAAAAAAAAACAGTGGTCCTCATTAAACCTGTGGATAGCTGAGGTCGCCGCACCTGGAGGGGAGGCCTTGATGAAGTAGCATCCTCTTGTACAGAGGGTGCAGTGGGGTGCAGGCCAGCTGCTCCCCCCAGGGGTAGCCACATCAGCCCGGCTGCTTCCATGCGGCCCTGGGCTCCCCCCCCCCACTGCTGCCCCTAGTCAGCATGGAGCAAAGGTGGAGAAGACCCTTGGGTAAGCCACCCCCAAGCCCCTGGGTAAGCCCCCCCCAAACCCCTGGCTAAGCTCCCCCAAGCCTGGAGAGCCTGGGAAAGGGGACCTGATGGGGTTGTAGCCCCATTCACCAGCGGATGATTGTTGCATGGGGCATCCCAGATCAGCTGAGGCATTTGCCCCCAGTCCCCAGCCCAAGGGGGAATTGGTATAGCACATGCATGGACATCTGGACCCTGCCCCCATGCAGGTAGGTACCGGGTTGTGGGCAGGCAAAGGGGGGGTGGGGGGGGGCAACGGGATGTCCCTTCCATTTCACTCTCCAGTTAATCTTCAGGAGGAGCAAGAACATATATAACACAAATCCCATCATAAAATGGATGAAGGACCAGGTAAAAATCCAGCCTCAAAGCCTTACTTGGTCACAGCAGATGGACAATTGAAAGAACCAATGCATGCAAGACAGGAGAAACAGCTATAGAAACACAATATCACGAAGTGCATCTCTGCGCTCACTGGGTCTGGGAGACCCAAGACCTCATTTTGGAGATGCCTTCTGGGAGAGCAAGGCATGCCCCACACACACTATGGGAGAGGAAAGGAAAGTCAAAGACCGGGGCATCAGCCCCACAGCAAAGATACAAATTGAGGCAGAGGAGATCATGTACAATGGCCAATCACAAATGCCTGTTTCCACAAAAAAACTTCTTCACCAGCACTGGCAGGGGGTCAGAGCTCATAAATCTGATGCCAGAACCATAAGGTAAAGCAGCAAAACATAATTTCAGCTACCTGGGAAGCTGAGGCTGGGGATTGTTTGAGTCTGTGGTACCCCGGGCAACGAGAGCCTGCGGTTCTTGGGCAAAAATAGCAAGACCTAGTCTCAAAAAAAAAAAAAAAAAAAAAAAAAAAAAAAAAAAAAAAAAAAAAAAAAAAAAAAAAAAAGCAAAACAACAGTTGGGACTTTAGAAGACAGCCTGCAATGAGAAAGCATGGGAAGACCTCAAATAAATATAGACTGGCCACCCAACGCAACGTAAGACTGAAAACCTACCAGTAAGGCTCACCTGGTTCCAAGAACACAGTCCCTCACTCAATGAAAGAACACTACCACAGGAAAGAAAGAGACTAAAGGACTTAACGCAGACTAGCAAACAACAAAGAATGGGGTGTGAGAGAATGGAGGGGGCATCTAATTGAGGGGGAGAGGTATCCCAAAAACCATTTACTGAGGTTCTGATTTAAAGAATAAAAATAAATAAAACTTTATTTAACAGAAAAAACAACAATAACAAAAAACCTGTGTGCAGTTTCAGTGTCATAGGTATGAAGTTCATATACATCTCAAAGAGGTTTAAATTCCATCTCTATAGTTCATACCACTTTTCAGAAACCTCCTGTTAATTTAATTTTGGCTAAATCTCTATGCACAGCCAGATGTTTTATCTTTCTTTGCTTTCCCTTTATCTGTTCAATAGTGTCTTTATAAAAAAAAGTGGTTCCTTTTTAATTATAAATAAGTTGCTCTATTCCAATTGCCCCCACCTCTCAAATCAGTCAGGGTCACTACAATGTCAATACATAAAACATCTTCATCAGTCAGGGCTATTACTATATCAATACATTTAGCAGAAGCTTTCAGTTGAAGTGAGAGTAATTGTTTCTTTAAAATGAGAGGACTTTGATACTAAAATGTTACAACCAGTATCATGCTTTATATATCAATAAGTGTGGGATACTCTTAGAGCCAGGAACCTATTTCAACTGAAATACTAGATTCTGTGAACAAAATTGAAACTTGGGTTGGTGAGTATATATTTAAGTTGGTGCTGTTTTTCACCAGTGATGGATATTTGTTTCTCTACCTCCTTGTTGGGAATCTGAATATGAATTTTAATCCCTTCTCCATAAAGTGAACAGTTAGGGTCTATAATAAAGCATTTCTTAGTTACACTATTTGAAAGCAATTTTAGCATGACTTAATAGCTATGCACATTAATAAACCAACTTCACATATATTGCATTTTTACAAACTGATTTACAGTTTTGTCACTTTACTTTTAAGATGTAGAACTTTCATTGTATATTCATATTTCTAAGAATCCAAAGAGTTGTAAAAATTAATATATTTTTCATTTATAATTCATTGAGCAGAAAAACATTATCTGAATTGACATGGTCTTTAATTATCTCGTGTAGTGTGAATATTTATTTATTATTCTGATAAATACCACTATGCGCCACTACAGAATTCTTTCCTAGGTGAATGTTGATTGCATCATACTAGCCTTCTAAATCCCAAAATACTTCAATTCCACAATATATCAACTTAAAATGGTTTTCTATATAAATTGTAGCTCTTTAATTTTCCATTTTCATTATTTTTTTGTATAGTTTGTTTTGATTCAAAATGAGCTAATTTTGGTTATTGTTTGATAGGCTCTCAGTGTTATTTTTAAGTTTTCATTTGTTAACACTGTGCTAATTTAACCATAAGAGTATCTCCTTGTTTATGATTTGATTTGAAGAGGCACAGTAATTCATTTTTAAATGTAAAAAAATTGAGGAAGTCTGAGTTTATCTAGTACAAATGGATCTGAACCATAACACTCTGATTTGACATTTAAGGGCTAAAATTTTCTGGTTGGCCTGGAGAAAGAAAAGATGCCTTCATCTAGTGTTATTTCGTAATGTAGATAGCAAAAAAATTGTCGTTTTTTTTCTTTTTCTGTCCACTCATTTACGGCATTTTTTCCCTTCTGCTCAAACACAAAAGTAGGGAGAAAAGAGAGGATTAGTATCTAATTTAAAGGTCAACTGTACTTTGATATGGTTACTTTTATTACATTTAAAAGTTACAAATAGCTCACTTCTTTATCTTAATATAATTAAAAACAACTATTCCCAATCCAATTGAAGAAAAGAAAGAGGCACTCAGAGTTCTTTCTAGTGACATGGATTATTCATAGAAATAGTATGTTATATATATATATATTTGTAATTTTACATTTGAGTATTCCCAAGCTGTTAATATTCAATGATAATTCCATCAATGCTTTCAGAACATAAATTTTGAGGCTAAAGTTCAAGAACATGTATAGTTTTTTACTAAATTAAAGAATAAATGTTAAATCTAAATGTATTTACAAAAGCCATTTTTAAACAATAAAATTAGATTGATCAATGTTACCTAGCATAATGGCTTCTGAGTGATGTTCCTTAACTTAATAGCCTGAGTTCTCTTTCAGAACACAAAATCCAACCAACCAACAGAAACAAAAATAAAGATATGAAATTCCTGAGTATTTTCAGAAGAATTAATTCACTTGATGAATATTGAGGATCAACTTTATAGTGACATTGTTTTATCTTTGAGAATACAATAGAAAACAAAAACAGACAAACCAGGAAAAAAAAAAAAAAGCCAGTCCTAAAGCAGGCTAACTTCCTGAAAAGGAAAGTCAGTCAATGTCAACTAAATAAAGCTGATAAAAGGAGGAGATAATTCCAAGATTTTGATTGAATTTTGATTGAATGATCAGCAATGTTAGTGAAAGGGTAACATCTGGACACATGTATGAAGGAAGGCAATAAGTGAGTTATTTGAAAAACCAATGAGTAAGCCTTTTTTGATAACCAGAACAGAGTATTTTAGTGAAAGATAACAGCGAATGCAAAGAAATATAGGTAGGAGAATGCTTTCTGTGTTCTAAGAAGAGCATGTCAGTCTGTGTTCATGAGGAATATTTGTTTCTGTTTTTGTTTTCTTTTAATCTATGTTGGCAAGTTCTGTTTCCAAAGTTATTTAAATTGCTACTTAGCAATTCTCCTCAACTGTATGCTTTTCAGAAACAGCACTTTGTTTGTGTCCATGCAAGTATCTTTTTCCTAATCGACTTGTCCTTTTAAATGTAAAAAAAAAAAAAATTGCTATTTATAATTAAGGATTTTATAAAATAGCACACAGTGTCCCAAAGAACATGTGTTGATATTGTGTACACTTATTGGGACAGAATAATAGCATTTAGAAAAAAAAGAAGGTTGTGGGGTTGGGGTGCATGGGGAGACAGGCTACTTAGTGCTGGCCAGTCTGCTAGTGACACTCGAGAGCAATTTAATGCATTTTGTTTTAAATAATTTTTAAATTAGTAAAAGTCTGGCTCAGAGGAAGAGATCAACATGGTGAGGAGACTTCAAGTCATATCATATAAAAAAACAGATATTGCAAGGGAGGGGGGGAAAGGAGGAGAAATCAGGGAGGAATGAGCACAAGTGAGCAAGATAGCAGTTCATGGGTGAACAGTGGTGGGAGAAACTTGGGGCATAAACAATATTGCAAAATATAATGTAGTCAGCTAAGAAATAAGTAAAACAATAAAAAGGACATTAGAAAAACCATTATCATTGTTTCTTCAGATAAAAAGTTTTCCAGCAGGGAGAATGAAGAAGGAAAAATGAGTTCTCAATTATCTGATATTTTGTTTAATATAATCATGAACCTTCAAATCTGGAAATTATACTTGAGTTATTTGGCTCAATCCTTTGTTTGCATGTTATTATTTGGAACTTAAATCATAATCATAATTAAACTTTTTATATGTGACAAAAGACAATATGACTGAATCCTTACTCTATTAATGTTTCTAGAGGCATTAGTACTCAGACTTAACAATAATATGATATTGGCATCATCTCCATTTTACAATTGAAGGAAATGAAATTTCAGGGCAGATAGTCACTTGTTTATAGTCAAGCTACTTGTTAAGATGGATGGTTCTTTAACTCTTCACTGTCATTTGTAATAGCATTGCAGTACAGTACCAGGAAGAACTTTCTAACTACAAGAGCCATTTGAGATTGGAGATACTAATCTCACAAATGAAAATATTATAATTTAAGTAAGTTTTGATGAACATATAATATCTAAAAGTACTTTATGATACTATGTAATATATGAGCAGATATAATTTCAGGATGCATTACTAAAACTCCTCTTAATGATAACGCTTTGCTATTTTAAGTTTCATCTATGTTAAATGAATTGGTACACTTTATGGTAACAACTTGTGGTCTTTTTCTGCATTTCATATTTGATTTTAATCAATTTTATTTAATTTTTACACATTGCATTCTTAATTGGTAGAGATGTTGCCCCAAGTTCAAATTGATATGGTAGTTATAAAGCAAAAGAATAAATCTATACTTATTGGCAAATACTATTTGAGAATTTTATCCAAATGTAAAAGATATTTGCTAGTGAATAGATATCTTGACATCTAATGATAGCTACCTTACAAAAGATTTCTTGTTTGTCTTGTCTAGAGTATTTAACAAAAAGCTGCTATAACATCTATTTTACATGTATCTATTTTTTGTACATTCCTTAGTGATAAATGTGATGTTAAACTTTGGTGGGACAAAAAACTCTCTAATAAAATATTAGACTTTATTTCCCAACCTATTTTTAAGAAATAGAGTCCTTTTTATGTTAGCTTAGAATTCCCTCTATTTCCTAAGTTAACAACATTGGGAATTTTTAACTGATGCTTAGATTCACCCCAGAGAATAGAAACTATAAAGATGTATGTTTTCAGGGATGATATTAAAGGGAGACAAGGTACATATTTTATAAATGGCATCAACCTATGCATGATAGAGCAACACTTGTTGGACACATTCAAAATGTCTCTGCTACTTGACTTATATTGATTTCATAAAATTCTTATTTTCTATTTGCTTTAATTTTCCTAATCTGACTCATTACTGAGTTTTTCTACTTTGCAATATGTATTTTTTGTCTTTACCATGTATGACAAAAATAACCTATCATTGAAATATAATTATTACAGTAATAATTAAAATTCATGCTGAAATAATTTTTGATTGAGGATTACTTCTATTGAACTAGCACTATTTATTGCAAATGTATGATGTAATCTACATTTTTCTACTAACTCCTGTCACTAAGTCCTTCCTTATGTTCTCTTACATAGAACCATATTTCTTCATACTTATTATTCCCAATTCTGCTCTGTTGCAAATTAATAGTACTTATTACCTCCAAACCAACTGTACGTTTTTTCTAATGTGGTTTATCATTCTCTTCTTCCCTCATAGGAACTACAGCACCTTATAGATAGGTTCTTGTTTTCCTTGTTTAAGAAGTCACTTATAGCCTAGCAGTTGTCTTGCACTTGGGTAGGATCCAATAAGTATTTGTCAAATAGTCCCATTTTAGCTGTAAGATAAGTGAAATAAAGCAAAAGAAAGTTATCGATAATAGCTTAGGCTCTTCTTGTGTTTGGAGACTAGGGTGAGAGTTCTTGTGCATTAGCAGTGGTTGCTGAGTTTGAATCTCATACAGCATTAAATAAGTGGAAACTCAGATTTTATTTTTCATATGAGTTTTGTCCAGATGTAAGTCACCAGAGGAAGAGATAAGGTGAAACACAAAGTTGTGAGGAATCAAACTTAAAAAAAAAATGAAGTGAGACTCCTTACTACAATAAGTACTTTGAAAAGAATTGTATTAAAGTTTCACCAAGACAGATGTGATCATCATTTAGAACCTGGAGGCAGGATTTAATTAACCTCTAAACTAAAGCTTTTAATCTAGATGATTCAGAGACTAAGTTTTAGGTACTATAGTGTGGATTTATATTTTTTCCTCTGAGAAATGTCATACCACCCTAACATAAGAGATAGAATAAAATAAGAGATAGAAATGATAGATATATAAATGGGTAGGTTATTGGTAGGTAGGTAAGTGAATAGATGATAGATAGATGGATTGATGGATGGATAGATGGAGAGAGAGATAGAGCCAGAGAGAGAAAGAAAGAGACAGAAACAGAATTTTGGTATCATCTAATAATTCAATTTCAAAAATTCACCTAACCTAAAAAAAAGTCAGTTAACATCTCAGCATAAATATTTGCTTTTGCATCACTTCAATTATCTCTAGAATGTGTTCTTTCTTTCAGCTCATGAAACTAACTGGGTATTCATAGTATTTATCCACAATGAAGACTGAGAATTCAAATCTTAATCTTTTTAAAGATTAAAAATTAGATATGATTTTTAAATGAAACATTTCTTTCTGTTTTGAACATTTAATATTTATAAGATTTAATCTAAAATTGATCATGAGTGATAAGGTGATGAGAGAACCTCGGGACACACAATGATGTTATATATATATATATATATTTGTAAATACTTATATAAATAGAAAGATATATATATGCAATCAATAAAAAAATAAAAGAAAAAAAGAAAAGAAGATGCAAACTAAGAAACTAATTCTTGATATATAAAATTACATTAAGGTTTCAATGTCTATGAATAAAATTTTACTGAAACAAAACTATTTAAAAAAATAAAAATTATTTTGAGTTTCATCTATAGTATCCCATAGCATTATTACTTATATCATCAAAAGAAGGTCTACCCTATATAAAAAACAGTGCTATATTCACATGTTCATCTTTCTCTGAGGTTTATTGTTGATGTACTATTCCTGGAATTTTTTAAAGCAGTTCAGTCATATATGGCTGCAGAATCATTCTTTTTTATTTAATAGCCACATGCCATAACGAAATCTGGCTTACACACCATGTTTCTGTAGAGTTGCCAGTTCTTTACACTGAACTTTCAAGTTTATGGCAGACTGTTTGCTAAATTTTCACTTTAAGCAGGTTCCAGACTTGTTTACACATCACAATGAAATTTTATCACACTGTAAATTTCAATGCAGTTGCCAAATCTTATTTATCTTTATACTTGAGATGTCTTTATTCATGTTTTTTTGTTTTTGTTTACATAAAATAACAATTGGTCCTTAATATTTGAATTAGAAAACAAAAGGTTTTGTATTTTAATTCCCCACCTAACACCACTTATTCTATACTAAGAAAAAATTCAAAATAAAATATAAGAAAGTGGGTAATTAAAAATTGAATGTTTTCATAATGTAACACAAATGCAAGAAGTAAGTGATGACTAAAATTTCCACTGAAAAGTGGCCCACAGCTGCATGATGGGAGAAGGTAAAATATGAAATACAATAACAATATAATAGTGTATCGAACAAAATTAGTGTATGAACATCATCATAACTTAATCTTCATTAAAAAGATAAATCAAAATTATAATAAAATGCTTGGCTTAAAAACTGTATGCTTTTAAAAATTTGAAGTAATCTCTGAGATAGTTTGGGGTAACACTTTAATATCTAAATTGTTCTTTGTGTATTAATCCTCAAATGATAAGCTAGTATGGCATGGGTCAGGTATGTGGACTACTGTAGATAGAATTTTAGGAAATAAAAAACTAAATAAAACAGATAAATAAAAATTTCAGTCAAAACTATACCATTCAATGTTTTTGAAACTAAAACCTGACAAACTGTATTTCTGTTAGAATATTTATGATATGTATTGTTTCTGTGATAGTTATCTGGTTTTAAGTGGCACATACATATTTAGGTAGACTTCATTTTTTTAAAATCATCACTCATGCTTTATGTATAGTTATGGACATTATAGTAAATATTTTTGAAATTATATGTAAGAGATGACATTATGTGTAGAGTTTAATTTGGAGTTTAAGAAGGATAATATAAAATATCTTACAGAAAGAACTTTATTTTCATTTTTTATTTTCTTTACATTAAAAAAGTCAGATTTATTACAAAAAAGAAAAAGGAAAAGAGACAACTTCTTAGTCACAGGGGTTTAGGAGAGTTGTTCTGAGGGGGAGCTTTATATATGGGGATCTCTGAACTACTTCAAGCAACATCCCTTACCATAATCAACTGCTATAAGCATTTTAGTAAACGTGTATGCTCATGGGGAAAAGTTTAAACTTAAGTTTAAAACTGCAAAGTCTAGAGCTGTTCTTGGCTCATAGATTCTGCATATATGTTTGTTGGTCTAAATTAATTAAATTAATTACCTGGTGCCTGTTGATTTAGCAAGCGAATTAAAACATTATGTGAATTACTGTTGGGCAGCTGTTTGTAGACAGAATCAATATATTACAGAACAAGTACAAATCAAATGCTCAATTCTGACTTCTAACTTCTTTGCTGCTAGCTCAAAGTAAAAACGTTGCAGAAAAAAACTTTCATTGGCCTTGACGTGCTGTTTGTGTTATCCTCAACCTATCACCATAGCAGAAAGTTGAGTATAAAAGTTAAACAGAAACTTATTTAGAGGTAGTATAAGTGGATGTCTAGTCAAAATTATGTGATTGGAGTAGGGGAGGACAGCAACCAGAAGGAAGTTTGGAATGAGCTGTTCAACGGATCAGTTATCTTTGAGAATCTGAAGATGTGGAAATTCTTCCCAGAAAAAAATTACCCATGCAGGTACACACAAATTATGTTTGAATGCATGTCAAAAAATTTTTTATTTCAAAATCAAACTTCCGTTTGACTGAGTTATGAAGCTGGATGAGCTTGAAGCAGCAGCTGGTAGCATTCAGGCTTTTCTGCACATGAAGTCTCATTAGCCAGGAAGAGAATTAATGCTGAGCAAACACAGCAGAATTAAGAGAGAAATCTGAACTTGGCTTCAATTGTACCTGAAATCTGTCTTATCCTTTAATTTTTAGTTGTATGAAACAGTATATTTGACTTTTCTTAAATATCTGTTATCACAGAAATGTTCAGATCTGTCAAAAACTGCCCTATCTCCTCAAAGTTCATAGCATATTTAGCACAGTTGAGTGATTCTTGATTGTGTTAAGTATTCAATGGTCAAATAATTGTGCACATTGTCATGGTTACAAAATGTCTTTGCCTAATTAAACTTGCAAGGTGAAAAATATATTTTCACTGAATATTCATTATCATTTGAGCTTTTCAATGAATGCTGATGTCATAGTTCTGTTTCTTTCTGTACAATTTGTTATAACCCAAGAGATGTTTAGTATATTTTAATTGAATGCATTAGTATATTGAAGTGGTAAAATTCATTAATAATTTGATAATAAATTTCTTTAATACAAATCAGCTTGGATTATAGACACTACATTCAGTGTTATAAGAGAATTTTGCATTTGGGGAAATATTTTATATGCCATAAAAACAAAACAATAAAAAATAAATAAAAACAGTAAAAACTAAAGTTATATTTACCAAAAAGAAAGCTATTTTTTGAGCAAAATTTTACTTTATTTTTAGTTGTGTTGTGAAAAATATGCTCAATTTTGGTTGACAAATTACTTCCTCTAGTCAATATACTAGTAGGAAAATAACATGACTTTCTATTTTATAACTAACCAATATTTGAATGGAATTTAAGCTATGGCTAGGGTCTAGAAATGTGTCTAAATGAGTCATTGTCTCCTATTTTGTGTAAATTGTACTTTGATTTTTCAGATAATGAAGAGACTCCCACTGTACATTTTATCTTATTTATATTTGTTGAAAAAAAATCCTAATGGGATAAAATATGTGGGATTAAAAAAATCATTTTTTAGGTCTCCAACTTTTTGTTCTACTTGTCTGGCAGATAAGATCTTATTCTAGATATCATAGAAAATGGTGTTTATTATTAGATGAACCACCTACAACAGTTAATTGAAAACCAGATAGCAAGTCAATATTACTAACAAACCTCAGTTTCAAAATTTTGGAGAACTTCACATGAAGTCTCAATGAAGACAATAATGCTGGGCACAACAGAAAAGAGAAATCTAAGCTTGACTCCAATTGTTACAAGTTACAGTTACAAGTTACAATTGGATCCAGTTATACAAGCTACAATAGTTTCATTATTTTCTCATATACTGTATATTCGCATCTATTGCATGGGCTAAAGAAGCCGTTATTATGTCAATTCACCACCAGTACCATGATGCATATGCTTCAACATTAAGTCAAGTTAAAAATGTCTTAAGAAGAAAATTTTAAGTGATGTTATACCTCTGCTTAATTGTTATCTTGTCATATACTATTGTAAGATGATCTCACTACTGACAAGCTGAATATCTTCATTGGTTGAGTGAAGACAGTGAGATAATAGTCTATTTTCTGTAGGCTGCTTCTTAAATAGTTGTATCCTGAATCAAATTTCTCTCAGAAACACCTCCTCATACCCCATCAGTATTCCAGTTGGATAGTAATTTTTATTATTTCTAATTTTTTGGAGGGGGGGTGATAATTTTTAAAGGCACAGAACAGCAAAACTTAAGTAAAATTACAAGATAGTCTGTTACTCATGACAGCGCATATAAATAGTTGTTCTTTAACACTCAGTTCTGATTAAGGAAAAAATGGTTTGACTAGATGATTGTAGAAGTACAAAGATGCATGTGAAAAAAAATGAATTCTCAATGAGCTAGGTAAGTATCCAGTCAAATGACTAATGTTATTTGAATATAGATTGAAAGAAGAAAACATAGTGATAATTATAGTAAGGAAGCAGATTAAAGCAAAGGAATATTATGAAAGTAGTGCAAATTAAGGTGATCATCTGAAAAGGAAGAAAGAACATTTTAACATGGAAAATATTTAAATGGAAACACATGTAATACTTAGTATGAAAAAAGTCTTAAAGGAATTCATATTCTGTTATAAAACATAGCCTATGTGGCTGCTATACACACAGTTTGTACAAGCTTTCATTTAACAAAGGAATCGGAAAACTTCTTTCATAACTACAAATAGATAAGAGTCATAGCATTTTCATATTTTTCCTAGTCAATGATGTGACATTTTTCTTAATAACATTATAATAGAAATAATTTATCTATACTGGTTTTAATATGAAGAGTTTCAATACCAAGAAGTACACTAATGGTGGGAAAAACTAGAGGTTGCTATATCATAACTATTCACAGAACCAGGTGGCCTATATTCTCATCAAAGGTCAGTGTTATTCATGTTATTATACAAGTTCATCACCATGATCTAAAATTTCAGCAAATGATATATTAAAATTTGCATATATCTCTGGTTATGACTAATTGATCATTATGTGATAGAATAATTGCTTTACCATTACTTAAATTTAACAGCAATATTGTTTGGGTGTAGAACTAGAATAAAAAGGAAATTGAGCAATGGATTTAGAAGACAACAGAAATATTAAGGATATCAGTTAAACACTGCATGAAGCTAAGTTTACCTTTGATTCTTAGCTTGTCAGAATCTTCATTGGATAAGTAAAGGGCAGTAAAATGTTTTTATTGCTTTCCATATGTGACTCCATTAAATTAATTCTTATTTTCATTGCATAGAGGAAAGAATACAAAATCAGCTCAAATCTCTATTTTTTGAGACACAAAATATGATAATAATGGTAATAAAAGTAATAGTGATGGTATTGGCGCAATGATATGATTATTACTATCAGAAATACTACTAGATAAAAATTTCTGTAGCTTTCTATGTGCCAAGTTTTCTGTTAAACATTGTGGATGTGTTAAACTTCCTTAATCCCTGCAATAATGAATATTACTAACATTATTATTAATACTGTTTTGGATATAACTAAAATTGTTGTAGGCTTACAATTTATTTTATAGAAGCACAGGAACAGTTCTAGATCTAATCATTGTTTTGGGAGGACTCATACTTGATATGTAACAACTCCAAATATGTTTTGGGCATTATAGAGGCAAATTTTCCATAGTTTTTCACTACCAGTAATTTTTTTGAGAAAATTTAATTATTGTATGGATATTAATGAACTTCAATCTTTGGAGATTAATGTTTGGGAAGAAAAATGAATTGTTTAAATGTGACAGAAAATTCAGTGAAATATGACATTTAATTTTTGTCTATGGCTAGGATACTGTAGTTGACTGGAATGGTGAGCTGAAAATCAATACTAGTCATTTTAAATGCTTATGATAAACTGGTAGTGGTTCCATATGAAGAGTTTCAATATATGACAAACTGATAGTGGCTCCATATAAAGCGCTTCAATATATGTAAACAGACAAATGATGGGGAAATACACCAATTTTATGTATAATTACTAAAGTGCTGGTGTTAGTCACATTAGTAATTATACATCTATGCATATGCTATTAAAACAGTCATATTAAATTGAGGGGGAAAGTTGCTCAAATTTTAATATAATACATAAAGTTGCTCAAATTATTAAAGTAAGCCTTGCTTTTTCTGTATTATGAAGTTTACATGATATTCAACATTTTCCTTATAGTGTAATGAACAATTAGTTTTGACCTAATATCCAAAAATAATAACTTTAAAGTAATTTTTATGTTTTTGAGTCCTGACTATGCATAAAAAGCAAGGCATATTGCGATATATTAGTTGAGTATTTGGCCACTTGCTTAGTTAATACCAGATTGCTATTTATGAAATGAAACATTAAAAATATCAGAGTAACTATAGTAACAATCCAAATTTTGCTTTCTAAGTTTATTAATAGTATATTTTAATCTATACATTCATGTATACAAATAGTGGAAAACTGAGCTAGTGTCAACAGTATTTTTTAAAATATCTGATAAAGACAATAAAGAAAATAACTGGTTCTTAGCCTTTAAGAGATTTCTTTAGAATTGTCTGGTTCATTGGAGCATAAACATGTATCATCTTTTGCAACAGCATCAGTCATATTCTTAAATAGACTATTTGCCAAGTTCATTTAAGTGTTACTTCTATGAACTGAAGTTGGGACTTACTACTGGCTTATATATTATATAGATTTACTAAAATGTTATTTCAAGCATGCAGCCCTAGAGGTCACTCAATTTAACTGTCTCCCAAAGTTATAATAATTGATTATAGTGGAAGTCAAATGACTAGCATATGAAACTCACAGCCATAACTGAACTCCATTTAATGCATTCACAATGTCAAAGTCAATTGCTTCTGGCAGTGCCATTCCTGTTATCATGTTGATCAAAAGGTAATGGGTAGTGACAAGCAATATCACAAACACTTCATCATAAACAAAATACTCTTCAAACACTTAAGTGACCATGGTGATCGTCTATTTTCATAATAGTCAAATCCAGCAGTCTTTTATAGCTTTTAGAAACATACCTATGTTTTATGGGAGCAAATCCTTCCCTAAGGATTTTGAATATAAGCTGGCTAGTACTCTGAAGACTGAAGCTAAAAAAAGTTTTTGTAAAGAATCAATGTGAGGAACTCACTTCCATATACAAAATAAATTTGTTTGTCTATTTATCACATAAAGATGATAGTGATATATATAAACATATTATTTTCCTTGTCCATATTATATTCTTTCGGTTTAATAAATGTATGAATTTTCTCCCTTCCTGGAATCACCTATATTCTTTTCTTATCACAAGCCAATGCCACCTCATCTGTCATGATTTGCCTTACATATACTTTCCCTCTATTGCTTTACCTAAATTTCTTTATTCCCAACCACAAATAATTGACCTCCTATTCATGCTTATCATGTCTTGTTTGTATATTTATACTATAATAAAACCAATTTCTGTCTGTAATTTAAAGCATAGCATAGTCAATATGTACAAAACTTAACTCAGTATTTTAGTCTCCCAAGCCAAGTCACTGATATTACCCAATCAATTATGTGATTAAAACTATGATTTATTCTGTTACAGTCAAAATATCAGAAACTATGGATTTGTTAATAACCAGTCTATGCTTCATCATGTTGTATTTGTACTATTGAAATCTTGTTAGCAATTCATTAAAAAAAAAAAGTATGTCCAAATGCTTAAAACCACTCTGTGTAAACTCTTCAGTTACTAAGTAACTATCAACTTGTCATCAACTTTCTTTCTAACTGGATTATGCGAAAACTTTCTCTATTGACCGGCTCTGTCAGTCATTGCTATTTTTCACAAAAACAAAAGTGATCTATTGGTATCATTAGTAAATCTAGAAATGTTTATATCAAACTATTTGTAGATATCTCATTGTGTACAAAATTAAATTTTAGTTTTTCTAAATAGAAAATAATTATGCTTTCATATATCCAAACCAATCAATTTTTCAGGTTCTCTTTCTGATACTTTCTTGTATGTACATTATCTTTATCATTACCCTATAAGTCAAATTATTCCTTCATATATCCAACTGATATTTATTGAGTGTTCGCTATGTGTATGACATTGTCTTCGGTCCTAGAGTTACAACTACTAATCCAATTAACAATTCATAAGATCTGATTTTTAACTTTCATTTCATTCATATTTAATTCAAATATCACTTTCCAATTCAGGTGTCTTTACTTACTCTATATAAAGAAGTCTGACCCCATAAAAGCACTCTCCTGCTTTTTTCAATTCAGCTTTTCCTCCCTATATTTTTAAATCTAAAAACGACAGTATTTTCTATATAATTTGCTTATAGCTTCTTTTCTACTAAAGGAAGTTCTGGAGAATTGAGATGGCTGGCTGCTAGAAGTCAGTAAATAGGGAACAAACTTGAACTTGAGAATTATTCTCAAAAGAAAGGTGAATCTCACAAAGTACAACTCACAATTTCATAGTCCAACTGCTATTGTCTATTTGAAGGTTTTCCTCCCTTTATTGTCAATCTTAAGTGATCTTAGTTTTATTTTATTAGCAGAGGTGAAGGATTTATGTAAATCCCTACATTCCATTTTCCATAATCCAATTATATTCATTTCATATGTCAAGCTCTAGCTCAAACAGCTCCTTTTCTATAAGGTTCTTCTTGACATTGTTGTAAGAATTGTTTCTTTTTCTTTCCTATGCCACCAAAGAGTAATACTTCTATAAAACAAATTTATCATTGTGAATGAAAGTTATTTTTGACTCACACATATGTAGCATTAGATGGGATGAAGAAAGGGTAAGCAAGCACTAAACTACATAATGAGAATTTCCTAGAAATATTGTATTGTCTTTCCTACAGATGAGAGGTAAAAGTCAAATTATGTTAGCAGCTCAGATGAGCCACTTTAAACACTATTATGAAAAATTTTCTAAGACAAACTATTATTTTGAAAAAGAATAAAGATATTGGTACTCTTAATTTTAACCACTTGCATATATTATGTATAACATGAAAGCAAAAAAATAAATATACTTTCCCATATTGTATTAGTCAGCATGAAATACTGGAGACATACTCTCATTTCTACAAGTAAAAACCCTGTTCTTAAAAGTAGTTGAGCTCTTAGTTGTGAGCTGATATATTTAGACATCAAGTATTAGACATCAAGTCCTAAGGGGAATAAGCTAATGAGACTTAAGTACTTGGTTTATATTTGTCTGTTTAATGCCTTTGGGAAATATTAAAACTATGTTCATTCAATTAACAAATAATTATTGAGCTTTCATGCTAAATATTTGATATACAGTGGTTCACCTAATGGTGATATTTCTTGCCCTCCCTCTGGGAATATACTAATAACTTAGGAATAAACAAAATGAGCTATTAAACTGACTGAAGACAAGATGGAGCAAGGAAAGCAGAGAGTGTGGCTATAGAGAACAAATGGAGGCCTGTCTCCCTGGGAGGTTCTTTGAAGGGAGCTAACCTACATGCTGAAACCCAAGGATGACATGGAATAATCTCTAAATGAAGGGGAGGGGAGTCTTCTAAGTTATAAGAAGAGATAACGAGTTGTTCAACATCTGGAAATCAATTAACATAATACACCACATCAACAAAGAGAAAAACAAACCCACATGATCATATCAATAGATGCAGAGAAAGCATTGGACAAAGTCCAGCATCCATTCATGATAAAAGTCCTTGAAAAATTGGGGATTAAAAGAACATACCTCAACATAATAAAAGCCACCTATGACAAGTCTATGGCAAACATCATCCTAAATGGGGAAAAACTGAAATCATTCCAGTTCCAGATCTGGAAACAGGCAAGGATGCCCACTCTCCCTAATACTCTTTAACACCGTTCAAATGTTCTTGAGGCAGTCAGGACATCACTGTGATTCTACCCCTGTAGAAAAGCAGTGGGAAAAATAAGGAGATAAGGTGAGAGATGGGAGATTGAAGAAGTTTACAGACAACAGATTCTGCAAGTCTTGTAAGGTCAGACAGGCACGTGGTTTTAATTTTGAGTTTAAAGTTCTTTAGGAATGAAGATACATTCTAGATCATTATGCTCTATCTGGCAATTTTTCACTATTCTTGCTATATCTTCATAGCACCCTTATCTGCACAACCTTTATTGTTAATTCCCCTCTGTAAAACAATTGAAATTGATCTTTTGACTTCAAACCTATCTTCAGTCCCTAGTTAAAACTAACAAACTGACAGAAGAACTAAAGCACACATCAAGGAAGGGGGAAAGTAGGTGAAATCAAGGAGGGATGAGCACAAGAGACTAAAATGACAGTTTAAGGGTGACATGGTGGTGGGAGAACCTTGAGATATACAACAATAAGTATATATATATATATAATCAATATAAAATCTATATACATATGCGGTCTTCATAATATTGCCTAAATTTCACAGCACAAGATAACAGTGATCATTTAAATCTCAAAAAAAAAAAACAAAAAAACAAAAAACAGCTTAATCCTCTCCAGGACCTTTCATAGGTGCCACATTGTACTATGGAAATTTGCTGATTTCAATATGCTTAAAATCTAGAGTTTTATATTTTATTATTTTCAGGTATTATTTTATAATAACTTATAAATATTGTTGAAATTCCTAGAAATCCAGCAAAATACAATGAAATAAAATATTTTCTAAGAAAATAACTTAAAATGAAAACAGCAAATTATATAATATCAACTATTTATCAAACCTATGTAAACATCATTGTGTGGGTGAAAATTTACATATTAGTAGCATATATTGAACTATTTTGAGGGTCTTCTAGTTTTGCAATAATTACTATCTGTATATAATATATTGCAATGATAATTGAATCACCAAAAGTTATTTTTTTCCATCCCAAATTTCAGTTACTAACTTATAATTTCTTAATTTCATGAATATATCTACTCTGAATTACATTACTATAGACCAATTTGCACTTTTCAAATGTTAATGTCTCATTTCCATCAGGGTTTTTCTTTTAAAGCAAAAGGAGTACAGGAATGAAAAATGACATTCAATAAGAACATTAAAATTAGTTCTCAATTTTCACATTTCAAGGGAATAGATACATCTAATTAAAATTTCCATCAAGTGTACATCCTCTAACTATGTGTATGTAGCCTTTGGCAGTTTAAATTCACATGGGAAAAAATGGTTTTGGCAGTATCTCCTCAAGTGTAGTTTAGGAACACCTGGAATGTTTTTGAAATTTTAGACTACAGCATATTATGACAACTTATATTTTTTTTCTGAGAACCCAAAATTAGCATTTTGATTAGTGCTCTTGTGATTCTTATTCATACTTGGATGGGCTTAGGTGGACTATCAATCAGATAGCACAAAGACTAATGGATAAAAATCTAGGAACTCAATATTTATACTTTTGCCTTTATTAAGAGGCAAAAAAAATCCTCTGATTTAATCATCTCAGGCTACTATTCCTCCACAAGTACCACTGTAGTCCAATGGACCTGGTAAAAGTATTTTATGGGTACTTTTCCCTTTTCTAGTCTATGACTACAGAATAACTTATTTATACTGTTAGCTCAGTTATCTTTTGCTGCAGAAATTTAGCATTACCCATGTTCTGCAGAAAGTCAGACATGAAAGAAAAGAGCATTACCTAATTTTACCAAAAATGAAAAATATTTCACATAGTGATAAACTATGAACTATTAGCAGTCCATATTACAAGATTCAGTTGCATTAAAATTTTATTTTACTGCTAAGAAAAGTTTAACTTCAAACAAGAAGACCCTGAGATGTAACGATTAGACAAACAAAACTGAAATTTGATAAAATCAAATGGGCACCTAATCAATCAGAAGTATTAAATAATAGTAACTGGTACACATTTAAGCCTAAGTACATGGCAGGCAACATTATATAAACTATCTTAGAGATAACTCACTTAATCATTATAGCTATTCTAAGAAATAGCAAATTCTTCCCTTTCTAATTTTCAATAAAAAATAAAGTAATAATTTCTCCTTTAGAAATAGTGTTAGTTCATAAAGCTATTGTGATTGATTTAATACTCTTCATTCCTAAGTCAATGTACTGTACCATTAATAGTTTAAAGATGAATAAACTAAGAGAAGATATAATTCAAAAATTTAAAAAAGTTTTAGTACTTAATTTTGGACCTAAAAATGATCATTTTCCTTATTAGTAGTGTATCTTACTAATTTGATAGCTTTTTATGATTTCCTATTTTCCCCATTTACATACATTTTGGCAGCTTTTATATCTTATGTTATTTAAGTCAGTATAAAAGTTTATATTTAACATGTTGCATTCCCATAAAATATTGCATAATAATAATTGTCTGTTCTTACCCTTAGGTTGTCCTTGCTATACAGATAAGAAAACAAAAACAGTTATTCATTCATTCAGTGAATGCTTATTCTCAAACTATAATATTCCAACTATTCTCTTATCTAACAAGTAGCTTTCTCTTATGTCATTAGATGCTGTCAGTTGTGATAGCAGTTATAATTCTCACTCTCAGAGGTCTAAAGTTTAGATGGTACTGATGTTAATAATCACAACATATCCCAACTTCATGGAGTTATTTGGAGAACTGAATGACATAATTATATGAAGTACTTGATTTCTAGTATCTATAGATATCAAGAGTTTAAAACATATTTAGTAGCATCATTATTTTTTAAATCAAGAGTAACATAGAATGTAGAAGCTCAATTAGAATTAAATTACAGTTGTTTAAGATACTGTTCATAGCACTTAATCCAGATTGAAAGCAACAACTAGAGAAAATCTTACTCCAGGCAGCAAAATGACAGGATATTTTAATGATTAGTGCACAACCACCACATCATGATTCTCATAACAAGTGCAAGTATGTCATGACTATCTGTCTTTGAAGGGTTTTTGGAAGGAAGGAAGCTTTACTGAAAGAAAAAAATTTTGTTTTGGATTTCCAAGTTCTATAGCATAAGAAAGCAAGTCGGGAAAAGGATTTTGAATGAACATTCACTGAACTAATAACATTCTACACATTTATGATTTAGGATAATCATGGATTCAGGTATATCTGCCTAATTGATTCAATTTTGAAAAGAAAAACAATAATAAGTTTTCATCTATCATCATGCGACCATCTATTGTATATGTGAAAACATATACAGCTTACAAATGGAGCTCCAAAGTTCTGTTAATTTCACTCTGTGGGTGATATTGATTCTTCAATTAATTTCTCTGGTTGATATAACACATAAACTATAATGTAAGCATCTCCAATCTATCCTATATAATATGATAGAGGAAATTTAGTGGAGAAAGATACAAATGAATAAGCATAAATATTAGAATAAAAAAAAGTGTCATTTGTTATAGTGCTTTTTCATATAAGTGGTCACAATCTGATTTGTTGTTGATTTTTAGAATATATCATCTATTATTCATTATTTTCTTTGTCTTTATAAAGAAGCTGATGCAATTAATTTTTTTAAATCTCAGAGAGTAACTCTGATCATCATTTCTCAGGTTTTATGTATTTTCTGGTCCTATTTGAATTGTCAATCTTGACCTACATATTATATTTAACCATGACATATTACTGCATTAAATGGTTATTTAAAGGACTCCCTCAGGTTTTAAACAGATACCCACTATGAAGCTATTTAGACTTTCCATTAAATGTACCTCATGCTGCACAGAAGCATGCTGTACCTATGGTTCCCTGTTTATCCAATGGAATGAGAATTCCAAAAATGGGTTTGGCCTTTAAATGAATCCATTCTTGTATCGTCTAATGAAGCCGTTACTCTGTTGGGGTGTAAGATCTGCTAACCAGCATACATCAGCATTACAGACATAGAAAATGAAAAGAGGAAATGAAATGAAACATGGAGTAGAGGTCAAAATGGCTGACTAGCAGAACCCTGGATCCTCTTCTCCACAGACACAGCAAACACTTAGATACAGTGGCACTTGAGGAACTATCTTTGCAAAGGAATGGGGATTTGAGAATCAGCATCCCCATAAAAGAAAAGTGACAGAAACTCTCAGGAAAAGCTGGAATGCCTGAGACACAGAGCCACCAAGCAAGTCTGTGGGATCATTGTGACCCAAGATCTGAAGAGACTTCAGGGCCATAGAGCCTTTAGGGTGAAAGACTTACTCCCACAGGTGCATTGCATCAGAAAAGATATGTGCTCACCCAAGTGTGGAATATAGGAGCTTTTCTCTGGAGGGCAATGGGATGCTTGGGAGTAAAGATCCAGGAATGGGACACAAAATGAGTAGAATAGGGCTGCTGCTAGTTGTCTTCTCTGAGTTCTCCTTTGGCTATATTGCTCTGGTGCTGCTCAAGACCACACTTGCTGAGATCCAATAAGAAATTAGAGTTGGAGAACAAGACACTTGCCTTTCTGCCATGAAGGTCTCTTCTGATTATCAGTCAATCCTTGAATTTCCCAGGCCATAACAGCCCACAGTCATTGCTGATGCTTGGGCCTCCAGGAAAATCTGCTCTATAGAGTGTGCTGGGTACAGACAGTGAACACAGGTTCTGTCAGGGACTTTCCCACAGACAGCACTTGCAGTCTTTGGGGAAAATACACCCTTCTCTAACCCAGGTTCCACTGGCTTCCAAGGTCTCACTTTCCAACAGCAACTTCAAGGTTGTGTACCTGGGGAAGAATCTGTCTGTGGAACTTGCTGGGAGCAGGTGGTTGTCAGAGATCCCACCAGAACTTGACTTGTCAGAGATCCCACCAGAACTTGACCAGCTAGCTCTCATTGTTTTGTGAGATACCCTAGCCCAGGTGGAATTGTCAGACTTCAGAGCAGTCTACCTGTTGCAAAGAATACAAACACTCATAATGGCTACCTGCAACCTGAACCCCCAACTTCTCAGAAAGCTCTGGTCCCACTTGAACATTCAAGAAAAACCCCTTAGGTCAGTGCTAAGCTGCAAATGAGGAGTCAATCTCTAGTCTGAGGATGCTTGAAAAGTTTTATCAGAGAAATGTGCAGTTGACAATGATTTCAGAATGTTCCTTGAGCTTACACAGCTACTGCAGCCAGGTTGAACTGTGCAGCGGACATACAATAATAGTAACCTGTTACCTCCTCCTCCCCAAACCATGACACAGGAAATTGGACTCTCAGGCAACCACCCCAAACTGGTTCTTGAGCTCTGGTTATCTTAATTGCTAATAAGATATCAGCTTATATATGGTCCACATCAAAATGCAATATTATTCAGCTATATGTATGCACATATTCCGCTATACACACACACACTACATCAACAGCATGAAAGATAAAATCATATGGTAATATCACTAGATACAGAGAAAGGATTTGATATGGTTCAACATCATTTATGATAAAAATTCTCAATAAAGTTGAGAGAAAAGGAAAATGGATCAAAGATATAAAGGTCATATATGTCATAACTTCTAACAGTGTTGTTAAACTGGATATCATGATCATAACATCATAACTTCACTAACATTAACATCATAATCAATGGTGAAAACTGGACAGCCAAATGTAAAAAAGTGAAATTAGAACTCTATAGACAAAAATGAATTTTAAATGGATGAAAGCCTTGAATATAAGTCCTGAAACCATAAATTACATAGATGAAGATATAGACAATATGCTACATGACATTAGCCTTATAGATATCTGGTAATTCAACTCCAATGAGAAAGGAAATAGAGGCAATGACAGATATATGGGACTACATCAAGCTAAAATGGTTTTACATGGTGAAAGAAAGTCAGTAAAGTGAAAAGGTATCCTACTGCATCAAGTGAAATCTTTGTACACCATACATCCAACAAGGACATAATATCCAAGATATATAAATAACTTATACAACTCAATAACAGATAACACAAGTAAGTGAATGGAAGATTTGAGTAGACACTTTTCCAAAGAAAATACACAGATACCCCACAGGACTGACTTAGGAATGCAAGGACAGGTGAATGGATAAAGATATGGTCTATATCAAAATGAAACATTATTCAGCTATTAAAAAAATAAAATTTTCTTGTTCACAGCAACATGAGTGGAACTGGAGGAATTATGCTAAAAAGAGTCAGAAGAAAAATACAAATTCTAGATGATTTCACTGTATGTGGAGGGAAAACAAAGCAAAGGAATAGATAAACCCTAGCAAAATAACCCTTTGATTCTGACTCCAGGTTACCAGAGGGAGGAAGTATAAGAGTAAGGAATGAAAGGGACTCAGTGGCCCATGGTGAGAGTTTATTGGTGTCTTGATGCCAGGGTGTTGGGTGGGATGTGGTAACATACATATGAAGAAATGTAAACTTGTACTCCTTCTGTTTCCTAAGCCAACCTCATTGAAAACAAAACAAGCAAAAGCCAAAGCCAAAAATCAGAAGAAAAATTCCTTTCTCTTATTTCCTAGGCTTATATATTTGGACACAATATAACAAAACACATTGTTGTTTGTTCTTGATGAAGGAAAAGATGCTTATTGTTTATAAATTGCACTTAAAATACATGAAATAATTCAGAAAAAATATTGTAGTCAATTATTTTCATAATAATATTCAATATAAGAAAAATAAATGAAAGGAAATGTCATGTTATAAATATTTTAGTGGTATTTAAAAACTATAAAAAAGGAGCTATTTGTGATAGAGCTTGACATATGAATGGATATAATTGAATTATGGAAAATGGAATGTGGGGACTTACATAAATCCTTTACTTCTAATAGAATAAAAGTGAGATGACTTAAGATTGACAATGGAAGAAAAAAAAAACTGAACTCTACATGGATAAATGTAGCTGGACTCTAGAATGCTGACTTGAAATAGGAAAGATTTACTTTCCTTTTGAGAAAAATTCACATTAAAATTATTCACTATTTAATGATTTCTAGAGGCCAAAAATCTCGGTCCTCACTGAACTTGCTTTATAGTAGAGTAGGAGATATAAGCAAGCTGTGTAGGAATTATGATTAAAATTTTAGTTTTATAGTAGTAGAAATTCTAATCATTTTAGGATTAAAAATATTGTGGGAAAAACTTTAATGCTCTATAAAATAGTGGTGCATTGCAGTAACTAACTAGTGTCTTTGATTTTGTGGTAGCCATGGACATACACAGATCTTTAAGGCAGGCTCCTTTTTTTTTTTTTTTTTTTTTTTAACTAGGTCTCGCTATTTTTGCCCGTGGAACCGCAGGCTCTCGTTGCCTGGGGTACCACAGACTCAAGCAATTCCCAGCCTCAGCTTCCCAGGTAGTTGGGATTACAGGCATGCGCCACCATGCCCAGCTATTTTTTTGGAACTAGGTCTCACTACAGGCCCCAGGCGGGACTCCAACTGGGATCCCTAGCCCCGGTCACTTCATAGGCTGAAGCTTACAGGTACGAACCACTGTGAGACAGGTTCTTCTATTAGGCGCGTAGTTGGCGGCCAGTCTCCAATTGTAGCAATTTGGGATCCATTTCAAAATGGTTTTTTGGAGGCCAACCTCCTTGAGCAAATGCCAGTCTGACAGGTTTTCTAGGGATGTGTTGTTTCTTCCTAAGTGCAATTTCTCCAGTGAGAAATCTTTTCTCTAGGGTTCTAGTACTTAACCAAAATTTTCTCAGATTAGTATATTCCGTGGCTCTCTTTCAAGAGAATAAAGAGTTTCTTTGGGCTATCAAGCTTGAGTGGAAAATTCAAATCTTTAATCTGAGTTTTGTTGAAATATTGGAGTTCATATGAGCATTGCCACTGATAGGCTTTCTGATCTTGTTTTCCATATAATTTAAATCCAATGACCATTTTTCCAATCTTTAAGAATGTGTATTTCTGAATTTCATAGATTTTTTCCTTTATATTTGAAAACCATTAATTTTTTGTCTGAATTTATTTTTTTCTTGTAATTTCTTGCCAAGTGGAGCTCACAGTTGCCAAAACTGTGTTTGTTCTTTCTAATCACTTTCCTATAGCTTTTGGTTCAATACATTCAGGCTTTGCCTTCCAAGTTATCATAATCAACAACTTTACTAGTTTTCTACTGAATATAGCATATTATTGTAAATCCAACCTGATGCATTCTTTTTCTTTAATGACCATATATATTTATGCAGAAATATAGCCATGTATTTCAGTAATTTGAAAATTAAATAATTATTCCTTGTTTAGACTACTATCTAATATGGCGAGGGTAAGGGATCTCTGTTAACTGCTCATACATACACCCTAGTCTTTTCCGTGCTCCTATATTAAACACCTTCAGCCATGTAACCACCAAGTTCAAGGTGCATGAAAAAATAAAATGTTGAGGGAGCATCCCACTTTTAACTTTCCAAAAGATGTGACATTTCACCTCTCTGTTGTAATTTTTAGTTCATACCTGAACTAACATTAAAGGGGACTGGGCAATATTTATTTCTTTCAGAAGAATGAAAACTAAACCGCAACTTGATATGTTTACATAGTGGAATATTATTCATCAGTCACAAAAGATAAACTTAATGCATTCGTGGCAACATGGATGGAACTAGAAGGAATCATGCTAGTGGAAATAATAAACCAGAAATAAAATAAAAAAGGAAAAATAGTGGATGGCCTCACTTATATTTTGGAAAGAGGAAAAGCAAAAAAAAAAAAAAAAAAAAGCACAACAAAAGGCAAAACTAACAAACTGAGAGCAGAACAAAAGCATCAAGCAAGGGAAGGGGAGAACATGAGAATGGGGTATGGGGTTTGGGGGATGAGCACAAGAGACTAAAATGATGATTCACTAGTGTGTGGTAGAAGGCATTGTATGCCTTCCAGGTATAAAATGATGTAAAAATATAGATGTACATGTATAATCAGTTAAAAAAGTAAATCTTGACTACCCTCCCCCCTATACACACAAAAGAATGAAAACTGCTTTGTTGTACAATCAAATCATCAATGTCATGAATAGGAAATTGTTTTTCTTGAGCCAATGAAAAATCTCAGTTCTTGCCTTTATGTTTATTTTGATCAAGAGTCTTCTGAACAAGTATTGGTTTGAGAATGAAAACTGAGTGGTGAACAGATAGGTCATATTTAATTCTGTTATTCTTAAGAGTATTTTTTATAAAAGTGAACCTAATGATGAACATTTAAGGTTCATTACAAATATAACTACATACTTAAACATTAAACATGCTTATCACCCATCTTATTTCCTTTCTTGCAATGTAAATGTGCTATTATAACACATCCTATTCTAAAGGTTGTAGTATAGTTAAATGGAATCATCCTTTAGCACTTGTAATATTTTCCCAGGTTTAGAACAAGTTCATGCCAGCATATGTAAAAGGGTATTCAGTAACTTTTTATATTATCATTGCCAAGCTGCAAATGTGTTGAGAAAGACAACTTTTAGGGCTTGTCTGTTGTTGTTGTTTTTTCACTTGAGTGGGTGGGTATTCTCTATATGATAGTGAAGCCATTTCAAATGCATTTGGATAGGTTGGGAGTGAGCCAAATTTTAAGATTTAACATACTTGAAAAAAGGCATTCCAAACAGCAAAATTGGAATGAAAGAGAGTGCATGGTATTCAAGAGTAATATTGCTAAAATAGTACAGCTTAAGATGTTCCATTAAAAAAAATATTGTAGTCAAATGGTTGCAGAAATGCTTTATGTTCTTCTTGAAATTTATAATCTGTTCTAATTACTCTGGGAAAATTGTCACTTAAAAAACTCTCTAACAATCTTTAGTCAAGGATTTTTCAAGTTTATCTATCCATACTAAGCCAGTTCTACATAATAGCTATTAATCGGCCACACAATAGCATCTATGGAACACATTTTGGCAAACTTGATTCTAGATTGCAGACACTAGTAGAATGGTGGGAGACAAAGATGAGCCTGGAAAAGTGTGTTGTTTTGTTTTTCTTTCTCACTAGGAGAATTAAAAATTTTTAACAATAAAAAGAGATTCAGTAGCATGGTGTAATATGATTTAATTTACATCAGAAGCATCTGTGCAAAGCAAGTGGACTAGTTAAAAGGTTATCTCCTTGATTAAATTAAAAAATAAAAGGTGATCTTGAAATATTATTCATTAATATGTCTTGAGTTCTACAAAGATAATTATAAAATAAAACAACACTGAACATACCCAAATGAAATTGGCTTCAGGGAAAATGGTGCCTTGCTTTCCACTACCCACACCCATCTTATTTGTTCTATTTCTCTACCTGACTTCTGAGGAAGTTCCAAACCTAGTACATGATCATGTCAGCAAATGAGAAAATAATTAAAAATTCCCATAAAGTGAAGGTGTAGAAGAATTCACAGAATGTGTGTGTGTTAAAAACATAAGCTTCAAGGACCACAGGCAGGGAAACAAAGCCAAGTGCAGTTATAGATGAGAAGAGATTGTGTGACATGCCATAAACAGTGCTGAAATGAGATGTGAGTAAAAGTAAAGTATCTCTAAGTGATAATGTTGATGTTACAATTTCCTCTTGATTATATTTGAAACTTGACTTTCAGTATCTGGGTACTTTGGAATGAGAGATAATTTATGCACTGCCATGAACTGAGAGAGTCAAGAGAGAAAAAGGTGCCACAACAAAATCAGGGTTATAAATACTTAACAAGCCACTGTTGACTAGCAGGGGATAAAGAATGTGCAGAGTGGATAATAATATCTGGTCATATATTATCTAGTATGATAAAGTACTTTTAATTATTAATAATAGGTCCATAACTTAATATTCTTGTTATTAGAGATTGCTTAGAGATTATTTCAGTTTCAAGATTTTTGCTATTATGAAAATTATACAGTTTTCATTGGAATTGATACCAGTGTTCCAAAACTTAAATATATAATGCCAAGCTAACACAGTAGAGTTTATATGCTTCCACATTTAATGATGCTTTTTAAAGATTTAGATCCCAGCAGGAAAACATTTTTTAATTTGGCAGAAAAAAAGGTGATATCGAATGTCTAGCCATAGTTGAATATTTTTCCCTTGAAAGATGATATTTTTAGATGAATAGAAAAAATTGAAATCCTTCAATCAATGCTCATGTACAAGTTGGAGAAAGTGTGTTACTTTATACTAAATAATCAATGAAGACCAGAACATCTGTTAGCAGAATATAATTTGTGTTCCTGACTGTGGCCTTAATATATCTGGTACTTTTTCTTAAAGTCTTTTAGAATAAAGACCTAGAGTTAACTGCTTAATTTAGCTATATAATTTTCTATCAAAATGTATGTGTTATAACAAGTTAACAGATGATACATGCACATATAGACACACACAATTAGTATTTTAAATGTAAAATTGGTATATTTCAGTGTCTGAGAAAGGGATCCTTCTCAATTTAAAGTCCCCCTGCTATTTCTAAAGTAAATAATTGCCCAAATTTTTCCTTAATGACTGACAGATGAAACAAGAATCTTTTTGGAAAATATTTTCAGAAATCGTCTAATCAAATAAAATAGCCAGACATCACATAGGCTAACAACAGATTCCTGTCATTACTAAAATAATTCTATTGGAAATAATTCTATTGGAATAATAAGTTTACCACAAAGTCAGGAAAAAATATGGTTTTTTACCAAGTATAACTTCTCCCGTAATGTCAAGAATCAGAATGTGCCCAGTTTTAAATTTTGTTTTCCAGATTAATTCAGAAAACAACCTCTAGATCAGAGTAAAGATTGTGAGCTCATTATTAATTATCAAGGTATCTTGGGAAAATAGTAGTGCAGAGATATCTGTGTTGATAGGTCTTTAAAATGTATAGAATGTTATTTTCATTATAAGGAATGCAGTGCAATATGAATTTGCCATATCAATGTAGGAAATGACATAGATTATAGAATGAAAATATATTTGTATATAACATTGAGTATAATATTTAATAAATAATTAAACCTAACATTTTCCTTAAAGTACAGATTGCTAGGTACAATTATTTAACATCTGTACTTTGAAATCAAACTGTAAACTAAAAAAAATGGGCAAAATCTCAACGCTGAGAGTTTTCATTTAATTTTCTTCTTTCACAATTCTGCTGTCAAAGTACATGGACTCTCAGTGTTTCATTTGATTCAACAAAATCTCAGAATTATCCTTAAAGCTACTTGTCCTTTCATAACTCACATCTGATCCATCAACAAATACTATGAGATCTATTTTAAAAACTATCTAGAATCCTTCTCCTTTTCTATCCTCCAATTCCATTTCTTTAATTTATTATTAAAGCCTCTTAACTGTTTGCAGACATCTGCCTTTATAGGTCCCTTTGTTGGTCTCAACAAAATAGCTTTTTCCTTTTGACTGCCACTTTGTAACTTGCATCATACAAACCTCTTCACGAAAAGCTATTAAAATATTTTTAATCTTGCTTAAAGTACTTTTTTTTTTTTTTTTTTTTTGGTATTGGAAATAAGAAGGGAAAACAGCAGGATTCTGGAGTGAAGGAACCTACATTAAAAAGGGAAATCAGGAAAACACCATATATAATAGCATAAAAAATTATAAATTACTTAAGAATTAACTACAAAGGTAGTCATGAATTTTTGTGTTTCCTCTCCCCAACAACATTATGTTGGAAACTAACCTCTTATGTGATGCTATTAGAAGGTAGGGCATTTGGGAAGTGATTAAGACATGGGTGGAATCCTCACCAATGGAATTAGTGCCCTTATATAAAAAGATAACTTTTTGTAAGTTGCAATGGTCATTTTGATGTTCCAATATGTGTAGTCTTTAGTTCCCATTTATTCAAAAGAGCACCGATCTAGATGTTGCTGTAAAGGTATTTTGTAGATCTCATTGAAGTACATTGTCATTTGACATTTAGTAAAGGAAATCATCATTGATAAGGTGAATGGGTCTGATTTAATCAATTTATAAAAAAGAGTGAAGTCTTCTCCGAGAGAGAGAATAAACTCAGTATGTGGGTAGAAGCTTCAGTCATTGCCCTAGTGTTCCAGTCTGTACTTCCAGAGGGTGTATTTTGCACGTTCTTACCCATTTTTAGTTACATAAGCCAATCTCTTGAAATAATTTCTAGACATCTATCTACTTACTAATTCTGGTTCTCTGATTGAACTTTGGCTGATACACTGTGAAATACAATGTTTATCTTGCATGCAAAATTTGGGAAATACACAAAGATAAAAACCTACCATATTGTTGAGAGAGATGCTCAATATTTGAGGCTGAGAAATAGCTCAAATTCTGGAATTAATATGCCAAAATATGTATGCTCTCTATGCTAATATCTCTAGATGTAAAGATAGGCAGCATATGTGAGCAGATGGGAAATTTTATGTAATGAAATCTATAATGAAACTTCAAATAAAATATTAGGCAAAAATCAAGTAAATGAGATGTCTTTGGTAGTTATCAGTAGACTCAACATATAAAGTTTTAGTACATTTGAGAATAAATCTATTATAATACAGAAAAACCTGAAAAAAAATTTTTTTTCATTTAGTTTAAGACCTAATAAATCCATATTTTAGGAATGCTTTGGTGACCTCTGCGCATATAATAATTTTGCCTTTTGTCTGAATGTATCATTTATTATGCTGTAATAAATTGAAAATAGTTACTTTCTTGAATGAAAGGGTAAATTGTGTGAGAATATATATATATATATATCATCCTATTAGAAGAAATTATATATATATTATATATATTTGAGAAAATAAGGCAAAGAACTGACAACATAAGGAAGTAAACAAAAACAAAATATTCAAAGGGGAAAAAGAAAAATATATATACTTTAGTATCATTTTAGAAAGTTGTTATTTCAGAATAGGTACATTCTGATATTCTGAAAATTAATACAGATTTCATATATCACTATACAATAATGTAAGTTGCCTTTTAGCAAGGATTTTGTTACATGTTTGCTGATGGTTGGTTACATTCAGAAAAGGTTTGGAGATTTTTTTCTTACTCTGACAGAGTAGCAAGCAGACAAGATTTGAAGATTTTTCATAGTGAAGTTGACGAGGTTAACTCAACTGTGTGGTAAATATTATAGACCTGTATCTTTAACCTGAATGCATGTTCCATAACTCAGTTCATCTCACTTATTGATTTCAGTCAATTCTTTTGATTTAAACAGGTAAGATGATTTTTTCAAATTAAACCTACCTAGATAGGAAACTGGGAAAAAAAGGATATTGGTCTTATTATTATATTTGAGATACATAAATTTGGCATAAGAAAGTAAAACAGGAATGTTTTGGTTTTGATAAATACTTTATTAAACAACATCTACTTTCTAGATCATGCATAACTCTGCATCACAAAATAATGGACTCTGAGATAGGGACAGAGGGAATATAATAATATTTAGTGCACAGATGGTAAATGTTTTCTGAATGTCTTGCTGACCGAGTGAAAAGATTTTTAAAGTGATAAATCAGAAATGTTAGCAGAGGAAGATGAACTTGAATAGCATCAGAGCAGATAAAGTATGACGAAGTGCAAATGCAATGATGAAAATGGGCAAAATAACAAATGGCAGGGAAAAGGCATGAATCAAGGACTTTTAAGTGTCTAGAGATGCTAGGCAGGAAATGCTAAGCATCCTTGGTTTATCCTAACTCCAATTATTCTCACACCTGTTTCTAAAGTTGTGCTCATTTTTGCCCCTGTCTTTCATATCTCAGTGAAAGGTTTTTTGCTTTCCTTCTTCAAGAGAAAGCCTAAATACAGAATGTGTGTCTGTGTCATTTTACTAGTATCTCATCACATTAAGTCATGTTCCATCCTATAACCCCAAATCATTTCCCTTAGCATGTTCAAATTTCCATCCATATAAAAAAATATAAATACAAAAAAATTAATTTAATTAAATTTTCGTTAGTATTTCATTTGTCAACATTCCATTCTTCATTTGTAGTCACCAAATGTTCTCTCCTGAATTCTCTATTAACAAACTTTGGGGCTGGGGAGGTGCCAGAGCAGCCAGAGACCCTGTGGCCTCTTTTGAGATGTCACCAGTACCTACCTAATCCAACCAGAGGCCTTGTGACCTGTTTTAAGACCCCATTCAACAGTGACAACTGTCTATAATTACTTTAAACATACCTGAGCTGAACTAATTAATTAAAAGACACAGACTATCTCGTCTCACTAGGAAACAGAATCCAACCTTCTGCTGTCTCCAGGAGACACACCCAAACTCCAAAGACAAACAGGTGCAGACAACGTTTGGAAAACAGTTCAAAAAGAGAGTAGGATTTGAAATAAAGCAGGAACAGCCATATTTATTCCAGACAAAATATTCTTGCTGTTAAAAATGGTAATAAGAAGCAGGAAGGAACACTATATAATTATTAAGGGAACTACACTCCAAGAAATCATTACACTCACCAGAAAATATGAAGATTCCATGAAGAATCAAAATGCATTAAGCAGCTATTATCAATTCTGAAATCAAATATAGGAAAAAAGTACATTTTTGGTTGGAAATTTCAACATTCGATTCTCAGTGGACAGATCAACTATATAGAAATAACCAGGGATACAACAACCTTAAAAAGTTTGACTTCATGGATATCCTAGATATTTAAAAGGCACTACAACCCCACAAAAACAAAAACATTTTTGTGAATTGCACATGAAGCATTTTCCAGAAAAGACAACATTCTAAGACTTGGAACAAATATAAATTGACAAATACAGAAATTATATCTAGAATCTTCTCAGACCATAAAGGAAAGTTACCAAGCTAAAAATCAGGGAAATTCTTTAATACATGAAGACTGAACAATATACTACTGAAAGACTACTAGATTATGGGAAAAATAGATTAATGGATTAAGAAGCTGTGAGATTATAGATAGATAGATAGATAGATAGATAGATAGATAGATAGATAGATAGATAGATAGATAGATAGATAGATAGATAGATAGATAGATAGATAGATATCTACAGTGGAATACTACTTAGTGATCAAAAGGATAAATTAAAGCCATTTCTGACAACATGGAAATGGAGCTGGGAAGAAAAATGCTCAATGAAGTAAGTCACAAGGACTAAGAGAAATCTTGGATAGTGTCACTTCTTCATCGAATATACTAAAAGTCATAGAAAGACAAAAAGTAACCTTTCATAGTTGACTACAAAACTGAAGCTCTAAGGGAGGGGAGATGTAAACAAGGAAGGAAACACAATGAACGATGGTGGTGGATGATGGGTGATTGATTCTGTGGTGGATGCACTATAATGAGAATACCTAGTTGATGTATCCAAATTAATTAGAAGTATATACATTCAATTTCTAAAAGTCCTTTGAAAATTAGCAACTTAGCCACCACTTTATTAAAATGAATATTCAATCCTATTGAATAACCTCTCTGCAAGAGTTTGCCCAACAATAATTACCCTTAAGGAGACTTTCCCTGTGGGGCCCATGGCCAGTGATTTTCAGTTCCTAATTTTTTTCCTGGCATTTTCCTTGAATCATGTTGTATTTTCTTTCTCTGGAAATTCTTAGGAAGTTGATATTCATGGGCGTACATCCTTGAAAATCATGTCAGTTTCACTTCATTCTTTGGGGTTCATACACATTTCCAAGACTTGCAGTAAATGTTGATAACTTACATCCTTATACCATTTTGAGAACTTTAGACCAACTTTCTGACTTTATGCACAATAACCCATGATATGAAATGAATATATTAAAAAATGGCTTAGTAAATAAACACATTTGCAAGTCTTGACTCATTTTTTTTTTCATGTTCATGGACTTGACATAACAAAATTATGAGACATTCTTCTAATTATAGTCAATTTATATATGGAATTTCACAGATGGAACAGATGTTATTTTTTAAAAACATCCTCATCCCTGATTCTTCTCTTTAATATACAGAGAATCACATACTTAAAATAATCAGTCCTTGCTCATTGCAAGGAAAGCTGGGTGGATTACATACAGGCAACAACCCAAATGTCTAAGTTTGTTAATAGCATACAGAAAAGCCACATTTTGAATAAAACTGCCTGCAGTGAAATCTAGGAGTTTCAGCACAGATATCACTGACCATCTCTATTTGTATCCCAACTACAGCTCTGATTGGAAAAACATAAGTTTCAGTCTTTTTTCAAACAACACATTAAATAGAACCATTGTATAACTGATGAAATTTTTAAAGCTACAGAAAATGGTAACTTACAAAGCCCTAAATTTGCACTCTATAGCAATTGGGTTTTCTACCTTTAGCATGGAATTAGAGTAAATTTCATTTTGTTTCTTTTTTGAAGAAAGAAACATTCATTTTCCTTTTCATATATATATATTTTCTTGTTGATTCTGTTCAAGGACATCAAACTGAAAATCAAAAATGTCAAAGGAGATGAGCTGTTCTCACCAGAGTACTGCTTTTTATTGTGATTCTTTGGCAGAAATTATCCTAATTATACTAACTTTTGGAATTTAAGCTCAGTTTCACTTTCCATAATTATATGGAAAACTATTATATAGTTTTTCATAATTGTATGTGCTTACATCTCTCTCACAGATGCATATATAATATTATATATATATATATATATGGAAAGAGAGAGTAATTTCTTTGACATCCCCAAATAAATTGGCTCCCCAAGGGGAATCTGAAGAACCCAGTGACTTTTGACCATGGGGTTTTAAACAAAGAAGTTAAAGAAATTTTGATTTGTTTGTTTGGATTTATCAAATGGTTCTAACTTGGGGTGAGAGAGCGTATTGGATTTTTAACACTCTTATTTAAATTATTCAGGTCCCAGAAAACATGGGAACTGCCTTTTAATCATTTTCCCCCTGCAAATTCCATTTATGTGAATGGATATTACATTCCATTCCCTACAGGAAAGGATGAGAATTAATTTTGCTCCACTAACTCTTGCTTTTAAAAATAAGATTGCATACATTATGTTATTTGAAAGATTGAATATAGATGTTAAATTACAAATTTCAAAGACTTTGGAATTTACTTTTTGAGAAATACTGGAAAGTATTTCACTGCTTTCAGCTTAGTGTGTAAAATAAATAGTAAAACTCAGGGTTACAGCAGCTCCTCTGCTTATATATGTGTTGACAGATTGTGCTTAGCAGAGTTTAGAGAGGATGGGGAAAGGTGGCATGGCAATCATCACTGCTTCAGCATGGTTGTCTTCAGCAAGACAGTAGTTTTAACAAAAAAATGCAAATCTACCTCCAACTGCTCTTGAAAATTGTGAGCTGCACTATGGCAAGTTTATAATATCAGGAGACCTCAAACTGAAACTTTCCAAACCAGTAAGACTTTATTGCTCTGGGAAACTCTTGTTTCCTTTCATTCCATATATTCCTACATGTATCCTTTAGCCAATTAAATAGATGGAATATCTTTATATGCTGAATACATTTATTACTTAAAATAGTTTTCCTGGAAAGTGGTTGTAAATACTAAGCAAGGGTATAGAAACAATACTATTTTTAGTATGAGAGTGCAAGAGGATGTGTTTCCTTAGAATATAACTCCTAATTTGAAAGTTGGTATTGGAACAAAGCTTTTTATTTAACATAGACAAAAGAAAAAAAAGGTCTTTAGTTTAAAATACTTGTTTCAGTGAACTGTATTTTCATTTTATCTGAGATGACTATGTATTTTGGATAACAAAGAAAATTATCAATGCCCAAATATATCATCATTGTTTCCATAGAGATCAAAGAAATCATAGCCCTAGAGTTCAAACAGTTTGAGAAAGGCTAAATACCACCTCACAGCTATGGTGAGTGAATAGGATGAAATTGAATAGGTTATGGAAATGAATTTTTACATATGCCATGCCTAATATGCATAAACAGACTCTTCTATTCTCCTGAAGTTTCCCAAGGTAACTGGTGCTGTGGTATGTGGTGTAGTGAGCAATATGCACCTGACCCTGAAGTCAGAACACTTGGGTTTTAGGACTGACTCATCCTTAACAGCTGCTTAACTTAGGGCAAGAAGCATATTTCAGTTATTAATTCTGCTCAAGAGGCTTGAAAGAGGAATAATCAATCAGAATTGAGATGAGCAGCTGAAGAGTCAGAGGTCTAAATTCAACAGATATTTCCAATTTCTATTCCTACAGGCTATTGTCTTTTTGTGCCTTTTGAATGGTGTCTTTTCCATTTGCTAGCTTTATGCATTTACTTAGATTCAGATAGTGACAATCTGCAACTCTCTCAGAATCTAGTTTTACCTTTGTGGAGTGAATATTGTAAAATTGGGGTTCTCTGTCTTTCCTTTTGTGTGTTTGCTTGGATTTATATAGACAAGATACTTAAAAGAATGTTATTTTGACAATTATTATTAGAACTATATTTAAGGAACTGAGGGAGTGATGATAATGAGGAAATAATGATAATTTGGGGAAAATTTTTCCATCATTACTTCTTTGAATAGAAAGTCAGGCCCAAAAGTATAAATATCTGAAGGATTTTTTTTTAAAGGAGATCTCTGAAGAAAAAAAGGTGAAGAATGTGCCTTTCCACTTGAAATGTACAACATACTTATAATAAGAGAAGAGTGGAAGTTTCTCAACATCTGAATAAGTCACAACTAGATTAAAAATAATAATGTTTCTGATTCATTTTAAAGTTGTTTACAATTCTGTGAAGAAATGCCTATTAAAATCATTCCATCTCACTATTTAGTAAATTTACTATACATAAATATTCTCACAAATTTTGAGAGTATATGTGTCTGCAGGAGGAAGCAGTGTCTTGTTACTAGTGAAGTATATTTTCATTTGCAAACCTGGATTGAGTGTCTTCAACATGGGATACATTGTACTGGAGACTAGAGACATAATAATTTTTGGAACATGTGTGTAAGAATTAATAATCAATTAGGAGCATTTAGGAGCCCATGATTGTTGATTAATAATCAAACAAGCATTTAGGAGCCCGTGGTAAGTGCTATAGTGAGGTATACCTAGACAATATGGAAACATAGAACCGAACATGCAACTCACACAACTGAGTGAAAATGTCTTAGAATATACGAATCTAGAACCTGGCTTTCTACCTCTTCGTCTATAAAATAGAGAATGTAGTAATTATGCTAACTCAAGAATCTCTGTGGATCAAATGTGGGTTTTATAGTGCTGTACAGGCAGGAAAACACTAACATAAGGTGTATATTGTAATTATCTAGCCATAATTAAATTAAATTAAATAGCCATATGTAAGTAAACTAGAATTAAAATCAATAAGTTTTTAGATAATATCAATGAGCTATTACTTAAATATTCATTCTACATTTATTAAATGGAAATTTTCCTTTGAAAAACATTATATATCTATTTGTAATATGCTAATTATGGGCTATAATATCAGGTTGAATGATGTGAAATGACTTGTTTCTTTAAGATAGTTGGGTGGTAGCATTTCTTATGATTCATCCTAATATTATACTGTACAGAGTGGTCTATTTTTTTAGAAATTTATTGTTTTGTTTTCATTAAACCATACTTATCTCTTCATGAGGCTGATAACATACTGATTATATAGAGTAATCTATGTGATGATTATTACAAAGTCTGATTCAAAGATTTTCTTAACAAAAATTCTCTATATTCTTGATCTTTTTGTAATTTAATTTTATATTTGAAAGAATTTCTTAGAAGTATATTAAATATGCCTTAAGTAAATATACCAATAATAAATTTATACAGTGAAACAAGTCACTGTTCCCTGCCAGCATAAATCATTCACTTTTGGAATAATTTTTGATTGTCACATAGTTTCTTTTACTTACCTACTAACTGATCTTTATCTTAGGAGATTGGGTTAGTAGTTGTATGGAGTTTTGGACTGAGGGTTTTCAAATATACTCACCAAGATAATAACTACCAGCGAGAAAACCCTGCAAGTTCCACTAAGGATTCCCCTTCTAATCAAAGTGAACTTACTTTTCTTTCTCAGTCTATACAGAATCAAATGTAACCAGTCTTAACTATTGTCTTGATTTTCAATTAGAAAAAATATAGAGTATTTGCTTTAATTCAGTATTTGTGATTCTCCCCAATTCATACGTTGAAAACAAATCCTTAATATGATGGTATTTAGCAGTGGGGTCTTTGAAAGGCAATTAAGTCACTGAAACAGAGCACTTCTAACTAGTATTGCCCTCATAGCAGGCTCCACAGAGCTAGCTTCTCCCCTCCATATTGTGAGGACACAGTGAATGGATGAACAGATATGAATTGGGAAAAGTGTTCTCAGTAGATATTGAATCTTCTGATACCTTGATCTTGAACTTTCCAACTTCCAGAATTGTGAGAAATAAATTACAGTTTTATAAGCTAAACAGTTCATGGTATTTTTGTTAAAGCAATATTTTTCATAGATGAAAGAGAAGGCTAGTTCTTTATCAAAAACTCATTATTCCTTGTTCCATTATAATATAACTACAGTTATGAATATGGATAGAGTATATTTTCTAAACTCTCTACAGCCAAGTAGGATATATGATGAAGGTTTTGAAAGTGAATTGAGTGGAGTTTAATATGTGCCAGGAATCTATGGAATAGTCTTTTTCTGTCACCTCTTTTTTTCTTGCCTCAACTCTGAACACAAAACTCCAATATTCCAGTTTTAGAGGCACCTAGGGATAATATTCTAGCATATGACAGCAGAATAGGACAGAAAGAATGTAGCTCTGTGAAATAAAAATTTACATCCTTTGAACTTCCACACTTGGGAAATATTGTTATATTTTGTTTAAAATTGAGATTTGAGGGGGAATGCAACATGCATCTGTCATGATACACATGGAATCAGGTAAAATTCCTCCCCAAAGGCATGAAGCTATATGATAGTTGGATTCTAGTTGCAAATCTGTAAGCAGAGGGAATATATACTTCAACATCTGTAACTACAAAGTACTCACTATGTCAGAATCATTGCTGTTCAGCCCAGACCCAGCGGCTGCTATCTTCTGGACACATGTGTTCAGTCATGTCCTCTCTCAGAATAACTGATAACCAACTACTATTGCCAGTCTTCTTCATTCAAAGTGGTCAGTTTTGGCATAGCTATTATTTGCAGGCATGCGTTGAGTATCTGCTAGATGTCAGGCATTGTGCCAGGTGAGATCAAAATGCGTATAGTTTCAGCCAGACCTACCTCTTAGCCAGGATTCTTTCCAGACTCTGTCCTTTATCTTTCACTCTGGATCTGGCTCCACCTGAGAGCACAGTGTCATTTATCAGCATTTATCATTTGAATCAGAATTCATGTTGAGGCACCATGCCAATCTTAGGGTAAGATATGGCATTTGCATTAGAAAGTCACTAAAGTCCTATTCATTTAACGTTTCAATTTCTCAGATTTTTTTTGTGTGTGAAGTATAGATTAAGCTAAAAACAGGAATAATCATAGACTTTTAGTAGTCATACAAGTGATATTTTAATCTGTTGATTTTGTTTTAACTCTAAGACCTTGTAAGTTTTTTCTTAATACATTTTCTTTTGCATTTATTGAGATTTCTGCTTCGATTTAAATGCTTTTTTAGCTTACTAATAAAGCACATAATATTACTTTAGAAAAGAATAATTAGAATTGTTTTAAAATAGAATAATTAATGTTGAACAACTAGGACATATTTTAGAATCTCTACAATAGAAGGAGACTTTTGCACTTGTATTTAAGTCAATGCAATTATGGTTTGCTTTTCATTTTCAAATTTTGCTTTTCTTTCTCTTTCATTTTCTTTGTTAAACCTAAACCATTAATCTCAGTGGCTCAAATAGAAGTATTTCTCTCTTTTAAATAAATGAAAAAATAGACTACTATAAGATACTCTTGGGAATTTTTTAAATCTACTGTATAAATAAATGTATTTTGGAAGGGCAATCCGGTTATGCAATAGCTTTTTTATTAAACAATATTTGAACCACATTTCCAACTTTTTAGTATGGACACACTAGATGGAATATAAGAAGTTCATTCTTAATTTTTCTAGGATTTTTTTGAATGCAGAATTTTAGATTTTATCACCTAGGGAATTAAAACCTTTCCCATTCTGTGAGTTAACATTGCTTAATCAAATAATCAAAAAAAAAATCAACTAAAATGAACTCTAAATAATGCACTTACTTACTTTTCAATAAACCCATAGTCCATCACAATAAACATCTTGAGTTTACATATATATTCATTTTATAAATATAAAATCTCAAATTCTATCAATGAATCTTAGTTTGTGTTTGCAATGTTATCTTTGAAAAGTTATAGACATTTCTCAAAAGGGGGGGGAATAAAAGAGTAAAAAATTTCTTATTTAATTTTTGTCATAAATAATGAACCATGACCAAGAAGACATTTTCCACTTCTATGGTAAAGCGCTCCATATTCTGATTTTCTGTCTGAATTCCTCAAATACCATACTTTAATCAATCAAGCATCTGTATAGTTGTCTTTTTAGTAGCATGCCATTTTTAAACATTATGAACTCATAGTCAAATAAAGTATGTAGTATGTAGTTATAGAACTCAACTTGGTCAAGTGTAGTTTCCCTAGTTCATGATTCAGAAAACTTATCATTTGGGTTATGACATTAAAACCATCATAATAATAAAAATCAATTAATATATGACAATTATGAATTGAAAAATCATTTTTTACATTTCCCATGTTCTGTTCTGGACTTTTCCCATGTCCATATATAAGTATTATATAGTTCTATCTTAAAGATTTTGTTTTCTGCCACGCCAATATTTTAATTCAATCATTAGCATAATAAACTGCTGTAAATGTGTCATAATTAGTTGTCTATTAATTAAGCTTTGTATTAATATAAATATCTTCATCATACCATTTATATATTTATTAGTAAGAAATTTGAAGACTTCTTTTTATTGGTTTCACTGTGTATTTTATATAGCTAGAAGTATGATACTTTTGCTTCCATGAATTTATAATGGAAAGAAACCAAGGTCACTGATAAAAGCAATATAGTTCAGAAAGTAAATTATTCTATTACATTTAAGTGGAATTAGTCACAGTTAGATAAAATTGGGTTGTGATATAAAAGAATTACTTTCTGATAGGCAAAATGGGAAACAAGACATTTATTACAGTTGTGTGTGTGTGTGTGTGTATACTAAAGGGAAAACTAAACTTATACTAGTAGACATACTATTAGTAGATAAAATAGGCTGAGGTTTTATTGTTTTTTAGATTTTTGCAGATAGGTGCAGATTGAATCATTGATGTAGTTGCAATATTGAAAATGAAGGTAGACAATTTTCCTTAAATTTTAATGAAGAATTTCTACATATATCCTAAATTCACTTACGATTAGGACCAAAAAACTTGTCAGGATGTTCTCTATTCAGACTCTTGAGATCTAAATTGAGACAGAACCTGATTCACTGACAATGTTTAAAGCTGGAATCAAGAATCTCATAAATTTTAAAAACATGGCTCTGAATTTGACCCTGTCCAATTACTTTTCTGCATTGGAAGTGATTGCAATTCTGGGTCATGTCTAGGCCGCTCAGTGTAGGTAAGATTTAAAAAGCCATTTTATATAAAAAATAAAATAAAATAAAGTTTGCCTTACCAAGATAAATGATGTAAGTGATCATTTCTTTCCAATTGGTTTGCTGGCACTTTTTGATTAGCATTGAAATAGGAGTAATAATATATTCTATGGTTTCCTATGGTGGAGTGGGGGAAAAGAAATGGATGTGGATTACTTACAGTTGGAAGGGGAAATATTTACATAGGAATTCTAGTATTTGTACACAGAAATTAACTATATAATCTCTGATATGGATATTTTCCAAGATATTAAGGTTGTGATATAAAGAATAAATCAAAGGTATATATAATTTTGCATAATAAATAAATATAAGATATATATATATGCAATGATATGAACCATTGCTTTGATTCTTAACAGGAAAAGTCATCAGCATGGACAACTGTGCAAAATGAGTATAGGGTGATTGGCATATACATCAAACAACAAGAACAAAATCTACATTGCACCAAGAATCTCAAGTACTATTTTAGAATGTGATTCATTGTCACACATTGTGACTACCATGACCACATTTGCTGAAAGATTGAGAAAACCTTTAGAGACTGGTATTCACCAAATATTGTGTTGTAATTATGATTGGAAATAGCATTGTGGTGTTCCATATTCATTAATCTTAGATAATTGTCACACCAAATGTGCAGTTCTAAAAACAAAATAAGATCAATTGCTGTCACCGAAAGCTTTACTTACAACCAAAATCAATGCTTTTCCCCATACTTAAATTAAGATTTGCAATTATTAGTTGATGGCAATTATAACAAACCCTATGATTTATAGCTCTAAAAAAATACAAGATTTCTGCTCCACTTAAGCAGGTTCATAATTCTCTTGCCAGTAAAACATAGGAAGATGCACAAAAGCGCTATTGTTGTAAGCCTCCTTAATAGCTTAGTTATGAAAAGTCTCTTTGGAAGTCCAACAACCTATCTCATTGTGGAGAATGGACCACTCTCTCTTTATGTAGAAGAATCATTGTTGCCGAGGCTTATGATTTCTCATAGATGACAAAATTAGGGTGGAAGTAGACTGTGATAAAATAAAACTAACAAAGATCATTGTTCATTATTAATATACCAATCTGTGTGGAATGGGTTCTCAAAATTCTTTCAGATGTATAACCCATTCCTATCTTCTTGAGTTGCTTCCTAAAAGTGTAGATTTTGGGTACCTGTATAAGAAAAGGACATTTTGAGGGAGGGTCCAATTTCAGGAGTTAATGTTTTAGACAATTTTAGACTCTGTTTTGGACAATTTTTATGTGCAAAATTTGAAATGAAAAGAGTGCTTTTAAGTCTTCTTGTTTTGAAGAAAAAAATCTAAGTAGGAACATTTGACTCTATAGCAGATGTCATAACTCCTTCCAAACTTCAAAGGTTTGTGATTGTGTCAAAAGGTTGAAAACACAATAAATGGACATTCAAGATAAAACTATATATATGAATTGCTTCCATGGAGAAAAATGTCCCATTATCTTCCTCAGAACAATATCTTTTTGGGGGGGTCAAGCTAAGACTTTAAAAGAGCTCACAAAGACAAATAAAGGTTATAGGGGGGAAAATGGAACTTTTATATTAGGGTTCTTTTATTCAGTAATGTATTTTATTTCATCAGAATATGTGAAACTTATAAACAAGCTGTGAAAAATCTTTATAAAGTAAATTCTGTGAATTTAATACCTGAACAATGATTCAATATTACCAATAATGTTTAACTTTCCTAATTGCATCACTTTCTCATTAAAGTACAGCCTGAGTTCATTTACTATATCCTAGCTTTGTTCATTTATGTATGTGTGTATACACACCCATCTATGTATCTATGTATCTATTATGTGTATATCTACATATTTATGTATCTTCTACCATCTAACAATATAGCAATTATTTAAACATCTTCATATTGAGGGATACATAATAAATCATCTAAGTAAGTATGTGTCCCTAAGAAATGTGCTGTTCAGTTTTGTTCAGTTTATCATGTTAACATATGGATCCATTGTGTTTTTTTATGTCCTTTACCTTTTTAACTTATAGTATTCCTAAGAAAACATATTACTTGGTATGTATAGCCATAACTAATTTAATTTTACTGTGTATAGCATTCTACTACATAAATATCCATCATTTATTGATTTTTATGTTGATGGGTATTTTGATTGTTTCAGCTTCTACTATTGCAAAGTACAGAATTATTAATACTCTGGTATGTGTTTCCTGATCACAAGAAATTTTCTAAGATTCTTTCACACTTTAGGTATACATGGGCATATCTATGGAATTAAAGTCATGAGTTATTCATGTATTCTCTTTACTAGTTAATCCAAGATTGCTTTCCAAAGCACCTGTGCAATTATAAGTACCACAAGCATTGTTTAGAAACCCATTCTCCCACATCTGCAGCAATTTTGGGATATCTCAAACTGCAAAAAAAAAGTTTTGTTAGTATAAAATAATATCATACAGGTAAAAATTTCTCTTTCCCATATTTCAAAAATGGATAAATATATTTCTGTTAATTGTTTTTCTTCAAAAGAAACTTTATACAAGGGTTTCAATAGCTTTTTAATTCAGTTTTGGAAATGTCTGAATTTTGAAATTTCTTATAATATTTAGTATTCACTGTTAGTTGGCTTACCAAGCTGTTTTCCTGTAGGTAGTATATCTTTTTCATTCTTTTGCTAACAATAATTCTCAATTTAATGTCATCAAATTTGTCATTTTTGTCAGACCTTTTTCCCTCATTTTAATCAGATATCATAAAGATATTCATCCACATTTTCTTCAGCATGTTTTAAAAATTTCCCCATTAAGTTTACAAAGTATTTGAAGTTTGTCCTTGAGTTTAATGTGATTTGAATATCAAGATGGATACACAACGATTACAAAACTATTAATGGGATTATCATTATTTTCCCACTGCTCCAAAATATTAATGGTCATGTAGCATGTTACATATAATTTTTCTATTTTATTGCAGGGGTCAACTTTTGTAATAGATTGCTCTCAATTTTATGAATGAAAGAAATTCTTTTATATAGTTTTATGAGAATTTTTCCCAAGTAATTATTGCAGTTTGCATCACTTATTTTAAATATATATAATATAGATATATGTTTATATATATTTTATATATATATAAAACCTCTGATAATAAGAACTATGATCTTTTCCTTTTTGTTTATCTGGCTTAGATCTCCAATATAGTAATATTGAATATAAATATTAAAAACCTTCACATTTGTCTTTTTTAATTTATAGGAAGGAGGTGGCTATTATATCTCTCCATTAAGAATTATGTCGGTAATTAGTATCTACCCTGCATCTTCTCCTTAAATGTTCTAATAAGTCTAACATTTTTAAATATTAAAAATTGTTGAGTTTTATAAAATCTGCTTTCTGTCTGCATTAATATAAAAAATGATTTAGGGATTTCAATCACTAAATGTAACGTTATTAAAAATTGAATATCTAACGTAAAATCAGTGATTTAGTTCTAAGATAAATACCAAATATTTATTTATTTGGTATTTAATCATGAATAAGATTCTGATCGATTACCTTTTTTTCCTTTCTGGTAAAAAATGCAAAACCTTGAAACACAAGCTTTTACCAACCTCTTCTCAACTAACATGCAATTTTTTTCTAGTGGCATATTCCATCTTGTTTTTTTTTTAGCTTTACACTTTTGAAATTACTTTTATTTTTTATGCAACTTGTTGAGAATTAATTACATGTTCACATTATGTTTATTTGACTTACATTTCATTTTTGTTTTATCTCACAATTTAATTCTAGGGTTATTTTATTTCCTCCAGAAATACCATCTTTAGAAACTAGTGATGCACTTGTTTTTAAATTCTCTTCATTTTGATGTATTTGAATTTGTGCTTCTTTTACTCCCATTTTTGAAAAGTACTTTTTCTGGCTTCAACAGTTCTAAGTTAATGGTCACATTCTCTCAATTTTATAAAAACGCAATTACACTTACAATTCCATTGTCAAAGCATAATGTTGACATTGGCTCACAGGCCTAATAGCTTTGATATGGTATCTGTTGTGCATCCCTCTGTGCCATTCAGTGTCCTAGGTTTCACTTACTGCGTATTTCAGTCCATGACTCTTTTTGGATGCCTATGGATGGAATATATCTCTGTCTTTTCACATGAATTTATCAATGCCATAAAAAGTATGTTATAACTTTCTTGATGATGAGTCTATTCTACAGAATAGAGTATCTTCATAACCATACTGATATAGAAATCCTAATAATTCTAAGTTGATAAATTCACAAATATGCTATACATACAAATAACCATTTGAAAATAAAATCAACTATTGGCATGAATACTCAACCCATACTTAGAATAATTTTATCAGTTCAGTGAGATGTGATCTCTATACATCTAATGGTATCTATAAAAAGTCTTAGAACAACCAATTCCTATTTGAAACTTAAAATCTTTTGACATTTTCAAATGCATTGAAAAAAACATAATGAAAAGGAGTAACTTTATACCTCAAAATGAAGTACAAATTAGCAATTGAAAAGCAGCTTGTTGCCTTGTCTGAAAAGAGATTTTTATTCTCTATTCAAATTTGTGTCAGAATCCGGTATGAAGTCTAAGATGAAATGATACAAGTGACAGTAAATAAACCCTCAAACTGATTTATATTTTTCCCAGTTAGTACAACCACTCAAGACCTATTATTTAAAAAAAAAATGAACACATTAGTTTTTAAGGTATTGAGGTTGACATTTATGTATATTTTAGGAGGAATGATTAGCACAGGTTATTTATAAAGAAATTCATATTCTGGAAGAGATATATGATCCATTTAGGGGAAAGGGACATTATAAACACTGCCATGAGAACGAGCAAGGAAAGAGAGGAACCTTCTTAATATTAACCAAATATGAATAACATGAATTTAGAGGTCTAGTGAGATACCACATCAATCAGTAGAACTTTCACGTTTTCACTCAGATCTCTGGCACATATGAAAACCTTCCTGATTTTGAGGGTTCTTCATTCCACGGGTAAGGTCAAATGCAAGAAGAAAGCAGTGGGTAAGGAAAAATTTTATATCTAGCCTTCTATATTTGGGTGGCTTTGTAGTTCAAGACTTATATTTGATTGAGTTCCTGTAGGTGAATACTACAGTGTTTTAGCCTGTGGTTGCCCTGAGGTGTTCTATTTGTTTTTGTTCAAATAAAGAACTATTGTTGGTGTCATGGATCCTTTCTGTTGTCAGTTCTTCCTGTGGGACATAGTCATAAAAGACTAGCAAAGCTCTTGTTGCTTCATGTAATTTATACAAGGAATTTCAGTAGGAAAATGGTAATGGGGATATTTTTGTGTGTGCAAATTTTTATTTTAAGTGCATGCTTAGTATTTCCCTATAACTTCTTTCTTGCAAAGTATTAAATATAGTTCAGTATCTGCCCACAAGATATTCAGAGCTTTGTTTTTTAAATTCACATACCTTGAGATATAATTCATAAAAAGAAAAATTACCCAGTCAGTTTTATGAATTTTGATGCATACATATAAATAAAATACAATTCAAACATATACAATTTTGTAGCTATCACCACTATTAATGAGAAGACTTTCATCTCTCCAAGAAATTATTTATGGTCTTTTATCTATGTCCTTACTCTGAACCAACCACTGGTCTACATTCTGTCCCTAGAGTTTTGCATTTTTGAGCATGTGAAGAGCACTTTTAACATTGTCTATTAGAAATGTTTGTTGAAAACCTACTATATAGAAGTCATCATTAGTCACAATCCACCAAAATCTGTTAATATTCAACATCCATTTCTAGTCAGATTTGAATGTTATTCAGAACAAAATAAACATCAATTTATGAAGTAGCCACATGTGATATGCAAATTTCTTCCATAATTACTACTTTTTCCTTTTCTAGCTTTATTAGTCTAAAAATGGAGAGAATAATTGGTAGGAGGTGAAAGGGAGCTTGGTCCATAGTAAGATTTCTTAATCAGTAAGTGATGATAATCAGTTTCTGGAACTCACTGACTTTCAAAATCACAATACATTTGAAACTGCTTTGGCCATAACTTTCATTGCAATCTGCTTCTGTGTCTGAGGAATAGAAGATACTAGCACCGAAATTCCCTGCTGATTGTGCCACCATGAATCTAGACCTCAACTGACTGATTTAGGTGAAATTGATCGGAACAAATTTGTACTGTCCACAGAGGGAGAAACCTCTAGAGTGTTGATGCACGTGATACTCTAACTTAAGCTTTTTCAAAATCACAGGAGAAAATCAGCCAAATTGGTGTGTTTCTCTTGAGCTTTACATTGGAAAGATGTTAACTTTATAGAACGACAGCTTGTTTTTTGTCTTTCTTTCATCTGATTTGGATGAACCTTTATTTGTGTCCATAAATTACTCATAATAAGATGGCAGTAATCTTTCTCCCATACTTAGGAAGTATAAATCTAGGCAACTCCTTGCAGTTTTTCCCTTGAGTAACATTTGCTTTATTTTTAACTAGGTTATTATATACCATAAATCAAACCAGAAGAGTTCAAATATGATAATTTTACTTTTATAGTCAAGGAAATGCTTGGATTATTCAATCTCCTATTGTGTCATTTCATTACCAAATATTTTTCATCCACGTGAATTAATTTTCAAAAAACTTATGACTTGAAATATTTCCACTTTTTCCTAGTAAGAGAAAATGAAAACAAGTTTTAAATTTCTTTTATTAGATATCTACATTCACCTGTCACCAAGGCAAACCATCAATTGGTATGTGGCTGCAGATTTACCTAAACAATACACACAAACACACTCAACTTTCTCATCTCTCCCCTTTGATAAACTCAAATCTTTTTTGGAGAAAAGTATTGCTAATGTTTATTTTTATCTGCTACTTTTTCCTCAAAGTGATTATTTTAAGTAAGATAGAGAAAAGTTTTTATGACCTATTTTCAGATACAAGACATTCTATTAAAATACAGATGTTTTCTCAACATTTTCTTCCCCAGGTTGATCTGGTAAAGTTGTATATTTTCACTCTTGTGTCTCCAAAATCCATTATGGGCCCTTATCAGTACACTCAAGTCACTGTGTATGCAAAATACTTTTTGTGAATCTGATTCCCATTCTCAGGAATTCATTACTCGAAAACAGAGTCTGTCCAGGACACTCTGTATCATGCCTGCAGACATTCAAAGATTGTTTGATGGTTTATTTATAAGAATTTCAAAATATTGCATTGTACACATGAATGCAGTCCCCTTCAAAATGTTACATAATGAAGAAGGGTCCTTAGGACACAGAAATTAGAGATGTGGAGCTAAGAGCTTAGTTTCAAGAAGCATTGTGAAAAGGGATTATAGACTCAATATAAACATTGCCTGTTTCAGAAATTACATTAAGACTTGTCTTGTTTCTGTTTCAGTAAGGGCTAGTGCTATGGTTTGAATGTTAATGTACCTACCTCCCCTACCTAACCTACCCAAATTCTATGTTGAAATGACCTCCCAGTGGAAATAATGAATTCATGTGTGTCTTATTATTTAAATACTCAGATTTCAAGGGTTTAAAGGTATTTTAAATGTACATTATTTTTGGTTGCAAATTAGTCACAGATTTCTGTATGCCAAGAGTTCTTATTATTATGTATCAAAAACAGTGTGCAAATGAACACATCTTTCTGGCCTAAATAAAATGTAATGAAATAGTAAAAATTTACTTGTAAGTATTTCAAAATAAGTACTTTTGGTAACCAAGGAAAAGCAAATAATCAGTAGCTTACTGATTGCTTAAATATTCTGGACTATCTCATAACATGAGAACAGCTTGTCTGATTCTCAGATATGTAATTACAATGCTGCTTGAGCTCCAAATCTGCTTGCAGTCCATGATACATGCTCTCCTGTGGAGTATGAAGTCTGATTGCCTTCTTAAGCATATTTTATTGTTGATCACAATTTAAGTCAGTGTATTATTAATTTTGTTGGTAACTTGACTTAGACACACCTTTCTGCCATTCTTAAAATTCTCTGTAGCAGTAACATGAAGGGAGCTAAGTGGAGGATGACAAATACATCTCAAGCATTTACTCCACAGGTAGACACACTGAATGGTTTTCTTCAGCGTTCTCTGGAGAGTTATGTCATTTTTAGTGATTGAAAGTTATTTTTTTTAAATTAGTTACCATTTCCAGTGACTAAATGGCTATCTCTCACAAACTATGCCACATCTCTAAGTGATTTGACTCCAGTATTCCATCATGGTACTACTATTCTTTGTCTGCTTGAATACCAATAAAAATACATATGTGGGGGGGAATTCATGAGCTAGTAAGAATATTAAATGATTTTCATTTCTACTGATAGAAAGTTTTTGAAATCAAGGGTAGCTGCTGAGTTTAGTCTCATAATTAATATTAAATCATAGCATAATATCTATAAATCATTTCAACTTTCATGAAATCCAGCAACAAAAAATGTATTTATATCATTCTATTTATAAATATTAATTTTAGAAGTAATTACTTTAAAAGAGTTGAGTAATATTAAGAAGCAAGTTAAGGTTGTGTCAGCTCATTTCTGTCAGTCACTTCAAATTTATCTACTATTTTCTCTCCTCCTACCTGTATGGATAACAAAATAATTTCTCATTAAGCATACACTTTTTCCTTGCATCATTGCTTTATTTGTATAAATTTGAAAGTTAGGCATTATAGCAAATAATCATATTTTGGGCCAAAAATTAAAATATGAACATGTTTGTGAAATAAACTTGTATTTAGACGTTAATAAGCAAGTGATGCAAAAAGAAAAAAAAAAGATCTTGCAGTACATAATTTTGGGTAAAGTTTCTGAGCCACAGTATTCTCATCTTTAAAGTAAGTATTATATTCTCACTAACTGTAAAAAATAAAGGCCAGTCCCCCTAAAAGTACTTTATGAGAGAATAATACTACACACGTGGCCATTCTTTTTATTTTTACATATGCAATTTGCCTTTATTGCTAAATCTCTCATTTTTTAGAAAGACAAGTTAGCAGGCCAGAGGTTCTGTTTTCACTCCTTACTTGTGTTATATCACCCAAACATAAACAGAAAGTTACTTCATCAATGCTGGATATAACAAAGAGTCCAATAATAAAGTCAATTATATGTGGCCAACTCTGTTCTTCAATGATTGCACTAAGAACACATGTTATAGAAAGGATAATTCTCTTAAGAAATGGTATTAGGAAACTGGGCATCTATATCAAAATATTGAAACTAGACCCCCCCATCTTAAAACATATAAGAAAGTGAAGTAAAAATAGATTATATTTTAAGTCATGAAGAGCTACAAATTTCCTCAAAGAAAATATTGGGGAAATGTTCTGTGACATTGTTTTGGGCAACGGGTCTTTGTATATGCCACTGAAAGCATAAACATAAACAGCAAAAGCAAATTAGATATCTAAGTTATCTAAGATAACTATATCAAACTAAAGAAATTTTGCATAGCAAAGGATTAAATCAGCAGTGAAAGGGCAACTTATGAAACAAAAGAAAATATTTACGAACCATATAAGATATCAACATTAAAAAAAAACACAAGAAACTCCTACAACTTAGTAACAACAATAAAAACAATCTTTTTAAAAGTGAATAAAGGTCCTGCATAGACATTATTATCTTCAAAGAACTGAAGGCAGCATCTGGAAGAAATATCTGAACTCCACCTTCATTTCAGCATTCATTATTCACCAGTAGTCAGTGTATGGGAACAACTAAATATCTACCAGCAAATGAATGATTGGAGAAAATTTGGTGACACATACTAAAAAGTAGGAGATCCTAGCATTATGTGACAATGTGGGTGAAGTAAGAGGACATTAAGCTAAAATATACAAATCAGGCCAAATCTTGCATAATCTCACTTTCATGCTTTATCTAAAAAAGTCAGACAATTGGAGCGAAATGTGAGAGTCCTGTGAGTAGGAGAAAGGCAAAATGAGGAGTTATTCAGCTGACAACAGTTGCAGTTAGGAAATTGATTGCATTCTAAAAATCTGTTTTATAGATCAATAGTTCTTAATACCATAGTTGATAGTATCTTAAAAATAAATATCACCTTGAATTTAGTAGTATTATGTTAATTAACATACTGTACAGTTGTGCTATACTATAGTAGTACTATACTAATAGTACTGTACACTGAAAAATATGTTAAAAGATTTAAGTGCATAAATGTAAATGCTGTTATTATAGAACTGCATTGAGAGGAAACTTAAAAGGGTTATTGATTATTTATTGCTTTGTTTATGGTTATTTAATACTGACATTCACTCCTATTTCAGTTGATTAGTCCAGAGGAAAATAACAAACTTGTTTGTTATCTAAATGTTTAAATCAAAGACTTACTGTCCTGGGATTAGTAGACTTAGTCTGACTCAAGAATCTAAAGCTTTTACCCATCAGTAGACACTGTGAAATGTTAAATTCAAAAACATTGGAGAACACATCTTGCATTATGAAGAAAAAGCTTGAGGATGTGTAAACAATGAAGTGGATTCAAAGAGAAAACCAGAGAGGAACATTATAAAAGCCTTGATTTTGGTCATGTTTCTGATTCTCAGGATTAACTGTGCCCCTAAAATTTCAGCTACAGTGTTCCTTACTATTGTGCTCATATTTAAGAAAATATTACTTGTGTAATATATTTAAGAAAATACTACTTGTGTAATGGATATATATATATATATATATGTATGCTGAGTTTCTGCTATTTATGAATAAAATCTCTAGCTGTTTTATTCTCAAGATTTCTCTCACATTCAGGATACAAATAAAAAGACAATACTTCTATTGAAATGTAAAACAGTTACTTTTATTTATTTAAAATATTTTTCACATTATTTGTTGAATACACAGAGTTGTTTGGAAGTCCAACTGTGATGACTTATAGTTGGAAGTCCAACTATTAACCGTAGTATCGAGAACTAATTGTATTGCAATAGAGAAAATGATGTCTATTGTTTACATACTTGGGAAATATCTACAGCTATCTCATTTGGGAAAATAGCTACAAAACAAAGGAAGCAAAATCAACAAATGAGGTAGGCAAATGATGGTTCTCCTATAATGCATCCACTTTCCAATCCTTAAAATTTGTAGATATGTTAGGTTACAATGTCAAAAGGAAATAGTCTGTGTAGATGGGATGAAGGTTGCTAACTTTCTGACTGAAAGATACAAAAACTATCCTGGATTATCCTGGTGAGCCCAAAGTAATCACAAATATCATAAAAAGGTAAAAGAAGAATTCAGAAAACAGAAATGCGATTGTGGAAGAAAGTCACAGAAATCTGTGTCCTTGAAGGCTTTAAAGATGGAGCAAGAGGGAATGTAGAGATTAGAAAAGGCAAGGAAACTGACTCTCCCTAGGAAACTCTAGAAAGAAATGTAGTCTGTCACCATATTGTAAGTCACATGAGACCTGTTTTTGACCTGACCTACAGAACCATAAATTAACAAATCTGTATCATTTTAAGCCATCAACTTGGTGGGAATTTATTATGGATGATATGGAAAATAAATAAAATCTAATAGTGCAAAGTAATAATTCAAAATAATTGTTGAGAAAATTAAGTAGTAATCATTGCAGAGAGGAAATATTCTCTCCAGTACTCTAATTAAAAATATTTTTTATAACTTTTAAATAAAATAAATATTTTATACAGTGTGGTGGGAATACAATGGTAAATGGAGAAAATTTGAAGACTTATCTCACAAGGTATGTGCCTGCAGTTCCTTAAATATATAATGTGATATGTCAGGTGAAATAAATGATATCATGAATCCAAAGAAAAAGCATTTAATCCAGACTGTGTAGAAAAATATGTGGGAATACAAGTAGTGAGGTGGGAAAATCAACAGATGATTAAACCTTAGCCAGTAACATGAGTGGAGAAGAGATATTGAAAGATGTAGAGTTTAAATAAAATATTACAGTCAAAAAATTGATAAATTCAGAATAACTTGAACCAAAGTGCAAAGTAGCATGGCACTAGAGGAACTCTTATCAGAAATGTATAGTGTACTCTTAAATCTTCACTAGTCCTTCATTAGTACTTGTTGATTTCAAAATTAATAAATATGGGTAAGATAGTGAAGAAAAATGACTGATTTGTCACTAGTAACAAACCATAAAGTTGTACAGTGTCCCTGACTTTATACAACTGATTCTAACTCTTACTCTTTGTATTTCCAAACATGTGTGAATTAGGGTCCTGTGCGATTGTCTCTATTTTAAGAAAGTAATGCTACCAAAATCATTTTTATAAACAAAATTAAAGTACATAATTACAATTTCAGAGATTTCCATCACATTCACTATTCTGAACACTTATACCATCATTCTGGAAATACCAGTTGCAACAGAAAAATAGTAACCCATTAAATTTTTAAGTACCAAAATACCTGAAGCATCTGCCATTTAAGAAGATGAACTTGGAGGTGAAATTACACAGGATATAATCGAATGACAATCCATCATCAACAGTAACCCAAACACATTAAGTGTTTTTATATATATGTTTTGGAAATGTCAGTAGAAATGACACATCCCTGGGCATAGTGTAGAATCTGCCACCGCTGGCAACTGTCTTGTTTCTTTTTCTCTCGTTCATGGTTCACTTTTCACTGACCAGATTTTGCAGCAGCAGATACAAGAAGCTGGTTAAAGAATGTCCACAAATACATTATAAACATTGATTTCATGGAGAATGCTTTACAATTTTGTGCATGCTCTTCGTAATTTTAAACCTGAGTCCACCCCATTTGTATGTGCACCTCAGGAGCTATTTGATAGTCAAAATTTGTTAATTAATGTCAAAATTGATATTTCAAATGGGAGCTGGAAAGAAAGAACAGTGTAGGATAAGGCAAATGTTAAGTTAGGAGCCAATGTAGCATATCAATAATAAGATATATAAAAATGATGTGGCAAATGTTAAAGACAATCTGGACATGGATTTTTCTTTAACAATATCTATTTGAATGATAATAATTTCATCTTTTATCACATTGCAAGAACTTTCCCAGCACTAATAAAATGGAAAATTGTGAAGAAATGTTTTCAGAATAACTGGTGCTTTCCTAATTTTCCAAAACGTCTTTCTTTCTCATCTCAGAGAGTAGGGTTTGCACACTTTTTTGTCTATTTGTCTTTTAGAAAAATACAGGAACAACCATCTTTTTATTCTAATCCTTATACTGAAAAAATATAAAAATTTTTTCTTGCTAATAAGAAAGCTAATTCTGGCAGAACTGTTGGACAGAATAATCTGATTTCAATGACCAAAATTATGACAAAATTGATCTATTATGAGAAGTTAAGGTTGTTCTATTATATCAGTAATGTCAGAAGGAACCCTAGGTTCTTTCATGTATCTGTGTTTCTATCCTCATTGAAAGCTTTTAATCATGTCTTATTACCCCAACCCCAGACATTATATCAAAAATAATAGTCACTATATATAATACATAATAGTCATTATATATAATATATAATAGTCACTATATATAATATAAAATATATAAAACAGTCACTATCTATATCAATCTATCATCTATCTACTTTTTTATCTAGTCATCTGTCAATGGTGGACCTGAAATTTGCAATAGTTGGGTCATATGGCATTTATATTCTAACTCTTTTGTATTTACTAAATTTCTTATGTATTCTGTTCTTTCTCTCTCTCTCTCTACATATATATGGATATATGTGTGTATATGTATACATATAAATATACAAATGTATTGCACTTTAATATATACTTATATATATTTATATATACTTAAATATATATATATTTAAATATATATATAAATATATATGCATATATATACTTATATATATAAGTAAGTATATTTAAGTAATATATATATTTAAGTATATATATATATGCATATATATATATATTGCACTTTAATTTTGAAAGTATCTACTGATATGTTTTCAAAATCACTGATCTTTCTTCCACTATGTCCAGACAACTGATGAATCAATCCATCAAAGGCATTCTTCATTTCTGTTACTGTTTTTAATTTCTTATATGCTATTTGGATTACTTTTTAGTTTTCTGTCTTTGTTGTATACCTGTCTTCTTGCATGTTGTCCACTTTTGCTTAATTATAAGCTTTAGTATATTGATCCTAGTTATTTCAAAATTAGTATGATACTTTGTGTCTGGCTCTGTCACTTACTTTGTGAAGATCAGTTTTGTCCTTTTGTATACCTTTTGGTTCTTTGTTAAAAACTAGACATGGTATATTGAGTAAATAGAATTGAGGAAGGTAGTTCTTTAATGTGAGGTTATTGTTTACTTACCTTGGAATTAGATCACCTATACTATTAGTGGTAGCTGTGATGTGACAGACTAAAATTCCTGATATTTTGTTTTAGTTTCTTTTGTCTTGGGTTTTCCTTTTACTCTCTAAATAAGGTATAAGCCTCCAGTCCCTTTGTTAGTAATCTCGTGTTGCTATGGAGAGTTCTATGCATATGAGGAAAGACTAGGATATTGTCTTATAATTCAATATCAATTTTGCAATGAACTTGAGTTGACAATTCCTCTTGCCCCAATTTAAAGGCTACAATGGGCTAAATTTGATTATTGACTCTCCTCCCTTATTAGATTCATACATGAGTTAAATATTTATGTGTTCATACATAAAGATATATACAAGGATATAAACAATTTGAAATTAGTATGTAAGTACTAGAGAGAATTTAGTATTGATTCCAAACTGACTTGCTAGTGTCCTGCAGTAAACATTACTCTTAAAGTCTCTGAAGAATATGGAATTATGTTAAGTAATATCTAATGAGGTTAAGGGATAGTTTATTACTAGTTTCAATACTCTGGTAGCCTATTCTATTCTTTAGCCAGCATATAGTTTATGTACTTCCTAATTAAATGTACGTCTATCCAGCTATTTCAGTTCAAGTAAGATAATTTTATTTTCTTCTTATTTCAGTTTCCAAGTTTTCCTTTTTCTTACCAGTGTTCTTAGGTCATAGTTAATATATCTATTGATAATAAATTTGGATTTTTAATCTTCAAACTTTCCTAGAGTAAATCTTAATATTCTAGGATATGTGATAATTTCTGATTAATAGTATGTATTAAATTTATTTCCAAAATATGACTCCTGCTTATAATGTTCATATTAACATACCCTCATGCTTTGGAAAAAGTAGCATTTTATTTGACATTTTCAAAGAACAGAAATAGTTCTTTGTCTACTAACCTTTAAAAAACAATGAAGTGTGGGCTTGATGGTATCGTATTGACTAGTATAATTATTTCAGCAGAGACCCTTTCCACTTACTATATTCTTAGCTTTAATCACAACAAAAGTTACACATTATTTACATTTTTGATACTTTGTTGTAAATTTTAAACAAATTTTAACTATTTCCTCCATCTAGAATTCTATTTTTGAAGTGACAATTTCTACTATGAAACATAACATTTTGGTGTCTTTGAACAATATTATATGGCATATAATAAATATTATAAGGAATTATTTACATTATACCAAGTTAACACATTGTTTACCCTACACCATCATAAGGTGATAATATATTAGGTATTAGCTGGAGAGAGTCAAGATCATTTGTGATTTTTATTTTCATATACAAGTTGATTGAATCATAAATTTGTTCTAAAAGATCACTTGATAAAGTATTACTTTCAAAAGTTACTTTTTAAACATTCTGAACTAGAATATTTAATATACTCCCTCACTGGAATTTTTACAATATCAACTTTTGAGCAACAAATTATTTGACAATAGCAGAGAAAAGATTAAAGAGAAATTTGGAGGTTCACAGACCAATACTGATAATAAGGAGTATTAATAGTAACAACTATAAAAAGACACAGTGTATATGAACTTCTTTAAATTAATAAATATTTGTATGAATACAATACTGTCTTTTATTGATTAAGTTAAAAAGAAAAATACCAGAATGTGGTCATAGTAATGAGAACATAGAGCAATAGGCATTCTTATTGCTCCTCCGGAATATAAGTAAACTCCACAAAAGCAAGAATATAACTTGTTCTAGTCACAGCTGCTTCCCCAGTGTCTGACTCATAGTATGTTCTAAGTATGAATCAGATGAATTAATGAGTGCAATTTTTCCTGAACTACTCTAATACCTAAAATATCAATACGTAGTCTCTCCTACTTCAATTGCCTTAAATATTTATATTAAAAGGTTTCTTTCTTTTATTGGATTTTTCTTAGCTGCTAGTCAAATTGCTAGGCAATATCAATTAGTAATAGTTGTAAAAGTCATAAAATTAACTTTTGTGTCTCCCCTGGCCTTAGGACATATTCTTTTAAGTTAGGAAGCAATTACTTCTCAATCACTCTCATTCATTAAAACCTCCCAATGCTTTCCTTCTCTTCTTGACACTAAGTCTACGGATTTACTAACAATACATTACTCTTTTAAGTGTGATGTTTCTGTTTTTTGATTTGTTAGCACTTTTCAGGGATATACAAAAGATCAGAATAATCTATGTTTCTTTTTTCCAATTAGTCTATACTGGGAAAAAGACAAATAGGTCAATGATAGTATTTTGTACAGATTTTATATACAATGAATCCCAACATCTGTCTTTCACTACAGTGTTTGCAGTCTTCTTTCATACATAGGAAAAATTCTATCCTATTTATTGTTGAGTCAGTATATATAGCTGACTGCTTGTCCACTTTAACCTGCTCATACAGTGTTGACTTTTACTAGGTTTCATGACTGTTCTTTTATTCCAGTAAATTTACATGAATGCCAGGTAAGTTTTGTAAAGGGACCTTTTTAAAGGCTAGGGAGTAGCAGGAAGCAATTACTATAGAGGTGTGGAATCATTGTAAATCCAATGTTATACATCACTCATCCTAGAAAATGCATCATACATTTCCCAGGAAGGTGATTTTTCACTGCCTATTTTTTTTCTTCGACTCTACTCCCTTGTCATGTTGCTGAAGTCTCTTTGCTAAGTTCCAGCCCATATGGTACTTACTCAGCACAGCATTTATAGATTACTTTGCTGAACCATGTGTCTAAACTCTATATCCTCATTTGAAAAGCCACACTTTATTATTTCCTCATTTAAAAATAAGAGCAAGATTCATCTCCTTGCTCTGAATATCTTAATAATATAGGGAAACAAGAAATCTTTGAAATAAAAATATTTTCTCTAAGAAAATGCTTTTGGAGGAAAGTGGGAAATAAGATCCTTTTCTGACAGATAAAATCAATGGCAATGATAGCATCAACCAAAGTAGAATATAGGTGTTCCTTTTGTCATTCTTTTCATGTACTGTCAAGTACTTTGAGTGCAGTGAATATCTGAAAGATAATAAATGACTAAAAGAGAAGGAAAAGACTAAATATCTGGTAGAAATTTACTTTGTAATTCCAGTTAGTACTGGAACCATTGAAGAGTTACTGAGTAGAAACTGAAGAAATATTCTCAATACTCAAGTATCATTTATGAGCTAAAATTTTGAGATAGAAAAACTATTTTTTCAGGAATTTCTCTCAAATATTATATTTGAAGTTGAAAAGAGATTGAGGATGACTTTAATGTTTAAAAAGGGTAATATTCATTCACTTAAGTGAGTGAAGATGTTGTAAAGTCTCTATCTCAGGTTTTAGTATAATATCACATATTCTCATTAATGTTTGCATATGGTACAAAAAGAAAAGAGTTCTCTGGCTTGTGCCTGGTAGCGCTAGCTAACATTTTATCTCTTTATACATCAAGTTAGAGCTCTTTATATACACAGTTCTAACCTCTGAAATTGTAAAAGTTGTACAAGACAAAAGTCTTTTCATAAAGTGTAACTTTCACCCTCACCTCAGATAATAGAAAAGACTGTTATAGCACACAACTCTGAACACACTATTGACATCTCACCTATAGATAACCATTTTTATTAATATAATTTTATTGGTTACATAAATATTTTTACAACATTGTATACCTTGAGGTTCTCTCACCACCCTGTCACCCATGAACTCTCATCCCAATCTCCTGTGTCCATCCCTATACCGACCTCCCCCTCTTTTGTTTTAGGCTTTAGTGCCACTGTTTGCTAGTTTTAGCTTCTTTTCTCATCCTTTGTTTGTTTGTTAACCCTATATCCTACCTATAGGTGAGATCATTCAGTATTTCTCTTTTTCTTTTTGGCTTATTTCTTTTAGCTTCATCCATATTATCACAAATACATCAAATTTGTCTTTTCTTATTTCAGAATAGTATTCTATTGTGTACATAAACCACAGTTTTCTGATCCATTTGTCTGTTTTGGGGGGCATTTGGGTTGTTTCCATATTCTGACTATTGCAAATGGTGATGCAATAAACATACAGTTGGGGTGTCCTTTAAATTTGTGTTTTGGTATCCTTTGGGTAGATTCCCAGAAGTGGAATTGCTCGATCAAATGGTAGTCAATTTTCAGTAGATTGAGGGTCTTCCCCACAACTTTCTGTAGTGGCTGGACCAGTTTTCATTCTTACCAGTGTTCCTTTTCCTCCACATCCATGCCAGCATTGTTGTTGCCTGTTTTTTTTTGTTTGTTTGTTTGTTTGTTTGTCTGTTTTTGATATGAATCATTCTTACTGATGTAAGGTGGTATCTCATTGTGGTTTTGATTTGCAATTATCTGATTATTAGTGATGTTGAGCATTCTATTTCATATGCCTGTTAGCCATTTGTATTCCTTTTGGAAAATTGTCTTTTCAGTTCTTCTCCCCGTTTTTGACTAGGCTTTTTAGTTTTTGTTGTTGTTGTTGAGTTGTATGAGTTCTTAGTGGATCTTTGATATCAGACTCTTATCAGTTTAGTGGAGTGCAAAAATTTTTTCCCATTCAGTTGGATATCTCTTTTGTCTTGGTTATTGTCTCTTTGCTGTACAGCTTTTTAGCTTGATATAGTTCCAAATACTTATATTTTTCTTCATTTTCTTTGGTTGTATAGATGTGCCTTGGAAGATGTTACTGTAGTATAGGTAATGGAGTGTTTTCCCTATGTTTTAATTTATGCATTTTATGGTTTCAGGTCTTATATCCAAGTCTTTTTTACATTTTGAGTTTGGGTTTGTGTATGGTGTAAAGGAGTAGTCTAGATTCATTTGTCTCCATGTATCAGTCCAGTTTTCCCAGCACCATTTATTGAAGAGATTATCCTTGTACCAATGTATTTTTTGTCCCTTATACAACTTTTTAAAATGATATTCTGATAACGTATGAATATATGTAAAATAAACTGTTAATAATCTATTTGCAAACTAATTTCCTTTCTCTAGTTAAAAGCTTATGAAACATACTACTGAATCTTCATTTATCAGTGTCAGTTATTATTGGAGGAAGAAAAGATAAAACATGATTTGTTGAATTTGAATTGTAACTCAATATGTTAGCATTAAAATGCATTTTCTAGAATAATGAAAATGTTTATCTTAAGAAAACTTCTATTTATCTAAATATAGGGAAGCTATTAAGATCCTCAACTCTCTAATTCCTGTACATGTTTATTTTCTCAACTCTCCACGAAGTTTCTCAATTTTCTTTTTTCACCTGTATACCCATATCTGCACCCAACCATTTCTGGGGTGAGTTCTCTAAAATCTGTAATTATTTCTGCAGGTTATTATTTTTTTCTGATGGAAGAGCTACCCAGTTTTTATTTATTTTTAACATCTCCCTATATCCTGACTATTTCTTCTTTATTAAGACAACCCACAAGTTCATTTTAGTATACTCATCTAAGCAAAGCAAAATAAAACACCCTCTTTTTATTTACATAACTAGGATATCACCATTTTGCTAAACATTCGTACAGTGCTAATCTTTGTTGTATATTTTAGACTTTGTGACACTTCATGAATCTATTCTTTTCTCAACTCAGAATAATATTTATTTCTCCCCTTCCAATTCTACTCAACCCACCATCATCAAGAATACCAATCCTCTAGTCCCAGTGTACCTGACTACCCTGATCCTCAATAAAATTTACAGGACTTTGGACTGGGCCAAAGGCAAAACTTTCCTCTTCCTCACCTTCCACACTTTCATTGACCATCTCTATGCCCATGCATCCCACATATCTTTTTTCTTGGTAAAGCATGGAATAATCATTTTAAGTTTCATCTGAAACCTCACCATCTGAAAACCACTCACATGGGAAAGGGTACACATTACTTATGAAACACATTGAAAGAAAAAATGACCTATTTATTAAGAAGACATTATTAAAGATTGCAAACTATATGAGCAGAGGTCTCTCTCAAACAGAAGGGGACTATTGATCCTTTTCTTACAGAAAATCAATTTGGAGTAAAATCAGGGACATTTTCTATGCATCTACTTTACTTTGATTGATCTTATGATGAGACTACCCACATTTTTTATATCATGTTACAAAAGCACAGCATCACTTTATGGAATAACCACTTTAGATTTAAAAAATCTGCTTCATATAAACAGAGTGGGTCAAACTATATGCAGAAGCAATAGACTACGTTTAATGTGATTCTTTGTTATCATAATTTTGCCTTTCCAAACACAGCCTGATTTTGCTGAACTACTCAGTAGGAGCATAGTCAAGCAGAATTCAAATGAATAGTAGTTAGTTTTAAAACAACAAAAAATGATCCTAGACCATCAAGCATTTATTTGGTAAACCAAGGTATGTTGCATTTATAGAAGGTAAAGGTATGAAGTAAACCCAGACATACAGAACCAATATTTTGTGGTAGAGAATTATTAAGCTTCAGAATTAGAAAGGATGATTTTATAGAGAATAAAACTGGGGAATATTAGGTACAAAAACCTGTGCAATGAAACATCCATTCACACTTGGCAAGTGAAGTTTCTATTTTGAAGAACAATGTTTATTCTCATTGGATCCTAGTCCATTGTTTAAACCTCAAAAATCAGTTACCAACTAATATTTAAATTTTCTACTTTACCTTACCAATATGAACACAATGTGATGGGAACTAAATTTCTGAAAATATGATCAATATATTTTATCTGTGTGAAGGAACTGCATTGATTCAATTAAGAGAAATTAGAAATTTCTACAGTTGTAAAATTAAACAAATGTGAAAGTTTGCATGTTTTTTATTTTTTATTTGTATAGGATACCTTTTACTCGGCAAACTAGAATGAAAATTCTGTTTGAGATCTGTCTTCAAAATAGACATTGTTGTAGCCAAGATGTTTAAATAAACTAATATGCAAATAGTGACCACTTAATCATAAAATAAAAATGTATGCTTTTTATAATCTGCTCTACACCACTGGTAGTATATGTAGACATTGAAAATGAAACATGATACAAAACAAGAACTTTAGAGCTGTTTTTACTATCCAAATTCTAAGTTCCTACACATATTTTTAATTGTGCTGAAGTAAATGCTATTTGCAAATAAAATATATAATATTATCTCTTTCTCTCTGCCAGTTCCTTTTGTTGCCTTTTATTTTTATGTCAGAATATAACTACAGCCTCAGGGCAAGTCTACAAATATTTCTGACACTCCCAAATATTATTTCATTATGTATTGGTCTACTTAGCATGTATTGTGAACACATACTTAAGTTAATCCTAATTAATTGATATATATGCATATATATATATACTTACACATGCACCTAAATATGACTCTCAAATGATATGTTAGAATATTGATATGTTTATAAAACTGCAAAATAAGAAAGAAAACAGGGTTTTCTGTAGCAATGTAAAATTCAAGAAGTTTATATCTCGTTATAATGTGTATAGCTATTTAAGACTCAGTCAGTTCTCAGAAAGAAGCAGGAAAAAAATGCATGCCAAGTCTGTAGGTAATAAAGCATGTCTGAAAATAGTAAAATAAATCACCACAGGAAGATGAATTGTTGAATGAAAGGTGAGAGAACATTTCCTTGTACAACAATCAGGAATTCACTGAACAAAACAAATTATCCCCTGTCAGCCATTTGAATAGTAGTCTTAGAGAAATAAAAGGGTTTTAAATATAAAAGATGCCTATAAAATGTGTATAGGCAACTGCTCTGCACATCAGCTGGCATAATAATCAATTCCATATTTTTAAGCTTCGTCCAAAAACCATTTCATTGCTGTACCAATTTTATAAAAATAAAAAGACACTAAAGTTTTGTGCTGTATGAGAACATTCCTTTAATTTGATTTATTCTGAATAAATAGATCAACATGGATTTGGAAGAAAGAACTCATTATACTATGAAGTAATAACAAGATGATCAAACTCTAAGTTCCAGCTAACAGAAAACAGTATAACTTTTATATATGTCTATTCTTAATAGTTCAAATAAATTTGTGTAGATGACTTAAAATCACAGGCTGGAAATGCCTTAATAGATGCTCTACCAATACTTTGACAATATTTTTAATAAATGTAGTGGAATTAGAATTTCTACAAAGAATAAAATATTAAGTGCAAAAACCTGTGTAATGAAACATCCATGATTTCATGGCAGTTTCCATTTTTGTGTAGTTATTGAGTACTCATTTTAATTCTCTCAAGTTACCATTTGTTACTTTGGGGGATACTAAAAACATGTTTATTTTGTGCCTACAGGACAGGTACAAGTTATGCTTGATTCATAAACTAAACTCACTGATCTCACAGATATTCCCCTATGGGTTTGGATAAATCTGAGCTATGTGGCAAGCATTCAGTCACTGCAAAATAGATCTGAGTTTTCTGCTTCAGATTTAGACTGACCTTGAATTCTCTAGGACTCCTGAATTGACGAATCAATTATAGTGCTCCAAAATCACCTTGGCTCCCTCTCACACTCTTTGCCTTTCCCCCTTGTTTATGCTCAAATATACACAGGCAGCTAGTTGTATACCTTGAGAGCCAGACAGGATGTCAGCCAGCCATGACTCTTCTGAGCTAAGCTTCTAAATGTGAAAGAGAAAAGATATATCTACTGAATACTCTAAATGTCCTGCCAACAACCTCGTCCAGCTTCCTTATTCTCTTAAATTCATAATACTGTTTCCCTTTTTAGACTTTCTATAGCATAGGTTGCCAGGCCAAAAATTCCCAACATGTGTAATATCATAAAACATGTAATTTATAGATGAGACAATAGGACACAAAGATCACAGGCTTTCCTGAGGTTAAAGAATTGTCCCAATCCACATTGAAATGGCCTGACTTAGAGAAATGATTAAATATGTTGCATATTTAAATTACTTCACATAGAGTGATTTTATCTTCTAAAGGCGTATTTTGTGAGAGCATCATCTCTATTTTTGTCACTGCCCATATTTACCTATACACTGTCATTTCTATAGTTGGGAGAGAAAAGAGAACAAAAATAACAAAGAATAACCAAACTCCTTTATTAACTGGTTCTGTTTGATGAACAAATTTTCATTGCTCTGATAACCAGGACTTCTATTGTAATTTAGTATCATATATTTGTGTGAATTTTATCGTACTGGAAAGTAAAAATTCATAGTCAGTTTTCATGTGTTTAAAATTGCCATAGAAGCATTTTAAAAAGACAATTAATTACATATCCTGTATCCAGGATACAAAAGAGTATCATAACCAAATAGAATGATTTCACCATAAATTGTTATCCATCTCTTCTCTCCTCCTCAGTAAAGCCTCTGATAAATGCCTTCACTGAATGGTCATGAAATTTACACCTTTGATCCTTCTATCAAAACTGATTACATAGTGTGTAATCCTCAGAACAATTTCCATCTAATTATTACAATGGCATTTATCAGAATAATGTTCTTTGACATTTACCACAAATTGTATGCTTTAGAATCTGTACCCTGTATCTATTTTTTAAAATAACCTCAAAGTATTTGCTGTCATAGTACATTTGTACATACTGTACATGCACTTTGAATAGTTTAGCAACTTCCCTTTTGAAGTTTGATAAGTTTTTATAGGAATCTATAGTACAAGTTTATGTAGAATTTTTATTGACACTGACATTTCTGTGATAAGATAAAATGTGGCCAATTTTCTTATATGCATTAATTATAAAATGCCTATGAACTTATGTTGCAAGTGTAAAATATAGACAAGGTAAAACATTTGAAATTCTCTCTTGAAAATCTGTCAAGGAGAAATAATGAGAACCAGTTCAATAGACCATACACGGTGTGACAGGATTTTAAAGCCTGCTGCTTGTGGTTGTGCTGTTGGCTTTTAAAACTGGCAATAAAACCCTGGTTTGTATCTTTATTACAATTATGTACACAGTGTGGTAGGCATCTGAACACTTTGTAAGTCTATTCTTTGACAATAATAGAATTTCTCAAACATTAAAAATATTTTCTAGCTAATATTAGTCAACCACTCAGGCAAGTGAAAGTCATTAAGTTAAGGGAAGAGCAATGATACCACTCACAAGATGTAAAGTACATGCACAAGACTGCATGACTCAACTGCTGCAATTTTATCTGAAAGATGAGAGTTGTCACACAGTCTCTATATTCCTTAAAACTGCAAATTGATTACTTTTTTTAGGGTCAAAAAAGTGACTGAGTAATCAAAACGAATCAAAAACGTGTTATTGCTATTTAAGAAGAAATCTAAAAAGAACTGTGCCAGTGTGAATAAACAGTCTGGTCAATGGATAATTCAGTTGAACAAACGCTTGCTTGTACCTGCCTGTGTACTCAGTATGGTCTGAGGCACACTAAGTGTATATTGGTTTAAACTGCAATTCCAGGGTTCTGGGAGAATGCACGGTTCTACTATAGACATTGTGGAAAATTTTAAATAAATGGCACTTTTTTCTTTTCACTATTTAATCATAAAAGAAAAAATACGAGCTCTTAATTGTTTCACAGGAATGATTTCAAAATTCAGCTGAATGATGCTGAGTAAAATTTGAGATGCATGGTGAAGTAATTTGAAATATAGTATTGAAAAATAAACAGAATTAAAAGTGTACTGTTTTGTACATTTTTTAAAAATTATTATCATTATTATTTCCCCTGACCATTATGGAAAAAGTCATACTATTGGGATTTAAAAATGGAATCAAAAACCAAGTTCTCCACTTACCAAGTATATTTTATTTTGCTAAGCCTTATTTTCAATAGTTGTAAAAGTGCTAATGAAAATATATAGATGGACATGAAATCTAAATGTGCTTATATACATTTATATATAATATATAATATATGTATATAGTTGCTTGTACTTAGCAAGTCATTAGTGAGAGTTCCATTGATTCTTTCTTTGAATTAAAAAAGAATTACATGGAGACAAAATTAAGCTAAAATATACCCCCAAAATAAAATTTGACTGTAGAATTGAGGTCACCAGACAGTAAGGTGGGAGCAAAGATGAGAGGGAGCTCAATGGATTGTGATTGGAGGGTTATGATTGCATTGGTGGAGGACACAGTGTGGTGACGTACATCCAGAAAGGTGTGAATCTATATCCCCAAATCATTGACAGTGTTGTAAATCAATGTTTACAACACATACACATATGTATATGTTGTATGTGTATATATATGTCCTTATATGTATATACGTGGTGAATATATATGTGTATGTCTATATATACACACATGTATGGTGAATGTACATTGAGAAAGATTGTAAAATTCCTTTGCTATAACCATATATATGTATATGTATCTATATACACATATATATGTGTATATATAATTACAAATTAAAAAATTCAATATTACCCCAACACAGTTCACATGCTTGAATCAATTAAATTTGTTTTATCATCACTTATTAGTCACCTGCCATTAATTTTTGAATTGTGACATTGGTCTACAAGCCAGTTATTCTCATGAAGAAGCATTTTGCATTAAAAGCATACTTATAACTCACCATAGGTAGTTTTAACTACAGTGCCTGAATTTTTAAGTTGTTTTAAATGTGGAAATATTTTTATTCAGTCACTTTTCATATTTTGAGGTGGCTCATAATTAAAGTGTTAAATAACTCAATTCTGTTATACTGATGAAGTTTCTAAGAGCTGTTTTGTTTTGTTTGGTACTTTATTTAGAAATGCAGACTACTCATGGTAAGATTATTACAGAAGCTTAGTTAGCAGATCAAACCTAACTATTGCTATTTTATTTAGAACACATAGTGGTTAGTGTCTTAATTTTGGAATAAGTCAACAGATATGTTTGTTTGTTTTATGGGTCTTCTGAAATTTCACTGACAAAGTGATTTCAAGAAGAAAAATGTTAAAAGTATTAATTTTTTTGCCCTTATCAAAATAAAATATCCTGGGTTAATTTCTTTGTCAATTTATTAATTAGATTGTACTTATAAACTTACTATTATTTTTCATATCAATGAAAATTTGCTAAGGTTTTAAAGGAGTTTTGCAAAATAATGTACCATAAACTTGTGAGCATTTATAAGAAAAAACATTATTAATTGGCATACATTTGGAAAAAATAGTTTAAAATGCTAAGAGAATAAGTACAAGCAAAAAGGTACTAAATACACTAAAAACTGTATTCATTTCTGCAATGCACACAAACTATGTTTTGCTTTTTAATGCACTAATATATTATATTTTGAGTTTGTTTAGCAGTTATTTTGTGCAAAGAAGAAAATTAGAATTTTTTATCCTCAAATAATGTCAATGCGTAAGTGAGCATTTCTTTAAAAAAAAAACAAATCTGTTCATTTAAAGTATAATCAATTGATCCAGCATCAGTGATACCAATTTGTTTAATTAGGGAAGCATCATCTCACTAAAAAAAAAAAAAAAAATTGTAATAACTTTTTCTGTGGCAATTATATGCTTTTATAATAGCATTTAGAAGGTCTACCAACTAGCCTTTACTACAATCCTAGAGAGGAATGATAATTTGATTTTCCTTTTTTCCCCCATTCTCACCCTGCAATGCAAATACTTAGCTCTAAAAGGAAGAAAAGCATACAGTAGTTTCTGTGAATCTAACTTGTATACCTACAAATCCATTCCCATTTTATGGATTGTATCATATATATATATATATCATATATATACATGTATATATGTTATATATATATGTTCATAATAAACACTGAAAAATAGTTGATGGCATTTACTTGAAACCTATAGTATATAAACTAGGACATTAAATGACAGAAATCGCTTAAGTCACTAGATATTTAAACAATTACTTAAATTGTACTTAAGCTATGGACACATTAATTGAAAGTCATTTTCATATTCATTTATACATTGTTTCTATTACTATAGTATGCTAATATCCTTTAATTTGAAATATTTATCTTCTAAAGATCTAAATTGATGGCAGTGACTAGTTTACATTCACCAACTCCTATTTCATTACTTTTGAATTTCAGATAAATTTGATTCATGGTCAGTGACCTATAGCAATTTCACTGGCATGGAAAAAGATGAAAATTGAGGTGAAAAATTGAGCTGACAGTGGTGTGTGGAAAGTTTTTGATGCACAGTTACTAAATCTTGTTGGATTCCATAAACAGCTCACAGAGGAGGTGTATAATAAAAGGCAACATTGACTCACTGATTCTTTAGCTTATATTTTACAATATATATTTAAATATTTGTATTGAATAACTCTACTTCAAAATACTTAGTGTTTGTAGAACAAATTTGTATGAGGAAAACATTCCATTTAATGTATGCCATTTCTATATCCTTAGGTCATAAGTGAAAAGTTGCATCTAAATTAGAATTAGAATTAGCAAGATACCAGTATCGGGGCAACAAATTTAGTCAATAAATGTTTGTGTGATCATTTAAAGAAGTTTCAAATGTATAAAAATTATGAAACAAATGATTGTGAGTATCATTTATTCATTCACTCAACCAACATTTATGAAACATTTAGGGCATGAGAGACACATGAATACTTAATGTAGAGGCCAAGAAAAACTTGATGCTTCCCTTTCCACAGTGAGCTTTCTAGTCTGGTAAGAATGATAGAACATAAACTAGCAATCATTATCAAGTAAGATTAGTAATAAAGTACTTTCTGAAGCAACTATGTAAATTCCTGAGTATCTGGTGATTAAACAACATAGGTCATATTGCCAAAATAACTAGATAAATGTCTTTAAATCTTACCTTCTTCATACAATAAAATGATACTAAATAGTCATAATATGTGCTGCCTATATCAAAGCCATGATAATGCATGATATAAATCTGTTGTCCTAACTATAATTTAGTAGTGATGCATATTATATAACATCATGTACACATTTATCTTATGTGCCTCATTTAAGACATGTTTAAATAAACCCAGAATCTAAATGACAACTAGAAAATAGATTTTCAGTTAGGTTGGAGCATGTCATTAAAAGTACTTTCACTTTTTTTCCCCATAGTCTTCATTGAACCTTTGCTAAAACATCCACAAGGGGTGATTTCCATACTCTTCAAAATTTGGATCCTTCTTTGCAATTCTTGAAAATAGATGGACCCAGAGTCATGACTTGATCCAGTCTGATGAAAAAATTTTGAAAAGCCTTTACTATCTAATACCTGAGGGACTTTTCTTTTTCAGATGAATTTTCTAGCTTGAACAAAATATTGACAACACCATCACCAGGCTTAACTTTACAACTTAGTGTCCATTACCTCTATTTCCATCATACATTTTTTAATGTCTTAGAAAACATGAATTTTTTTGCTTCTTGTTTTTTGAGATTATTGACTAACATGTTGTCTTGTGCATATTTCTTTTTGATTAGTCAATCTGAGGCCAACTTTATGCTAAATTGATTTTAGTCTATCTCTTGGTATAACACAATATTGTTCAACACGCAGTTTTCTCAATTACTCATGCTGTGCCTCTCTGTCCTACTGTTTTTCACTTCACTTGTCGTACACACTTAAAAGGTAATTATTAATCAAAACACAGTTCTTTTGCTTTCCATAACAAGTAAGAAATGAAGTTAGGTAACTGTGATGAAATTATGAAAAAAATATGACCATGTACCATAACTTTGTTGGAATCTAAACTTAGTTACCACACCTTTTCCCTTGTGAAATATATCAAAACTCTGTTAAACAGTTTCCAATTTCTATACATTTATGATGAACATTTACAATGTATGCAAATAAATGCATGAAAATAAATAGACATTTTATACTGTATTTTATATTTAATATTGTATTAGTGTATTTCTATTAACAGTGAATTTCTATTCTACATGTTTCTTAGATTTTGACAATTTAAACCTGATTTTATATGTAAATAATTTAATTTTTCACCAATAAATTGTTATTCTTAAATAGTTTTAATGATTCATTGTATTTTGCTATCTAGTAAAATAGTAAAAATGTAAAAAATGATTATAGTAAAAATGATTAATATGATTCAAAATTCAAGAACAATTTGTCTCCCTCCAATTTATCAGTCCAGAATAATCCATCAGTAAATAAGAATGCTCTGTCACTTAAGTCAAAAACTCTTTCCTTTCCAGCCCTTGAAACAAATTCATTTCCAAATTTATTTCATTTTTACCCATTTCATAACTTTGAACTCTTTCACTAAATCTTGGATATATATGACATATTACCTGCTATCAATTTGGTATGCCCAGGACCAGGTATCAGGTATTTGGTCATCTCTTTAATCCTAGACTAGGAATCCCTGTTCTACCAATAGAATGATTAGGAAGAGATTAAAATAAAACATGTTACATATAGGTTTATTAGAGCATAAAAGTAAATATTGCATATTATGCATCCATATTTTATTTCCAGGTTTTATCTTACAGGATATTCAGTACAGGTGTACATAAACAAGATAAACATAACAGAGTGGCAGAAACACCCTTGTAGAACTACACTTATCAGCTATTACATGCTAAAGAATGTCATGCCTCAGCACTGCTTCTTACTAACCACTCCCTTTAAATTCTCCCACCTGCCATAGTTCTCTTTTCATGATCCATACATACTTTTTTTGTGGTAAAATCTTTAGAAGTTAAAAGCATTCTTAATGTGTAACTGCAAAATGGCTTCAAGTCATTTATCTAAGAATTATATTTTTACTAGCTAAACCAAAGTATGAAAGAGTGCAAATTGGTTCTCATATGAAAAATAATCTTGTTTCACTGCATTATTTTTGCCATTAATAATGATTTTCTAAAAAACTTAACTTGAGTTTTAAACTAGATAATGAGAAACCTCTTGAGTCTCTGCTTTATATATTATTTTACGATCCAGTAACTTACTGTCTAATGTGCTATAAAATATTATAGAATTTACCTAAAGTAATGTACAAATATGAAATAACTTCTACATGTTTGTGCTGTTTTGTCCATTATCAACATTTATAAGCAAGCAGACAGTCACTAGTCTTTTATATTTGTTATCTTTACAAAGTTTTCACTGTTGAAAAGCTGAGATTATAATCCTGCTCAAAGATATTCTGTGTGTAAATCTTGCAGATGTAAAAATCATTTTACAAAGTGTGTATGTATTCAGCTCTCCTAACCTCTAGTCACTGTTTCATTATCATCATCTAAATATTTACTAGCAGCTCCACTTTGGTCCAAAGCCTCATCATCTTGTTCTTGGCTTCTTTCAGTAATCTTTGAACTCACTTTTCTATATATCCTCCATGCTCCCCTCAAGTTTGTTATGCTGTATTTACTTTCTTCTGTTATTTGTTTCATATACAGATTATGCTATGGCACTTTTTAGTTCAAAATTCTCCAATACTTGCTTATTTTAGAAAATCAACTTGCTTTTTACATGTGGTTTTCAGTCTTGCTTCTACACTTGAGTCTCCTGGGCTACTTTTAAAATATCCATCACAGAACCTTAGCCCAAATGTATTGGCTCAGAATTCAGAATTTCTGTGTTGGTGATCAACCATGAATGTTTTTCAAAAGTTTTTCAGAGACTCTTGATCAACACTTGAGGTTGAGAATCATAACAATTAGGATCTAGCTCCAACCTTTACCTGACTTATCCACTGTATACTTTACTACTTGCTTCACTCAAGTCATCATGACCTTGTGATTAGTTGTCAGACTGCTATGACTGTAAGATGTAGGGAAATGAATTACCTACCCTTAGTTAATATTTTAAATGGTTCTAGTCTGAACTTCTTCTGACTTTACTCCTCTCCCTAACTCTGTCTATAAAAATCACAGAAAGTGTGTAAACACAGACATCATTCTAGATTACATAATAGTCACCTGAATTCTCACAGTTACCTATAAAAGTCCATAATCACACCTCTAGCATGTACACAAGCCTCTTCCCAGGACCCTCCTTGTAAGGTGAGTCTGTACCATGGGTTATAGCCTGTGGTCAGAAATCACTTCATGAGGAAAGGAAAGAGTCTGCAATGTAAGTCGCCAAAGCTTTGCATGAACCTTTAGGGTATACATATGAGAGTGGGACTAGAAGAGAAGAGACTATCAGACTGAGTCCTTCTTTTACATCTTCCTGTGTTTACAGTTCTATACATTCCTATGTGGAATTTCAGTTTCAAATTTGCAGGTAATTAGGAAGCCATATTTGTCAAGGGTAGAGCTTAATTTTTTAATTGATTTATAAATTTTTAGTGCTTAAGCATATGATTAGTGAGTTTCTTTTTTGTACATTGTCCATGACCCTGTATTAAATGTTAAAGATAGACAGTCTCACACATACAAATTACATTTTTGCTTTGAGGTTTTTGCATTTTCTCTTCCCTCTTTCTGGAATCCTACCTCCTAAAATTCTTTATGGCTCAGTTTCTCATTTCAAATCTATTCAACTATTACTTAAAAGACAATGTCCTTTCTAATACTTTTATTTTTAAATAGTGATCCTTCTCCTTTAACTCTATAACTTTCTATGCTCTGACCCTTGTGGTGTTTTTCTCCTAAAGTCTTATTAAAAATTGATTTTATTTTTTATTCCAAAGTCTATAACTGGATTTTTTTGTTTCCTTCCTCAACAGTGATTATTGAAGAGAAAAATAGGATAATTTAGACATCTTATTTATTACTTTGTTGTCATATAGTTTGTAAATTTTACACTTAAAAGAAAACCTGTTAGGAATTGAATTGTCCCTACCTTTTTGTTAAATATCAGTTGGCTATATCTGGTTCTATATATGAATCATTAGTGTGTTACACTAATCAACTTGTCTATCTTTATAAAAATAATTCATAATTACTGTGATTTTATAGTTAATTTTAGATGCAGGTAGTGTTTTACCAAGGACTTATAATCAGAATAGTACTAAAATTCAAATTATACAATATGGATAATTTAGGCAGCCTGCAAAAAAATAAAATAAAACAATCTATTGGACCTGACCATAAACCATGGGTTTGTTGGACTTAACATAAAACATGGCCAGGATTTGGAGATGATGAATAGGGATGTTAGTAGTTTAAGAAGTTGCAATTTAGCTGCATGCCCAGCTAGCATCAACATCATATTATTCAGGCACTCAAGCAGCAACAGCACCTAACAAACCAGTTATTTAACATGGTTTTTACATCACTTGCATTCAAATCTTCTGCAAATTTCTCTGAGTGAGACCAAACTTACCTTTGAACTATGCAGGGGAGAGAATTTTCTAGCTAGAGATCAGGCTGAACTAAATCAGATACAATGTTGGGGAGAAACCCCACAATGAATTCCTTCTTTCCTTCACTGTATGAACTAATTTTAGCTAAATAGAAATCCCAAATAAGAATAATAGCAAATTGATGTTCTACTTATAATGATATAACTAGCCATGCCTCACTACAACTAAGTTGAGATTATTACAAAAATGGGGTCAACATTATTTTTAAAAGAGGATACAAATATCACTTTTTTTTCTTGGTGTGAAATACATTGCTCTTCCAGCTGAACCACATTCCTGCTTGATTTCTTTTACTCAAATATTGAAATATGAGCTCAACCTCATTAACCTCTTTTTTTATATTTGACTGAAGGGGAGTGGGGGATGGAAAGAAATGTTTGACATATATACAAATATGTTCATATTGATATCAGAAAGCTATATAAGTAACTTTAATGCTCCATGAATCCATGTTCCTGTGGACATAGCTGGTGTTTATAATTTTCTTCTTTTGATATCTACTCTTGACTCTGTCCTCAATTCCATCATGGTTGGATGTGGCTTCCTCTGAAATGAGGAGATCCAAATTTCATTGCTAAAGGTTCTGGATCATTTGAAGTCCTGCTGAATTAGGGTTTCTATCATTGTAAATTAACTTTAAGTATAAGGTATGGGAAAAGTAAAAGTATTTTAGACATTTTAGGTAAAGTACTGCAAAGAAGATAAAACCAGAGACTGAGAGAATTACTCTAAAGGAATGCACTTTGGCTATCTAGCATTATTAAAGGCTTCTTTGGAAACATGACACATAAAGAGGAAAATAAATAACAGAAGGAGACCACCATAGGAAAATCTGAGATTAGAGAATAATAATAAGAGACTAGAAGAAGAGGAAGATTTGACTTGTTGGACAATAAAGAAACCAGGGTGAATAGTATATAATGAGAAAGGGAAAAATAATTCTGGGTGAGGTTAAAAAAAAATAAGCTATGCCCAGATTAACTAGGGCTTTATAGACCATGATAAATCAACAATTGTTACATAAATTTGGCAGGGCATATTGTTTTTAAACATGGGAATGGCATAATATAATGTCCATTTTAAACAACCCTGTCTTCTATGAATGGATTGGACCCTCTAAAAGAGATCAAATATAGTGACAGAGAGACTAGTCAAGAAACAATATTGGCAGAAGCTGCCACAAAAAGCTTAATAGCTTTAACATGACTTTATTCTTTGAATTGAAGAAGTAGTGACTACAAGATACATTGAAAGTAGAAAAATATGGTGTATTAATGCACTGAACTTAGAAATACATGGAAGGAAAACAAGTCAAGCCCCCCTTCTTAACCTGGATCATGGACAGCTGTGAGCTTTTTGTCATTTACTGATGCAAAAATTCTGCATTAAGAATAGTTTTGATGAGAAAATTAAGGGATGGGAAATAGTAACTTGTGTTTGAGAAATTAGATTATTATTTTGCATCAAAATGGCTGTTATTTCATTGAACCATATTAAAGGTTTATTTAATTTAATTCATTTTTTAATTAAAAAATGTAATTTATTTATATATAAATTTCACAACATTGTAATTCCAGGGGTTTACCCCCTCATCTTCCCCTCTCTTCCCCCCCCTTTTCCCTCCTGCTCAAAGTTGTGCACTTCAGTTTGCTGCTTAGCTTGTTTTGACTTTTCCTCAAGTCCTTTGTTTATTTTCTTTACTATATCCCATATATTAGTGAAACCATTTGGTTTCTGTCTTTTTCTTTATGACTTGTTTCTGCTAATATGATTTCTTCTAAGTACATCCATGTTGTTATAAATTTGTCAAATTTGTCATTTTTGATTGATGAGTAATATTCCGTTGTGTATATGTACCACATTTTTTCCATCAAGTCATCTGTTTTGGGGCATTTAGGTTGCTTCCATGACCTTGCAATTCAAAGAAGAAATAATGCCTGTGCTACTAAAACTTTTCCAAAAAATTGAGAAAGAAGGAAAACTGCCAAACACATTCTACGAAGCAAACATCACACTCATACCAAAACCAAGTAAGGACAGCACCAAGAAAGAAAACTATAGACCAATATCCTTAATGAACACAGATGCAGAAATCTTAAACAAAATCCTGGCAAACTGAATCCAACAATGCATTAAAAGCATCATTCACCATGACCAAGTGGGATTTATCCCAGGGACACAAGAATGGTTTAACATCTGGAAAGCAATTAACATAATACACCACATCAACAAAGAGAAAAACAAAAACTACATGATCATATCAATAGGTGCAGAGAAAGCATTTGACAAAGTCCAGCATCCATTCATGATAAAAGCCCTTGAAAAATTAGGGATTAAAGGAACTTACTTCAACATGATAAAAGCCATCTATGACAAACCTATGGCAAATAACATCCTAAATGGGGAAAAACTAAAAGCATTCCAGTTGAGATCTGGAACTAGGCAAGGCTGCCCACTCTTCCCACTACTCTTTAACATTATACTGGAAGTTCTAGCTAGGGCGATAAGGTAAGAGAAAGACATAAAAGGGATACAAATAGGCAAAGAGGAACTGAAGATATCATTATATGCTGATGACATGATTCTCTATATAGAAAACCCCCAAAAAATCCACAGAAAGATTACTTGAAATAATAAACCAGTTCGGTAAGGTAGCTGGATACAAAATCAACACACAGAAGTCAGTGGCTTTCCTACATGCAAAAAGTCAAATAGAAGAAGAAGAAATCAGAAAAACCATCCCATTCATCATCGCACCAAAAAAAATTAAATACCTGGGAATAAACCTAACAAAAAACGTGAAAGAATTATACAAAGAAAATTTTAGAACGCTCCTAATAGAGATAGAAGAAGACATAAGGAAATGGAAAGACATTCCCTGTTCATGGATTGGAAGAATTAATATCAAAATGACCATCCTACTAAAGGTTTATTTTATAAGACAAAAAACACGAAGAGCATGTGGTTCTACTACCTAATAATATGTAATTGTATATGTGAAACTTTAGTTTAAAAGAAACTTCAGACTTAAAAAATTGCAAAGCAGTGGAATATTGATGTTAGTTAATGCCATAAAACTAGATGAGATCATATAATAATACAGTGTATATAAAAACATAAGCCTGTAGGTGAATTAAGAGTGTAATAATATTTATAGATCAAGAGTAGATGGTAGAAGAAACTCAGAGAAAACAGCTGAAGTGAATTTTTTTTCACAAATAACAAAACATTTTTAAAGGGTCTAATATTTTGGCATTATTATTTTCCATTCCTTGTCACATTAGTAAGGTAAATACAATTTTCTGAGCCATTTTTAGTCTGATTTAACAAACAATCTCAGTAAGACTGTACAGATTTTCACAGCCCTAAAATTTATCTAACTGCAGTATTCAATGTTTTATAAGCTATTCTAACTTCTACCAGGTATTCCATAATATAGTTACAGTTTAGGGTAAACTCATAAAGAAGTACACATCATAACATCTTCCTATAACATATGAAACAGTGAATTTGAAATACAGTCTCCAATCTCATATTTATTTAATAAATGATACAATGTCATCTGAGCATTTCACTTTTCTCTTAGTTTCAATAAGGTGTTGACATTTTTGTCTTTATATTCAACAGCTCCATCTAGGGCAAATATGTACTTATTATCTTTATTTAGAGAGTACCTTTCAAATTCCTTATAGTTGGTAATGAAACAGAAATGGAAGAATGGAAATAATGTATTGAGATGACATAAAATTGTTCCTATGGTAAATATGGATTACCAAGCTGGAAAATGAGCAAGAAAAAGATAGCAGACTTCAGGTTGCTGATGTATGCCGTCTAGAAAGCACTGTAGACTTCTGGCACTGGAAACGCAACCCTACCACTTCCTATATCTCTATCATTAAATGCTCCCTGTATCTCCATCATTAAATACTTGATTCTCACCTTAATCAAAGTCGACCTTTTTTTCTCAAATGTGTGGTTCTGTTTAATATTCCATGCCTGAGGAAGAAAGATCTGAGTCATTAATCCAAACCCACATGACTATGACGTATTGGAATGTGAGCATACTTAGTGTGGTTCTTGTCTCCTTGTCGATAAACCATCAAAATGGGGATCTCTTCTAAATTCAAAATGACGTATTGATATGATGAGTAATAAACAAGTGGCAAATATTTACTATGGTCAATAATTTTCCCCAGCATTTATATCTATTCCTCTTTTTATACTTAGAAAAACAATGATTCCATTTGATATAATGAAGCACTTCTTAAATATTTCCAAAAATAAGACCTAAAATTTTATGTATGTTTGTATTCAATTCTAAGTACAGATTAAAGGGACTTCTTATAGTTTTAAGGAAGACAGTTTGCTACATTCTAGAAAGAAGTACCAACAACAAAAACAAGTAAGGTTTAAAAATGGATAAAGGCTGTAGTCCTTGATGTTTAAAACTAAACAATAAACTATACCACATATTTACAACTGTCTCCTCCAACACCTATTTTAAGTTCTTCTGACATATATATAGTGCTTCAATTTGTAAGCATTCTCTACTCAATCATATAATCCCAATTGTTTTTAATGGTGGTTCTGTATGTATAGATTGGAGTAAAATTAGTATTCCGTGTAGTTCCATCAATGGATGCTCTAGGACATTATCTAGCTTCGTTCACTTTTACCCCTCCTATGGAATAGCTTTTCCTCTGAGAGTCATCATCAATATCTCTTTTTTCCTTTTTGACCTCATTGTATGGGAAGCTATGTTGGCCAAGAGACTATCTCAACTTACAAATCAATTTAAAGACAGTCAATTAAGGCAGTTCAATTAGCATCTTTGAAGGATTCCTTGGAAGCCAAACTTTGAAATCCATATCACCTAGTATCAAGGAGGTAAGAGTAAATTAGCCTCCACATATATATATTTCAGTATAATTCAGCTTTTATCCTTATGTATACTACTTATGGAAGCAAATTTTTCAAATATTGATTGTTGGCTTAAATTGCATTTTACAGGTTTCTAGGACATCATTATACAGGTTTCTAGGACATCATTATAACCTTACAAGGTCCTATTTCACATGCGCCTCAAAGCTAAATCTTCAAAACTTAATGTATCTCTAAAGTCATTCATTTATCTATAGTAAAGTATACATGACAAATGAATATCATGGACTTCTTTTGCTACAAATATAATTATCTGTTCAAATATGTGTGTGTGTGTGTGTGTGTAAATAATATAAAGAGACATTCCTATGCATGAAGTTAATGGTGCTGGGTGAATGACAAGTGGTGGAAAAATAAAGGAGCTATAAATCTCAACATTCAAAGACTGATATGAGAATATAGACTTGGAGAAGTCTAAATCTAGGATCTAAGCCCTAGCTATAGTGAGATGTGGGAAACAAAATATGAGGAATTTTTTTTTTTTTTGGATTTTTGGTCTTGAGTAGGAAAGGAGGAAATATTAAATATCAAGAACTACTCAAACTGAGTAGTGTTATATAGTACTCCTGGTTGATTAAGCAATATGTAAATTAGTTGTTAAAAGTAATGAATTGACAAAATAGAAAGATAGTAGGAAAATAACACTGCACTTTTAAAAAAAGTGGCTTTAGGTTGCCATTTTTGTTCATAAATTTGATGAAATAACCATAGGACCCTTCTGAAAAAAATAATTTAGTTCTCAAATAGCAAGTTATATGTGCCTTTCTTGGTTATCTGTGTCACATAATTAACTCCTAGATGACCTCTACTTACCCCCACCTCTCGCGTTTATACTACTAAGTATTTCACTCCCAGCTCATGCTAGAGTGGACCTGCATAATCAATGGAATATGACAGATTGGTGGTATAATACATTTGAATCTATTCTATGAAAGATATTATCATTTTCATCTAGGTCTATCTCCCTCTTTTAGATTATTCATTTGAACAAAGTTCACCTGCCCCATAGCACAACTCTCTGGTGGAACCCATGTGATAAATACGTGGGTGCTTCTGCCAACTGACAGAAGGATGCACTGTCAAAGCAATTCATCCAGCCCCAGTCAAATGTTCATATGACTGTTTTGAAATGACACTGTCTGACAGCCTAACTAAAATCTTATAAGAGATCCTGAATTAAGATCAGTTATCTAAAGTATTTTTGTAAGTCTTATCTTAAAAGTTGTGCGAGATAGCACATGTTCATTGTTCTAATCTGCTAGATTTTAGGTCAGTTTTACACAGCAACAGAAAATTTGTTTGCTATATTATTTTGAACCCTTAAATCTATATCAGTAACTATTCCTGCAGGTTCATTGCTTTAACTTATGATCTTTGACTATTGCCTTATCTTCTTTGCAATATCAACTTGAATAAAGATAATGAAATTACCAGCAATAAGTCAAAAAAGGTGGGCTATGTCTTTTGACAGAAGGTTTAGTATGTAATGGCAAGACAAAATTGAGGCATAATTAATGCCTATTAGTATAAACAGAGGCTTTTGAATAATTGCTTGATACAGAGATAATTAAAATTTGAGCTTCTGGTTCAAACTTGCTTTTAAACATAACTAGGCCCTTAACACCACTATTCAAAGTACTGAATTAGATCTAAAAAGATGGTTTTATTGAATTAAATCTAAAAAAGGTGGGTTTTACTCATGGATTATTTAATTTCAATGCGATATTTTTATATTTTCTTTCAAAGTAAACTTTAACAGATAGGTGCCCCTATTGTGGCTGCATAAGTGTTTGCGAAGGGCAACATTTTCCTGGGTTATTTAGCACCAGTGATGTTTGCCAATTATACCAGTAACTCATTTCAGTAAATTAATCTATTCAGTGCTTTACTCTAATTAGGTCCACTGTAAATACTTTCTGAATGGAATTTAATTGTACTGCTAACTTTTGATTGACATAGTCTTTTTTCCCTTATTTCAACAGTTGCCATCAACTTCTGAAATTTTTTTAGGGGGAATGGAATATATTTTTCCAAAGACTATGTAAAAGAAAAATCTACCTGAAAGGCAGAGTGAATTCTAAATGCCAACTCCTACAGTTTCTATTTTAAAGGCAACTTAATCATTATAAAGAACCACTTAGGACAGATATAAATACATTTATCTCTACCTTCAGGTCTAGTAAATAAATTAGCCCTGGAGTACCTGAAGACCCCTCAACTGAATTATATAGCTAAATCATTTACAGGTGTGTATGTGCATGTTCATTTTTAGAATAAAACCTGAGATTCTGAAAAGCCTTTCATTGATTTTTTTTTGTACATTTTATGTATTATAGGGCCAAACAGTCCCAGGGTGGAGAGGTTCACTCTAAGTTGGGCAAATGGATAAAGGACCTTGGAGCTCTAGATAGATTTGAAAGGCCTTTGATGCTGATGCAGAGGATCAGATACCAGCAGGTAGGAAGCCACCCAGGCAGACAGCAACAGAACCACCCAGCTCATTCTCTCACTTCTCTCTGGCAATCTCTTTCAGTCCCCCTCTTCCATCTTTCTGTCTCCCTCTCATTATTTCCTTTATAATATACTCTCTTTCAGTCCTGTATAGTATTGGGTAGCTATTCCATCCTTGTTGCCAATTCTGTGATGGCAACCAATTCTTGTTACTAATTGTAGTGACAAACACCCTGTTCGTGACATCAGTTGTGGTGCACAGGTGTCAGGCTCACCAATCTGTGTAGGTTCTTTATTGGTTCTAGAAATCTGGCAGGGAACAGTAGGGGCAGGGCAGAGCTGGGACCAGGGGAGGCAGGAGGAAGGTGAGCCCCCCCAGGCCCTCAGGAATCTTCACACTTTTTCTCTGGACACTCTCTCTCCGGCATTCACTCTTTTCTCTCTCATGCTCATGCTCTCTCATGCCCTCTGTTCCCCCCTTGAAGCCCCTCCTCCACCCAGGTGTGCACACTTACACATGCTCACACCCATACGACTGCATAGTATGTGGACGATGCACTAACCCAGGTGCTGGTTATGTAGGCCAATGAGGCAATAAAAACTAACTCACTTACCCAACGGTACTTACAGGTACATGTAACATGTGCTCTATGGTTTCTTGAGCTGCATGTCCATAATCATAGGCAAGGACACTACAAACTTACACCTCTCCACCCCCAGTGTCCCAGAAATCTCCCACACACTTTTTGCACCGACACCATATCAGGTATGTGCAGAGAAACCTGTAATGAAAGCAAGGCCACAGGTGACAGCTCTACGGTCTAGTGGTGGGGATGAACAACAGCTTGAGCCATTCCATCTTCCCTACATATATCTTTTAAAAAATGCATAATATACTTGAGGGAGTATCTGTAAGTAGCAAAGCTGTTGAGAATCCTTGACAAGTTAAAAATAGCAAGAAAAATGTTTCAATGATAATGGTATCTGGTCATTAATTGAAAGATCATATCACACATATTTTAGATACTTTAGCTAACAGAACACACACACAAGTACTGTGAATACTTTATAATAAACAAGACCAGAGAGTACATTAGAATCCAAATGATTATTCTTCCAATATAGTCTTTAAGTTAATACAAAACTTTGATGGAATTTGGAAGTTTAGAACACATACCTAAAAATGAAGGCAGAGTCCATCAACTTGTAATTCTTCCTGGGAAAGAGATAAGGAAAACTTATTAAAAATGTTTATTATAATTATATGATCATAGTGGTAACACCCACCTGGCCTTCAGAAACAAAGACTTCACATTTCCTATTTTCAATGTTAATTTTGCATCTCCTTGAAATATATAACTTAAGAGAAAAATGTTACATATGGTAATTAATAGTACTCATCGGTACACCAACAGCACAGGATCATTTTAGTTTTCATTTACTCATCTGTCAGGATTTTTCAGGTACAATTATTGTTATTTTAACCATAGCACCTGCGTCTAAAATCTTAAGAACCTTTGTTATGCTAAATATATTTAAGCTTTCCAGGTTTCTGCACATACACTCAAGATACATATTTCATGGTATATAATTGTAGGGACAGGTGTCCCAAATTAACCTGGTAAGTTTGTCAGACTGAAGACAAAATACTACCATGTGTCTTTTGCATTTTAAAAACCTGACACACCCTATGCTTCAATGTGATTAAATCTGGAGATATCTTTTTAAGTGTTTTTCTTCTTCTTGTTGTTTTTCATTCTGATGGGAAACCCTCCTACTCCCATTTCCATTATTACTAGTCTTGCAGGGTCATGAATGAGAATATTTTCTTCATAAAAAGATCACCCATTTCTTAGAGAAGTTTTGGCTTGAGTTGGACATACCTCTTATTCAATAACTAAACATTGTTAAAAAGCTGGGCTAATCTGAGAATTTTGTCATATCCATTCTCATTTAAGTTTCTTCTTGAGTCTAATTTACATTTTATTTGGACACTTAAGTATCTGCTTTTTGAAGAATGATTTGTCAGCAGAAACAGAAAGAAACCATTAACAAGCATTTTTAAAACTTACTTGTACTCTGCATTCTGTGCTTCTAACAAATCTAAATTATGTGCCTTTGAGGTGAGAACTAATTTTCTGTATGATCTAATTTTCTGTATGTCCATTATAGCACCATGTTATTGGAATACATATGACATATTACACATAATTGAGATAATCTGTAGCTAGTTTATGACATAAATTTAAAACTTTTAGCTTGTTATTCTTCCTTTACTCTTTTATTTAATCACTTCTGAAGGCTTTCTATATTTTCCATACATATCATCCATATATGTATTTGATCTGAATTTATGTTTCTGAGACCATTGGTTGCTGACCATATTTAAGCTTTGTGTTTATATTTACTGCAAGACTCAAAAATTGAACAATTCTTTTTTAATTGAAAATAACAGGAAAGAAAGTATTTTAGGTAGAATTTATTTATTTTCTCCCTTTAAATGATGTGAGATGGAATCCTAATTATTGAGCTATTGGGCTTGAAAGAGTTTCCTCTGGAATGGTAGTAGATATGGTAAGAAAAAAGAGGAAAGTTGAAAGTAGAATATTCTTCAACAGATACTTCTCTATATAGTACAAATGTTTCTAACTAATATCTACATTCAATTATTTCTAAGATAGGAAATGTTAATTGTGGTAACAACCAAAAAATATAATAATACCAAAATATATAATAATAATAATAATAATAATTACTTTTTTAGTTGTAAAAAGAGATAACAGCAATGTTGATGTAAATTTATATGTAGATGTAAATATGTTGATGTAAATATGTAATGAACACATTTAATAGTTGAGAAAGACAGAAAATAAAATGATTTTCAAGGATCAAAATAGAAATGAGTATGTGTACTTTGTTGTTCAGACTTTGGATAGTGGAAAAGAAAAGCACTAAGAAAGCAGGTGTTCTATTAGACAAAGAAGTGAAAAAAAATCTGGAAGTATGAGACTTTCACTAATTTCAACCATACATGAATGCCTGGATAATTTGGGATTCTAGCCAAATGGAATGGAACAAGGCAACAGAAACGAATCATGCTGTGCTTCACTGAGGATATTAGCAGCTTGATAATTGTGCCTGAAATGCTTTCCTTTGTTTCTGTCTAATTGCCATTAAATTCATCATTTCACACAGAAGTGAAAGCCAAAACTCTAGGAACACTTAGAGTCATGTCAGTTCATTTTAGGACTTGTTTTGTCTACTTAAAATCAAGCCAGTTTTTCCGCTTTATAAATCATCCATGTAAAGAAAATGATCCCAAATGACCTGAAAAATTATAGAAATTCTAGGCAATCACTACTACCATCTATTTTCTATTATCCTTTTATCCTGTTGTTGATTTTGAGGAACATTGGCCCATTTTAAAGATAGGCATATATGTGGATAATATATGCCATTTAAAATGGATAGAGCATAAATGGTCATTGAACTCAGCATTTCTGATTCTAAGTATTTACTTAAACATTCAATGCTATTGAAGTAATTTATTGCCCACATAGAGAAGTCTTTAATAATTACAGATTGAGGAAGTACTTTGGAATGTATCTCCCAGACTTTAAAAGATGCTCTCTCCTCTGTGATGTTGACACCAATGGCAGTTTCTATACTCAGTAAATGTGCATGGCTATGGTCCTGGCAATGGTAGTTCGGGGGGGGGGTAGTGGTGCCAAATAATAACAGGGGAAAAAAGTAGATATTTTAAATCTCAAGTCTACTCATGTTTTCCTATAATCACTGGCAGGAAATATAGTTTTAGCCTTTGTAAGAGAACTGAGATTTTAGTTGTTACTTCTAGTTGGCATCACTACAGAATAACACATCTCTTCTATGCTAAACAAGTAAGTTCCACATTCCTTCAGTTCTCCAGATCTTCTCTGCCAGTACTGACACCTGTTTGAAGTACAAAACTATGCAGCCTACAGCTGGGCCCATTATAATTTGAGTCCAATATGTTACAAATCCAAAGGATTTGTCAACTATTTATTTACCTAAAGAGAACATTATTTCTATCTAGTCTTTCTGAATGTAGTCTAGAAACTGAGCCACTTCTAGCCAGTCTTAAAACATCTCATCAGCACAGACCCAAGAAGTCCTCTCATCCTTACTTAATTCATCTTCCTTCTTGCTTCCTTCCTATCACCTTCCCTCCATTTTCTCTGTTTTTTTTTGTTTGTTTAAGATTTAGATTTCCACAATTTTATCATACACACTATGAGAATTAACTTTACTCTGAGCCAAAAGAGCTACAAAGGATTCTTTGTTGTGGTGGAGAACACCTACAATATAAAACGTTTCTTACTATAACCTCATTTCAATATAGAACTAGGTGAACTGTCTTCCAGGCATAAGTTGTAAAGGAAAAAATAAAAGGAATGAAAAATATAAACTACAACTTCCTGAGTTTATACTTTACAACTTCCTTCCACCCTATGGGCCAATTAGTCATTACAGATGGGAGCATTCGTGGGGGATCCAAATGTTTGATATTAAACAACTGAGATGAGATTATTTCAATGTGTTCTGATACTTAGAAAATATTTTTGCTCTTTCTCAAGGCCAGATCAGTTTTGATCAATTCTTACATATTGGAGAAATAGAAGGAGAACTTTCAAGACATTTTCAGTATTTTTTCTACTTTCCTTATTAGAAAAAAAGTGTTGTGAATAAACAATTTGAATTATGAACTGTAGCTTTAGAGTTTAGCTGGTTGATAAGGACTATGTATGTACCTAGCTATTTCATATAAACCTGCGGTAATTCTCAAGGGTAATCCCAATTGTGTCTCTTGAGGCTACTTTTGAAAATCAACTTTCTGGTCTACTCAGTCCTATTTCCTTTCTTTCCTTCCCATGGGTGATCAGGTTGCTACATAATGAGCCTTCTACATTCTATTCTCTATCTGAAATTCTATTTCTAATAGCCTGACATAAATATATAAGAAAGCAAGATTATGAAATAAGCATTCAGTTTATATCTTTTGTCTTTCATGTCTATAATGTCAATGTCATGAAGTCTTTCTTACACTTTCAGAAGAAATACTTGTAGTAGTACAAAAAGAAATCTTCAAATCTATAGTGAACAACAGAAAAAATAACCATGAGCTTGGTACCTCATATTCTATTTCAATTCTCCCAACTTCCTAACTGTAAAAAGTGAAAAAAAAATGTTAGCTGTAACAGTTCATGTCCTAAACAAGATACAATATAATATCCAACAGTTCATGTCCTAAACAAGATACAATATAATATCCAACACATGGTAGTTTTGTTGCCAAGAACATCTGGTTTGTGTGTTCATTATGCAGCAGAGTCAAATACTGAATGTCAAGTAAGTGTTTAACACAGAGAAACAATTTAACATCTGGAAGTCACCATTCAGAATGTTGGAAGTAAGTCTACCACCTTTATATGCACAGAAAAGCAGAGAAGCTATAGAAGAATTTTGTGGAGGGGATCAGTGCTGGTGTCAGTTAATGGGGGGGGGGAAAGGGAGTCTTTGGTCCTCAGAATTTATTGTAAATTTTCAGACTGGAGAGCAATGACCAACAACTGCAGGACCTAGGCTTCATTATCCATGTAATAGTGTGCTGGTTGCCTAAAAAAAAATAGTCCTTATCTCCCAACTATGCATTTGTTTGGTCTGCAAACAGAGAGATAGGGTAATAGGTGTCCTGATGATGAATAGTGGTTTGAGGCTGAGTTGAGTTGTACACATTTACCCTGCTTGTTTTGTTTAGGTATAGTTTCAGCACTTTGGTATAAATCTGTTGCAACAAGGCTTTATCGTCTGGGTTTCTAAAAGAACTTTACCGAGGTACAATTGATTTAAAAATGACCTCTTTCGCAGTCCACAGTGAGATTATTAAATGAAAATATATGCTGTTTCCATTAATAGCAATTCCAGTGATTTTAATAGTCATACCAGAGCTTTGCTTGCTGCTCTCTTTGTTTCTTAAGAAGTTAGATAGAATAGTCATTAAAAGCAAGGACAGATGAGTTAGACTGTTCTGGTTTAAATTTCTTTAACTATCTGTAAGCATTAGTTTTCTAATATACTATGTGAAGTGGAAAACCACTTAAAACTTGTTAAGTAGATTTCTACCTCCTTCCCTTCTTTGCTTCTTTCATAAAACAGTATGATGATTTAATTGATGCTAATCAGGAATAGAGTTAAAGTTTCTACTCATGGATAGATGAAAGCAAAAGAACTTAATCAAAGATGAAATGTTCAAATAAAAAAGCATGTGTAAACTTTTAGTAGCCATGGGTACTGTGGAAGGCACAATTTCATGCCTACTGTGAGGACTTATCAAGGAAGATTTTCTTGAGAAAATAGACACTGAGTCATGATCTTAAGAAAAATATAATTCAACTAAAGAGAAAAGTCAGGAAAAACTCTCCCTAGAGAATAGGTTTTGGTAAGAAGAGTTAATTCAATGTGATTGGAAAGCAGAGATCAAGGAGGATCAAGTTACAAAATATGTGATATTACATGCCAATAGTAAATAACCTAAAGAAAACAATGTCATGGGAAAGTAAACAAGCAAACCAAAAAGCTAGATACTAAAATGTAGCTCAAGGAATAGATGGATATTATGTTATTAAAGCTAGTTTATGAAGAAATTTTATCTTTTTTTACTATGCAACTATTTTCTAAATATGAAAGATTATTAGCAATTTAATATAGCCTATAAATCATTTTGCTAATTATCTCTGTAAGTAAAATTGCTAATGAGGCATATAACCAAAATAAACAATTTCTATAGAGACTGCAGTGACTTGGAGTATTTGCAAGAGTAAACAATTAAATGCATTTATAATGGCTAACACAGTTTAGCCAAATTTCATTAGGAACAATATATGTTTGACTGCTTCAGTACATAGGTTACATCTAACTGAATATATTGAGCACATGTGCTATGGTCACAGTCATCTTCAAGTGTATAGGGAGGTGAGAAATTCACATAAATTCATTAGTAACACCTGGGACTCCAGGATACCAAGAAAACACATTAGTCAGGAAAATGGACAGGCATAAGAATGGCTATTAAGAAATACAGTGACTTCTTACCACCTTGCTTCACAACATCTATTAAAAAGTGCTCCAACTGTTAAATGAGAGCTTTCTCACCAGATGGAGGTTCCAGTCTCACAGAATGAATGGTCATGAATGAGTTCTTTATCATACTGTACTCGACTATGAATGGCATATTCTACTTGTGAGTACAAAAACACAAACTGATTTTACCTTCCCTCTCTCATTTTTCTTAAACATTTTCAAGCCTAGAATGTTAAGATATGGCCGTCATATATAATTTTGGCTTTGAGTTTTAGGTATATAGAGAGTTTTGAACCTATAGTGATATGATGATGAGTGATAGAACAACTCTTTCAAGGTTCTCAACAAACTTGGAACTATGTGGATTCAAAGCTATTTAACTGATTGAGAGAAATTGGTCAAAAATTAAAATCAACAAAAATATGTTTTAGGATAAAATAGTATTTATATATACATAATACTGACATAATACATAGTATATGTAAAACTCTGCCAATTCCCATAAATATCATATTTCCTTAAGTTAGCCAAAATACCATCAACTAGATATCCAGAAGCTCTATTCAGAAACTTAGAAAATTGACATTCATTCTTTTCTTTCTTAGTTAATCAAATCATTAACACTTGCCAGTATTATTTAATAATATTGTCTTTAATGATTAATTGAATTCTCCCATCATCACTATAACTGCCATCATCAGGCAATCATTATCTCTTACTTTTTTAACATCCAGCTTATCCTTTTGTTTCCTTTGCCATTTTTCCAGCCTTTAATTTTGTAAAACACAATACGTACACTAGATAACCTAGGCAATTCATAAACTAAGTGCTTCAGTAACTTTCCATTGTGCCATTGCACATAAGGTAGTAACTTAAGGAAACTCATGTCACTAGTCAGTATCTCTCCCATATGATAATGATGTTCCTTGTCTCATTTCTAGTCACGATACACCCTGATCAGTATGATCAAACCCTACTTCCATTTCTGGCCCTCCTTCCATTTCTCACTCTCTGCACTATTTGCTATAAATTTTCATAAATGGGAGTCTCTTAATTTCTATCATCCCCTATTAACCCCAATACTCACTCTCCTTTCCAGATCTCAGTTTAAGTCCCATCTTCCTCCAAATATATTGTCATGACCATTTTTGATTTTTATTATTTGATTTATATTTTTGTGTATTTTCTTTGACTCCCTCAGCAAAAATTACTTTATCATTTTCACCTATATTTTATCTATATGTGGTATTGCCACATATAGACGATTGTTTATACAAAAATTCTTTCAAGTAAACATATATGTATATGTGATTATAATACATTTTACCCCCTCCTTCCTAAAAACCAGTATGTTTTAACATTGTGGCTATGGAAATATTGATTCTGCTTTATCCTGTGACTCATATTTCTCTTATATAATGAAATTCATTTACATTTTACATTAAGATACCCATTTTCTATGTCTGAATGCCTATGAGTTCTTACATGTTTTTATATTCTAATCACTCTGCACAACCTAAAGCTGTATAACTTGCACTTTTGACTTCCTGACTATCTGTGACAGCACTTTCCTTGTTCTGTTTAAGAGATGGAAAATTTTTGAAAGATTTAGCAAATTGATTTTCAGATTTGTTTTAAATTCAGTTCATCTAAAGTATCTGATATTTGATCATGACAAACTATGTTTTTATGTTTTCAAAATCTGCATGTAAGAGGCTTTCAGATTATTTTAATGTTTCTTTCAAAAGCAGGCTCCTATAACAATTCTATGGGTTTCTCATCTTCTCTTGTCCTTCTTCCCCCAGTAAATATTATTTATATCTTCCAGGCTAGTTTGGTCTGTATTAGTTATCTATTGTTATTTCAAAACTAGCCTGAAATATAGAGGTTTGAAAAAAACATATTTCAGTTCTGTGGATCAGTGACTTTAACGTGGCTTAGTTAGGCAGTTATGACTCATATTCCTTCATAAGTTGCAGTCAAGATGTCAGCTTGAGTCATAGTCACTTAAAATCTTGACTGTCACCAGTGAATCCACCTCTTTTATATGTCACTCTCATGACCATTAGCAAAATGCCTGGCTATTGTCCATGTGGAACTGTCCGTAAGTCTGCTTCATTGTTTTCACAAAATGGCAGATAGCAATTCCTGAATTGAGAGATTTAAAAAAGGAGCTGATACTGAAGACATGTCTTATGTGTAGGTCCCAATACCTTCCCTAATTCTAACTCATTAAGTCTTACAGCACTAGAGAACTGCATACCTCTTCCCTTGCTGTCCTCACAGTGACAAGTGGGAGAAACAATGGAATGTAACACTAATTTTTTTCTGAGATTAGGGTAGGTTGGCTCCACAGTAATCTTTTGGGGAGAAAATAAGTTATAGCTTGGATTGTCTCTACATTTGACTTCTTGATTATAATTTTATTTTTATTTTCAACTTCTTGTAGAATAGGGTAAGAAAACTTAAGCCTGAATTAACTTCCCTTCAAGCCCTTCATTATACACCAATACTCAGGCAGTTGTATGTTCCATATTTTCATTGTTGACACAATAACAGGTCTTTCATTTTGCCTTGAAAGTGAATGTCATTTTTGCCATTAGCAACCGCTATAGTATAGTTCCTACCCATTAGAGATGCATCATTACAAACAATTTCCTAAGATATTTTCCTGGAGCCCAATATTTTTTAATACAAGACAAAGTGATATCCAGCTGCTTTTTCATATATGCCTCCTTTATTTGTTCAGGGTTTTTTGTTTTTTTTTTTCAATTTTCTTTTCTCTGAAGTCCTGTGTGTTTACAAGTGGTAAAAGGTGGAAGCCTTGCCTCTGTTAATGTAAACTGGGATTTCTATAAGACCAATACTGCAGTTTTCAATTTCCCATTATGGTACTCCATTAAATATTGGTAGAAGCGTCCCACTGGTAACTTTTTTTCAAAATTGTATCCCAGTGGGATTTTGAATGAAAATGTGATGTTTCATTAACCTTAATCATGAAAATATATCTACTGCATCTGAAGATACTTTATTTTGTGACGCAATATAGGAATCACAAATAAGATTCTCTTTAATTCACTAATTGGGGATCAAAATTGAAATTGTTCTTATTTTATAAACAACTATTTTGGAAACAGTGATTAAAAACAATCTATATTTGATTAATGGCTATTATCCACCAAAACTGTGTATCAATCTAAATCTGTGAAAAGGGATGACAGAATTTTTGATTTTTATAAAATATGCTTACATTTTTCCAAATGAGAATGTGCATTTATTTTAAAAGGATTAATCAAACTAGAAACAATAATATAGTCTCATAAGAGATTAGGCATACCAAATCATAAAACAAAAATGAATAGAAATGCTCCATTATTATTTTCATCTAAGTGTCATTTACTGTAACTCAGTGGTTAATATCCAGTGAAAGATGGTAGATTGTGTAGAAAAATAATCGAGTGCAATATAGATCCCAACTTCCCAATATGTTTTGTAGGGATAAATAGACAAATTAAGATACAATATATTTCGTCAGTCTTCTAATATGTTCTAACAGCTGGCTAAATATTTATAATTCAAGCTTTTGTAATTTCTATATCATTTCCCCTTAGTTCTATTTCTTTGTCCAAATGTCTAGATGTTGTTTGCTATATATAATTGATGTATAGTTTGCCAAAGAAAACTTTTATCATTACAGAAACACTAATATAATGAATAGAATTTTGTTTTAGTCACCAGTGACTATCATTTAAAAGCAATTACTGCTATAGAAATATTCTGTCATTTAAAATAGCTTTAGATTTTATGGGGTATTCTATTGTATTAAATTACAATTGATTTAGATACAACATTTCTATATAATAATTAATATTATTAATTATATTAATAAAATTAGTTAATAAAATTAATTATATATAATTAATTTCCAAAGGGAAATAGGTACAGTAATAATGATAGAGATTTACATTAGCTAAGAATTACTTTTGAAGAGTATGCCTATTCCTATGCAATTTCAAAACCCTATTGTCACTATGTAAATTGGTCTTTCATTTTGCATGATCTTCCATTCCTTAGAAGCCCCTTCTAGAGAATAATAGGCATTTCTTAGCATGAAAGAGATATGTCTTCTTCATAAAAGTAAATTAAAAATATATGGCAGATGGGCTAAAACTTTGACAGTGTGTCTTGGAAGTATGCAGGGTATAAACCTTAAGCTGACTCCTGATTATCTCTTATAAGTGTTATTTAGAAGAGCTGGGTAATATAAAGAAAAAAGTGCCAACAGATGAGTCAAAATTGAACAAAAGAAAAGATAAATTGAATGTAGTAGACAATTTATTTGAGAGAAACAAGTATTTCAGTAGTATCTGTGGTTCATAGGAAAATAGCCTGTTGCTCTTTGAAATGCTAGTAAGATCTCTTAGATATTTTGTTACATTTACTCAAGAAATTTTGCTCATTAGAGACTATCTTCTTTTCTTTTTTTATAGATGTTGACAGTCATGCCTGCAACTATCTCCTGAGACCATAGTCCTTGAGGTTTGGTTTCAATGAAATAATTATCTGTTAGCTTTTCTGTTTTTAGTGAATTTGTGAGGTCACCGTCCCACTGTGCAGAGCTTATTCTGGTATCAGTGGTATTGACTGATTGCACATATCGGTGTTAATTAGTTGAACAATTAGTTGAACAATATTGGTTTGGTTCTAGGCAGAAGTCTGGCAAATAGATAGAAGGTGGAAGAACAACCCTTGCAGAGAAAATAATGTGATCAGTGTCCAGAGGCATATGTGGTATTTAATGTATTAAAGGCATATGTGAGTATTTAAGAATGAGTGGGACTATTGCTGAAGGAGTAATTTGGACATAAGATTCAGTCACATTCAACTTTTCATTGTCCAAAAGCTTGCTTTTTTCGTATGGAATAAGATATATGCATGTTTTCACTCTATAATTCTTTTATAAGTATATATTACTATGAAACATATCCATATAAAATGATTATATATTTTATGACTTGCAGTAAATATAAATAAATAAATGATTTTAGTTATCTATAAACATGCTAAATTCTATAAACTGGTCCCTGGTGATATGATTTTTAACTCTAATATAATGCATTCAGTTTGTCAGTGAGATACTTCATTGAAAATATCCTCATAGGCCAAATGGGAGCTACATATTTGAAATCATTTCATAGCTGTTTCAGTATGGTTCATAGGATCACTTTAAGCTCTGTAGTTCTATTTGAACCTGTATTTCACCAGATTGCTTATGTTGTTCAGAAAAAAAATTCATTTTAATGGCTTCAGGATAGTCATAGAAATATTAACTATTCTATCTATTCTACATTCTGGTCTATAAAAAATATATCTTTGGGTAGGTCATTTAGTACTTAAAACTCAAATATTTTTGTCATAAGAATATCAGTGATATTTTGATAGAAAGAAATTATTCAACAACATAGATAAATCATTAAGATCTAGGTTTTATGTGTCATTTGAATATCTAAAGTATGCATTTACTTAAAAGTAGCCTAATACTTCATAATATCCTCACTTTCATGAAGCTGTATTTTTTTACTAGGTATTACTGACTTGTCTGATGCTATTTCTTTTTCTCTAAATTGTATAATACTAAGAAAGCAAAGTAGTATGTCAGAGGAGGGGTTTTTTTCCCCTAAATTATTGCTGTAGATATTATTGGTAGTTACATTTTCCAGTAACAAGAATATTAAAACAGAACAGTATGTCTGTCTCTCTGTGTGTAATTCAGATATAATTCACACACCATATATTTTGCTCTTTTCAATTTAAAATTCAATGATTTTTATCACATTCACAGTTGGGTATTCACTACTATAATCAATTTTTAGTATAGTACAGCTAAATCACTTTTAGCCATAACTGAAATGGTTGATAAGTAATCTGCTCCTTTTAATAGCACTAAAATTCACTTGAGCAATATAATAAATTGCTTTTAAAATGACCACCAAGCATCTCTGAGGTGGTCATAAGAGTACTTAATTGTGAAGATGTTTAATTAAAATAAAAATTGGCACTTAAGACAAGTTATTGTCCACTGATTTATCAACACAGTTAGTGACATGCTTGAAAACAATTTTCCTAGTGAAAAAGAAAGTCACCTAATATCAGAAAACAAAATCAAGAAAAATTTTAGTCTATCAGTTTAGAAGGGGAAATGTGGGAAAAAGTGTGCTTCCTAAGAAAATATGATGCCATCGTATGATCTAGTCCTATTTCCAAATCCAAAACTGTTTTATCACACTGATAGAAAATCATCTCCAGGGCAATATTCACTGTGATGTGTGGATGCTAGACAGTCTTCCAGTAAGATTTTCTACATGTGAGGCTATTTTTTTTTCTCCCATCATGTCCCTGGTACAGCTATCTCCAGGGTAAAATTCCTCAATTTACGTTAAATAGCTACAACTTCCAAGAATAAATGAATTCTCAACAATATCTTTACTACTAAGGACTTGTAGAGAGAGTTATTTTCAGAAGTGGTTTGATGTATTTTATAAACATAGGTGTTTTCTATTGCACTAATATCCCTGGGCTGGGGAAGGGGGGAAGTGAGGAGAGGTCAAGCCTCTGAATCACAATGATGGTACGTAATTGCGTTTGCAAGCAAAATTCCCAACACTACAATTAGAACGTTGCAAAGCACACAGTACACATGAGGCGTAGATGACTCATTACACATCTTGTTAAAAGCCCAACTCAATTATTACCTGGGTTGTTTTAGGGACTAAATCACCCATTTAAAATGTATTAGGGGCTGCAAATCACATCTTAAAGAGACAAATACCTGCATAAACATTGCTGCAATACAAATTGTTTTCCAGACATTTACTTGCAAGGCTTTATGATGAGATTATAAACACTAACTTACTGTGCATTGCAATGATGTTTCTCAGTAGTAGGAATCTCAGCATTACTTTGATTTAATACTTTATCTAGGATTAAACTTGAAGCTTTGCACCAAGCCTCTGAAATAGACACTGACTCTAGGGAGTAATTCTTGTCAAAACAGCCACGTAATGTGGTGTCAAAGACCAGACACTGCTGTCATTGTGGATTACAGACCCCCAGTAGTACAAAAACTAACTTGGAAATTGAGTTTATAGATTATCCCTGTTTGTGAGTTTTCAGGTAATAATACAAGTGTGTGACAATTTGCTTTCAAGACACAGTTGTACACAGTATTCCATGTTTTCACGTTTTTGTTTCAAATTTTAATTATTTTATTTTTCTTAAATGTTTTAATTTTATTTCTAAGTTCTTATAAATTCTTATATAAGTAAATAAGTTAAATGGTTACTGGCATGCCTTCCCTCCTCCACCCCCACCCCCTTGTGTTCACTCAGTCTCCACTCTCATTGTTCTTTTTTGGTTTATGTTGGGTTCGTTGGTCCTTTGGTCTCCTTTTCTGTGGCTGTGTCTATTTGTCGGATGAGAGACTGTGTTCCAGGCCCATGGCACATTGTACTTGATGGTTTGTAGTCCTTAGCTTTGTATTCGGCACTCAGTTCATGCTCATTTGTGGTCTATCAGTGTCTTCTAGTTGCTGGCTCCAGTACCATCTCCTTGCCATCGCTGTCTCTGCACCCCCTTTCTCTGATCTCTGGCTTTGGGGATCCTTGCCCCCAGTCATTGTCAGTGAGGAGGTTTCTTGATGAGGGCAGGCATCCACTGATGGACCTTGCAGGTCATCTCCTCTCCGTCCGTTTGCAGATTTGCTGTGGAGCCAATGGCCTGACTCTGCAGGCCTCCTCTCCCAAGGTTTGGGGAGGGTGCCATGTTTCCTTGGGTGGCAAGTTCCACATGGGGTTTTGATTCATCAGCTTCCAGTGAAGCCATAGATGCAGGTCTGATAGGTCTTTACCACTGTTGTTCCTCTGTTCCAGCATCTACTGTCTTTCTGAATGATCCTTGTTCTGTGTCCCACACACGTGCATGTGCAGGCTCTTTTCTGGTCCCCCTCATCCGCTCTATGTCGCTGTGTGCACGCTTATGCTATTAGTTCTCCTGTGATCTAAGTGGAGTGAGGGTGAAGCAGCAAGGGTGTCATCCTCCCCTCCCCCCTCCTCCTCTCCCTGCTATTCCTAGATCACGGATAGATCCAGAGTCTTGCTGCGCGATGGTCAGGTCTGGGAGTCCCTGCCGGCCCCTGCATCCCCCTTACCCGCCAGGTAAACAGCAGAGGGGCCCAGTGGCTTCTGTATGGTTACTGAGTGGGTGTAGCCGCTGGCCTAGGTTGGCCAGCAGCTGCGGGCACCTGCCGATCAGGGTGCAAATTCACAGAAACTAAACGTATCTTGCTGTAACTTGAATCTTTTCAAAATACCTCCATATACTGTACTTTTTTTTTTTTTTGGTTAAGCAATATTTAGAATATCCTCAGTCACAAAAATATAAATCAGAAATATGGTAATATCTGTTTTGAATCACTATTCTATCTGAATGAGCTGATTCTCAAGATTGAGAGAAAAATGATTTCCGAAAATATTTTATTCAAGGAAGACATTCTTACTTTAGGCTACTCAGTTTTAGTAAAATATCACAGCACTTTTTAGTGTATTATTTGATGAAATATTATTTGATGAAATAGATTTTGAATTCATAATTTAAAAAATATGTATATGATACACACTTTAAAATAGGCAATAGACAAAGCAATCATTTCACAAGGAGGTACTACAATGGCAAACAAATGTACAAATATCTACTCTACTTCAGAAAAATAGACGTTAAACTATAGTAAGATGATATTTTATGACTACTGGGCAGGGAAAAAAAGTGTGGGAAGAGAGAAAACAAAACCTCAAGTACAAGTGTTAGAAGTTTAACTGGCATAACCATCTTGTGAAGTAATTTGAACTTGTCTGATAAAATTGAACAGTCATATAATCCACACATAGCAATTTCTATCAGTTACATAATATAGAGATATATTTCTTATATATCAAGCTATTCATAGCAACATTACTTGTAATAAAAATTCAGAGATATATTGGCAGGAAAGTTGAAAAACTGAGGTTCATATATAATGAACATTCATATGTAACATTCACATATAATGCTCATATATAACATTCATATATAATGCTCATATATAATATTACAAAATGGGTGAAATAAAACTTTCATTAGAAATATAATGTTGGGAAACAAACAAAAAAAAAGTATATATTTGTAAGGTCAAAAAAAACCCAAACATATTATTCTTATGAATACCTACAAAAATGATAATTCAAAAAAGTAAAATACTTAGGAGTTTAACCATGTAAGTGAAGAACCAAAGGAAGGAAACCTGTAAGACACTGATGAAAGAAATTAAGCTGGGCACGGTGATGCATGCCTTTGAGCGCAGCCCTAGAGTGCAGCTGAGACTAGGAATAGCTTGAATCTGCGGGTTCGAGTTCCACCCGGGGCAACATAGCAAGACACAGTCTCAAAAAAATAGCTGGTCGAGGTGGTGTGCGCCTGAAAATCCCAGCTACCTAGGAAGCTGAGTTTGGGTATCGCTTTTGAGTCTGTGGTACCCCAGGCAACGTGAACCTACAGTTCAGTGGGCAAAATATCGAGACCTAGTCTCAAAAAATAAATAAACAAATAAACAAATAAATAATTAAAAAAATAAAAGTCATTAATGAAAGAAATTGTAGGAGACTTAAATAAATTGAAAGACAATATGTGTATTTGCTTAGAAGGATTAATACTGCTAAAATGTCCATATTAATCAAAGTATTTTCAAGATTCACTGCAATTCCTATAAAAATACAAAAGACATTTTTCAATGATATAGAACCAACAATCCTAAAGTTTATTTGGAGCCACAAAAAAAAAAAATACTTGCTTTATGTATAAAATCCAGGCATTTTAATTATATTTAGTGGGGAGAGGAAAGGGAGTAATTTTCATTTTAGCAGACATTAAAACTGTCAGATTTTAGAAATTAATTTAGCTGATTAAAAAATTAGGATATTCTTCCCTGTTTTGCAGGTACCCACTTTGTTTGGACTTCTTGTTTTTCTGTGGATATAAGTACGGTGCTCTATGACAAACAAGCAGTGTTCGATTTTATTACAGGTCACAGCAAAATGCCAGAAACATAGATCAAGTTTTTTCTTCTGCAGTGTTAAACTTCACTTGGATTGAGATTTCCATACTTTGAATAACCACTCAAGGAAAGGAAATAGAGTCTCATAATGGGACGTGTCATTGAAGTTCTATATTTTCTAGTTTTTTAGCGTAATCTAGATACATAGCAAACAATATTCAAACCTTATGGTTTACAACAAATACTTAGTTTTCCTGTTCTCTCCACATAGGTCAAATTTGATTGACTGTGTTTGTCTAATATCAAATTTGGTATGGACTGTAAGTCAGATAGGATTCTGCCCCACATCTCAATCTGGGTTTAGCAGCAAGAGTATGTTCTTGTTGCTGTGGCAAAAATACAAAATGGTAGAAGTATAAACAGTCAAGTCAAATCATCCATAAACATCTATAGTTCTTTTCTATTTCACATATATATATATATAGAAATAATTTATTAGGCTTACATGTTTAGTTAATCAGTAATATATGTTATATATTTTACATATTGCCCTCTAAATTCATTTACATGAAATAGAGTGCATGCATTTCAAGTTCTGTATGATTTAAGATAGACATAAAATATTTAGTAAACCAAAATATATTTTGTTTGACATAATAATTAACCTTTTGGAAGGATTATATACATGTGCTAATTTTATTAAAAATAAGGATTCCTAAAATATACATATTAATTAATTTTTTCAAATAAAGTCATTAAAAGTTACATAGTTAAACCTGAGACCTCAAAACAAATTATTGAGTGAAATTCCTAGTCTTGGATCTATTTTCCTCATTTTTTATGATAACCAGTTAGTGTGGTAGATAAATTAGTTCTTTAAAATTTTTACTCATTTTTTAGGAATTTTTATTCATACATATATAGATTTACAAATTCTCAATTTTAGCAGAAACAGAAATAAAAATAAAAATTCAAGATGAAAATATGATGAAAATACTTTAGAAAATTTGGCACATAAATGAGTTGTAGTAGACTTAACAGACTCCAAAAATGCTAACTACAAGAGTAAATATTGAGAAGATGAAAAATAACCTAATTTTTAAGGAATGCAGAATCTTCAAAAAATTAAGAAAATGCCATTACCACAGATGACATAATTTAAGCCTATTTCAAAAATAGTCTTGACCCTTAGACTCTCTTCCAAACACTTGATTGCTTTTCTCCACCCTATTAAAGAGCTAGAGATATTCTCTTTTAAGGAAAAGTGGTTGCATATATATGCAATCAATTTATACAAATAAAAATTATTTTAGAAAAAGAAGGGAAAGCAAAGCTGAGGCTGGGCATTTCTTGAGTCTGTGGTACCCCGGGCAACGAGAGCCTGCAGTTCCATGGGCAAAAATAGTGAGACCTAGTTTCAAAAAAAAAAAAGGAAGGAAGGAAGGAAGGAAGGAAGGAAGGAAGGAAGGAAGGAAGGAAGGAAGGAAGGAAGGAAGGAAGGAAGGAAGAAAGAGAAGGGAAAGCAGACTACACATTGGATGACCATAGCCAAATTAAAGAATGATTACAGGACCCAACATAAGTGAATGGAGTACAGAATCCGGAATCCTGACAGACTCCATGTATCCCTAAGTGCACGGGACATAGATATTTATTATTCAGGCAGACTATTGAGAAGATCTTTACTATGAACTCGGTGATTTAATGAAGAACCAAAAAAAAGAATATTGATACCAGGAATTTTTCTGAACATAGTTCAACTAACACATCCTCAAGATGCTCAAACATCAGAAACCAACAATCATTCAGAGACTAAGATTGGGTTCCTTGGAAAGAACATGAAAAAAATGGATATAGAATATGAATGTGAGGAGAGTTGGCCTTGATAGGTACATAGTAAAAAAGGAATGAAGATGATACAATTGGACAGAAGGGAAAATTTATCTCCAATTCTGGGACAACCGAGGCCTAAGAAGCTCTGCAGATGGCATGGCCTTTCAGAGTTATGTCCAAGAAAAACTTAACACCCAACTCTTGTAACTGGAATGTCAGTCAATACTAACTATGGATAACTGATCTCCAAGTGTTTTGAATACTTGTGATCATATCCTTTAATAGAATATGAAAATTAACTGCAGTGAGTTAATTAGTGAGTTCAGCTAAATTAATCTGTGAGGAAAACTTACCAAAACTCCACCCCACCCAAACGGAATATTCTTTTTCAAGCAGTTGAAAGGCCATACAAATACAAAGAGGCATTATGATGTTAAGATGATCACAGTGGTGTTTTATTATTATTATTATTATTATTATTATTTTATTTTTAAGAGACTAGGTCTTTTTATGTTCCCCAGGGTTGTCTCAAATCCGTGAACTCAAGTGATCACAGACCTCAGCCTCCCAGGTAACTGGGATTACAGGTGCATGCCAACACATCTGGCTGATGATGGTGTTTTAATGGTTTTGCAGTAATCATAACAGAGGGGATGGGTGGGGGGGATGGGCAATGTAATATAATCTTGGTCATTTTATGTAATTTTTCCTTTGAGAAAACAAAAATATATTTAGGGAATGTTATCTCAAACTAAGATGATAGTCAAACAATCAATCATTTTTATTTTATTTAATCCAGGAGTCTCAGACACTGGTTAAAATTTATGCACAGAAGTGAATATCGATGTCAAAAATATAATATTCATATCATTAAATTTAACAAATCACATTTCTGAAGGAATAACCCATAAATTTAGCCCATGTTGCCAAATAAAAGTTAACTGCAAATTTTATTATATTACCCAGTGGAAGGGTCAGTTCCTTCAGTCTTTTACCTCTCTAATCCTATGACATGCCAGGATGTGTGATCAAAGAAAGGATAAGTAAAATTGCTGTTATATACAGAGAGGTCTGTGGGTAAATAGTATGCTTGTTGTTCCCAAAACAATGATCTCACTAATGATAGTGAGATTCAAAGCAGGTAATAAATGTAAAAAAGTAGTTGAACAAAATTCTTACAGACAGAGTATGTGCTCATATGATTGGATTTCTGCTCAGTAAGGAGTGCAATCACATTGCTTCCATGTGGATATATCAGAACAAGGGGCAGGGGGAGAAAAGCTCCACGGTCTCTCTCAAGACAGATCTAGTGCTAACTAATGGTTGACATCTGGACAAATCACCCCAGACTTTTTTTCTCCAGAAAGGAAGATTGAATTCATGTTTATGTTCACATACTCCCTAAAGACTCTACTTGAAAAATCTGTAGGAAAAGTAAAACAATTTCCCTGATGACTCAATGTATATGAAATTCCATTCAGCTATCTCTGATTTAAGTTTTATATGATTATCATTTGGTAATCCATTATTATTATTTCCTCAAGTTTGCTTTCCTTCCTGGAGGTGCATAACTTTTATTAAATATGCCTTTGCTCACTATCCCTAGCAAATAGTTTCTTTCTTTCTTTCTTTCTTTCTTTCTTTCTTTCTTTCTTTCTTTCTTTCTTTCTTTCTTTCTTTCTTTCTTTCTTTCTTTCTTTCTTTCTTCCTTCCTTCCTTCCTTCCTTCTTTTCTTTCTTTCTTCCTTTCTTTGTTCTTTACTATATTTTAAGGAGGAAGAATTATTCATTATGAATGTCCTTATAGAACTATAACCACAACTAATATGTCCTATAAAGACAAACTGTTTAAATGCCTTTACCAGTGTTTTTGCTTTAACAGTCATGTTATAAATAGCTGTTTTATTATCATTCATGACTCCCATATACCATGTACTGTTTCTTTCAGGGTGTACTTTCTGATTTCCAAGTTAGGTTCAGGAAAAACTAAATTATTTGATTTCAAAATCTTACCTGAAGATATAGAAACAGCTAAATGCCAAATGAAAAGCCCATTTCTTTCTGTCCTTTATACATTCTTTCTACATAGTTTACAGACTACACCTGGGGTGTTTGTGAAACTCATGAAAATCTTATTTGAAAATGTCCACATGGTTTTCTGTTGAACATTTTCATATCAATTACCTGCCAGTCATGTTGGGTCTCAGCTTCCCCTTTTTCTGATATCTGTGACTCCCCATGTTCCTTGGCTGTGGTAGCATAACCCTACCGGAGGTCTTACCTCTGACTTCACCTGATCTTCTTTTCCTTTCTTTATATTTGATATGCTGACCTATACATAGAAACAGTCAATGATGATAGTGGCCTGCTGGTTGGAAGGAGATGGACTTGGATGTTCTGATTTTAGATGCCTCCTCTTTAAGCTATTGACTCATAATTTCCCAAAGTAAGTCATTTACACATTCTGAGCTCAGTTTAAAATGACAATAATTATGCGTCCCCATGCTATCCTAGAATACAAAGTATGCTAGTTTAAAAATAAATTTTAATCACTTTTTCTTAAATATCAAGTTGAAAGATTTGGAGGAAATTGTATTATTGCTCCAATTCACACCTGTCAAAAACCACTGGTTTCTATGAAAAGAAAACCAGAACTGACAGATTTGAAAACAATTCCTGTATATGAATATTCAACTGCATTCTTCTGCTTCCTATGGTTCCTCATATCCTGAATTGCCATTTAAAATATTTTAATACACAAGTTTATGATATTAAGGCACAAATGTATTAAATATAAATATATAAAAGATATACTTCGTAATTCTTAGGAAGCGCACATGCGTTATTCTCGAAAATAGTCTGACTTAATATGTCATACACTGGGTCCCAGTAGTAGTAGTAACAACTATCAATATTTTGACAAATATTTGAGGGTTTTGATACAATAAAATGGCTATTTTAAAAAAAATTCTGTATATCATGTAACATAGTGTAGAATATATGGAACTTTATTTCACAAATGAATTTGAGTTTCTTCAATAAACCAATGTTCCACTATAGTCTAGTTTTAGTCAAAGCACCTCGTAAACCTATGACAGTTTTTTAAATATAAAAGATACTGAAAACCATCCAAAAGTAAAAAGAAACAGTGTTTATAAAATGAACATGTTTTTAAAGAATTACTAAGAGTACATATCAACTGTCTTAAAAATTTGGAACAAATTTCATAGATAATTTTAAGACAACATTTTTACCTTATTACCCAAAAAATTATTTGTATAAGAGGAAACCTAGAAAAGGAGAATCTAAACCCAGGGGCAAAGGCAGATTCCTTTAAAGGACAGATGGCTTGGAATCAAGCAGTTAAATGCAGGCTTGTGGAGTTCTGTAGGGAGAGAAATGCATTTATCTCTACCATATCTCAGGCTGAAATTTTATGGTAACACCCAATTTAAAAAGTTAGAGTAGAAAGTTTTTTACTGCTACAGAAATTGACAGAGTCCACTTTGTTATATGTGTACGAAGGAGCAGAGTGGAGATGATCTGTGTTCATGCTCTTAGATTTCAAGGTCAGCACTATTTTACACTCACAGAACTTGAGAACAGTGACTAGGTTTTCATTGCCAACACTCAGCAGCTACATTCCGAGGTGATTGCTCTTAACTCAAAGAAAAGATTTCTCCATGTCACTGGGAGGATGCGCAGATCACACCAAGCACAAATGAATGACATCTCAGTGTAAGCTTCTTATTATAGTATTTGAATCATAGTTGATGGTGAAGAATTTTTTTTGTGGAGTTTATAAGGGCAGTGTTGTTCATGTGGTTTCAAAAGATTTCTGTGGGTTCTCTTCCTGTGTAGATTTAGGTTTCTGGAAAGAGACAGTTATTTCTTAGGAGCTCAGTATAGTGTGTTATTAGGGAGACACCAACACTACACTTTTCAGGGTTTTGCAATAAAGAATAGCAAAAGTAAGAGGAGTGTCACCAAAATGAGTATGATGGCAGCCATATTTCTAAATGCATCCCATCAAGCACAGAGCAGTAGGCCAGGCCAAGTCCTGACAGATAGGTTTAGCCAATGAAGTCAGCTCCAGATTTAGGCAGCTTATGACTTACATAGCCAGCAAAAGAGTAGTGTCTGGTCCATGATCAGGAAAATACAAAATGTGCCAAAGTGACATACTGATTATTTTGAATTGAAGGAGCAATCAGTGAGTGCGTGAATGATGCCCCCAAACTCTCTTTGCAGTAAAAGCAAGAATTTCCCTCACCCTCCTTAGCTCTGTTCCTGCTGAAAGCAGGGTATAAATCTCCATGTGAAAGGTACTCTCCCTGCAATGATATGGAGGGACACCCTGTTAGAAACTGGGAGTGGAGACTATAAGTACTTCTGCTAAATTCACTAAATTAGTTGCTCAATCAAAATATCCAAGAATTTCTTGTCCTGTCTGTTCTTCACAGACTTACTGATTCTTTGTCTAAAAACCACATAAATCGACTGATTAGATGTTCATGAGCTTCCACAGTTTATGGACCTCCATGCATAAAAAATTAAATTTCTCTCTTCATAATCTCTCTGCTGTCAATTTATTTTGGCACCAGTGAGAGGAACCAAGATTGCTGACCTCACCATTAGTAGAGAAAGAAGAATAGTCACTGTGCTCTTTGTCCTACACACCAGAAAATGGTCATAATGAAACTAAAACTATGCAATGCAAAACAAAACAAAGATAACAATGCAAAACAAGCTGTAGGACAGTTTGATTCTGAAAAATCAGTCCCAAAAGACCTTGTAGACCACAGGGGCATGAAGAAGTAAGCCTGAGACTTCCTTAGAATCTGAGATAAGTAACTGTAGCATAGTAGCCACCCCTGCAAAATACGGAAACCAAATGACATTGTATATTTTAAATATATGCATTTTTATATATCGTTTATACTTATTAAAGCATAAAAAAGGAGGGAAACTTTTATCTTCCTCCGTAAAGATGTAATGTCTATTTGTTCAACTTTTTTACTGGGGTTAGTGTTTTGACTTTATTTTTGCTAGTAGAGATAACAGAAGACATAAGGTCTTTTCTCTCTTTCAACTCAAGGTTGGTCAGATGCCATTATCATCAAGGACATCCATATGACACCACTAACAGATAACTGACTTATAGACGGTTGTCTGAGTTGCTAAAGACAAAACTGTTCAGCAGAATCCAACTCCAATAATGAGTTAAATGAATTAGTGTTTTAAGACTCTCCTTTTGGGTCTGGCTTATTATGTGGCAGAAATGAAGTGACAGACATATTTTCATTTTAGCAGTAGAAATATACTTTCTCAAGGAATATCTTTGATATATGGAAAGGGTTCAATTATGTGAATATTTAATTTTGTCAGAGACTTCCCAAATTTTCATGATCAATTAAAAACAAGTGGGCAATTTCCAAAATTCATCATTGGAAATGAGAGAAAAATGTTGAATAATTTTCTTCTAACTGTAGATATTTGGTGTCTTCACTTTATCTTTTTTGTATGGGAATAATTTAATCATGTAGCAATGATTAAAAGTACAAGAAATATAGTGATGACTTTAATCACACTCATACATGTACTTGACTATTCTTAATAAATTTATGCATTTCAAGCTGTGATTTAACTAACAAAATATTTTAAAAAATCTACTCATTATTTTTTAAATGTATAATGAAAGTCAGTGACCCCAGGAAAAATCTAATGAATGGAGAAATAGATTTGTAAGTAATGGTGTAAACTGCTTTACAAATTACTCCTATGACTTTAATAATAGGATTACACTGACTCTTGAATGACAGTGGGTTTTTCATTTTTACTCTGAGCCTTATTTCTTAATAATGACACATAAAATGTGAAAATAAATATATGTGTATATTTTAGGGATTTAATAATCAAAACTTTTCTTTGTTATTTAATTACTTTGAAACTTATTCATCATATGAAATTAATGACAATGTTAAACTCCTTGTGTAAACAAATGTCACTTTCAAATATGTAACTCATATAACTGACAAAAGTGCTTATACATTTGAATATTAAAAATATAAAATATCTTATATCATACCTGATTTATATAGTATGAAGATAAAACAGGTGACTATATATTCCAGTATTTCTGATTGAATATTACCATTTAATTGTATATAATTGGAATGCTGCTCAAATCTGTTTGAAAATATTTAAGAAAATGTCATTCAATGAAGAAACTAGATCTTGTTGCAGGTAGTACCAAACTTTACAATGAAATGGATCTAAATTAAGCATAGTAAATTATTTTCTTTCAAAATGTTATGATTTATCTTTTAGAAAGCATTTCATATTCAATATAAGGAAATTAGATACTCTATACACAAATAAATAAAAACATATAAAATCCCACCACTGAAAAATATTAGGTGACTGACTCTCCAGACATTGCTCTAATTGTACATAAAAGGATCATTCAATTTTTTTCTTAAAATATTTTATGTTTATGTATAAATTATACATGCATATACACACATACATACCTACACACATACAGAAAATGTACAAAATGCATCAGGAATTTTACATATATGCCAAAAGAGTCATATTTGTCCCCCTGCTTTATTTCCAGAGCAGCTTTCATCATTCCAATTCCTTCTATTTTCTAATTACAAGGAAAACACCTGCTCAGTTTCTCTCTATTTTGACAATGTCTCTTTTTATTATTTGACTTATCATTGTTGACATTTTTTATTTGAAGATATGGGGATTATTTTACTAAGCATTATGATTAAGAATATTTTTAATAGCATTTCACAGTAATTTAAATAACACAGTTGGACTATTACTTAAGACTCAATATTTAATTAAATGTATTGTATTTACTAATCATAATGACAATATACATAAATGACAAAGTGATAGACACAAAAATCAATGTTATAAGGTCTGGATAGAAGGATATTCTAGGCTAGCATTTTTAAATAAAAAAAATTTCCATGTATTCCAGTACCTGTGGGTATGTATTCTTTCTAATATGTGTGTTTTGATGGCCATTGCGCTGTAACTGAAGTTACTACAAACATCTACCTGTTTTATTGTGTTAAACTTTTATTTTCTATATTATTTCATGGTTATAATTCTTACTGAGAAAAGAGTTTATCTTATCTGAGTATTACATTTGAGGGAAATTGAATTGAGAAATTACTATCAGCCACAAGTAGTTTGAAAATAAAAACTCTTTAATAACTAAAGGAACAATTAAAAAACTTCATTTTAGGCAACAAGAAATTGAGGGAAAAATACAGTAAATGAAATTGAGCACTCCATCCCTCTATTGTTTCTAGTTCATTCTGATTGGAAATTAGGTCAATTCATCAGACAAATAAATAAACTAAAATTTAAATCTTGGAAATACTTAACTGGATTTTAAGATGAAATTTATTTTCTTGATTTGAAGTACATTTCGATTTCATGCTTTGAACTGTTATTAAGTATAGAATATGATGCTAATTATGAGCTTTTGAGCTATCTCAAAATGAAGGACTTGTAAATTAGTGTGCTAACTTGGAAAGAAAATTATTTTGTTGAAGACTTGATCATTAATGTAGTCACAAAACTTACAAGGGCTTGAAGACTGTAGGTTTTACCCTACATATAAGTTAACAAGTAGTCCTGCTATAGTTTCAGGGATATTCTCAGAAGACAGGAACTCCTGGGTTAGAAGCCAAATGATAACATCACATCAAGCAATATGAACTCATGGTTGTCTTCCTTTCTCCAATTCTATAGTTCTTGGAGCAGAAGGGACATTTTGCTAGGGACTATTCTAGTTAAATGCATGCATAAATATATTTTTTATACTGAAGAGTAAATAAATTTGCCATCTGCTTTACAAGGAGACACTATTTCTACCTCTCAAAATGTTGTATGATACAAACAAATTTCAAAAAATAATCTACAACAAAAGTTGTTCTAGATTGCCTCTTGCATTTAACACAAGCTAGAACATCTGAGATCTATGGAGAATTGTCTCTCAAAAAAACTGAGGTAGCTGGGCAGAAAAGATGATAGGTCAAAACTTCTGATAAACAGAAAAAAAACAATGTCTACTTCAACTATAATATAAAAGTAGATGTATATATTATAAATTGAGATTGAGAATTTAGATATTTAATTGATTTTTATTTGTTCTTAGTCATGATTAATTAACTCAAGCTTCCAAAGTAACAGGAATTTTATAGATTCTGGGAATGTTAGCTCCTTTACATGATAAAAATACAGGCTGACCCATTTCCATGGCTGATCTGAATAACAGGAAACGACTGGGTGAGAGATAAAGGGAAACTCAGTTTGGTAGAGTCTAGGTGATCCTCCAAGTTCCAATTATCGTTCCAAGTCCAATATCCAAGTTCCAAGATATTATTTTGTTTTAATTTTTATTATTATTATTTTTTTATTTTATTATTTTTTGAGACTAGGTCTCGCTATTTTTGCCTGTGGATCCGGAGGCTCTCGTTGACCAGGGTACCATGCACTCAAGCAATCCCCAGCCTCAGCTTCCCAGGTAGCTGGGATTACAGGTGCGTGCCACCATGCCCAGCTGTTTTTTTGGAAGTAGGTCTCGCTTTGGGCCCCAGGTGGGACTCGAACCGCGATCCCTAGCCCCGGCCGCTTCATAGGCTGAAGCTTACAGGCACGAGCCACCGTGCCTGGCGACCCAAGATACTATTAAAATACCAAATGACACCTCCACACAGTGGGCTACCTTGTAAGAAAGTAGCCCGGAACTCAGAGGACCCAAATATTTAATAAGGGCCTGTAAGCTTGTCTATCCTTTGATGTAAAGAGAGATAGTATCTCTATCTTTGAAGGTTATCTAAAGTAAAAACATCTTCAAAAATTACCCAGAGCAAAGGGATTTATTTCCTCAGTTGAAAAACATTCAGAAATGTAAGGAACTTGGAAATTTATATACCAACAATGAATTGTTATGAATCATAAAGAGGAAGAATGTAAACATTAGAGGTAATTGGGAAGAGATTAGCACAGTAGAAAATATGTTAAAAAATAGACAGACAGACAGACAGATAGACAGATAGAATCTTGGAAAGTCATGCAATTTTTTCCTTACTTCATCTGAAAACAGATAATGGCACATGTATTGAAATGTTTTGTTTTGGGGGGCCAATATCAATATATTAGTTATAGAGATGCTATTCAAGAACTTCCAAAAGCACATATATATATAATATATATATACATATATATACACATATATATGTATATATATATGCAACAAACTACATGACTACAAGATTGTCCCTCCTTTTTTTCATTGTATTTAAAGCTGTCATCACAATATAATTAAATATAATATCATTAAAACACAAAAGAGGGAATACTAATACAACGATGGTGTTCTTAAAAGTGTAATATTTGAAATCTGAAGGAGGAATAGTAGTTAACAATGACCGATTTTTGAAAATAGCACTAGGCAGAGGTAACATGTGTCTGAACAATTAGTGGTGAAGATAGACTGAACAGACATAAGGAAATCAAAAGATGAGTGAACCAAATTAGTAAAGGTCATGGAAAATAATGACTATAAAAAGGAATAAACACAAATTTCAGTTCAATTTTCTTATTTTTTTTGTACAGTTCACTGAAGAAATACATCCATGATATTCACTTACCCTGTTTATATTTGATGATATAAAAATAACTATGAATTGTTTTTATAGGTGATTTATATATCTATATGGACAGGTTTGTTAGGAAAAAGAGCCACTTTCATAGACACAGGTGGACAGTCTTGGGACAAGAAATGTTTGATAGATGAATTTTGATCAGGCAAGTAACTTGAGATCTTTAATACTAATGTTACTATTTTACTTGAAGATTTTCCTTATATGCTTATGCATTTATATGTTTTAGTGTGTTGTGGAACTTATTTGTTGTTGTTTTTTTTTAATATCTTCCAAGTGACTCTGTGAGTAATTTTTTTGGGAAACATTTTATACATCATATATATATAATTATATATAATATGTATTATAATATAATATATATAGAGAGTATGTATATGCACATATACATTATATATTATATATATTATACAGACATACATATATACTATATATGTACTTGATAATTGAGGCAGAAGCAACAGCTGATAAGTATACTGAATAGAGTTTCACTGTGTCATTTTTACAGCTTTTCTAGAACACATGATAGCTTCTAAATCATTGAAAATTCTCTTTAATCTGCTCCTGGAATATGGACTACTCAAATTTGGCTGCTGGGAAATATATTATTATATGTCATCTCTCTGTTTCACATGTCATCTCTCTGTTTCACATTGACTTTCAAAATATTTCTTAGGGAGACCTCTTAATAATATAAAAAGAAACAAGCAGGTCTAATTCTCCAAACAGCAAACATGATGTTATAAAAGTGTCAGGGAATAATTATACCTATACATTGAATCCACCCATTTAGCTGAAAGTTTTGAAAAGAATTGACCCCCAACTCTATAAAATTTTTATGAATATATTGTGCCTTTTTACTGAATGAAATTTAAATCTTTAGCTTGTACTTATTTAATTACTTCTTTATGTTTGAAAGACCTATAATAAGAAAAAATATATGAAAATTAATTTAAAAATTCCTCTAGCTAAAGTCAGATGCTAAATGAGTTCTCAAGCACTCACAGCACACATTGTAGAATTCAATTAGAAGAGATGTGTCTTGCTTCCCCAAAAGAAATAATTCTGCTTTGCTACTTAGAAATGGAACAGGTAATATGAACATTTTCTTTTTAAGGGGCTTTTTTTCTTTCAAGAGAGGAGGAAATCATTAAATCACTCTTGTAATAATCTATTGTTTCTGTGTATTTGTATGTCTATGCTCAAACTCTTTCTACTAAGGCTTGTTTTATGAATTGTTCATTCAAATAGATAATTTACTTGATTTAAATATTTAGCTACACATCATCATGTAAATTACTTGTCCCATCATTATCTATGCCCATGCCTGCTATTGCATTGCTATATCTCAGAATTCCAAGAAATAGCAAATTGTCTATGATTATTACTTAACAATATAATGCTTTCCTGATACTGAGGTAATTGTTTTAGTGCAACTTATCACAGAAAGAGATCTGAGTGCAAGTAATTTGTTTGGTAATTGATAACAGGCAACACATTTAGAAAAATGGAAAAACCAATTCAGAAAAAGAAACTTGTAACTAGCAAATAATCACTATGAACAACTAAATATAGCCTTATCCCAAATGGTGGCCAGTCCAAGAAAAGATAGTGGTATATTTTTCTTCAACTCCTATTACTAGGACATATTAATTACCTAAACTTCTGGTATAATAATTACTTATTGGTAACCAGAGAAATATTTTAGGCAAAATAACTTAGACACTGCCTTCTGGAAGTAGTCAGATCTGAGTGAATGTAAGTGAGGCAATGAAAGTATCGACTCAAATGATTATTGAGATGTATGTATAATTACATATACACTATGCATAGTATAGTAATTTAGTCATTTGCATCTGTTTATCCCAATAAATTGAGACTGCTGGAAGGAAACAAAAATATTTTTTTTATCTCTGGATAAATTTATTTCCAATATCATGCCAAGTATAAACTATATTTGCTGAATTAGTTCAACAATAATGATCAGAAAGCAACATGCTATTGTGACCCCTGTTATTTTCCTATCATTGAAGGGGTCCATCAACTATGACTATTTTTTTTAACATAGGAATACAAAGTAAGAGCAATAGCAGATGATATCTATATTTGTAATTCTTCCTTTGAAACTGGAGAGAAAAAAAAAGATTTATTGTGAATTTTAGATCTGGTTCTGACCTATGCTGAAACTATGGACTGTTTTCTCCAATTTTCAGTGCTAAATTGAATAGATACCGAGTTACCTGGCAGAGACTGAACTATCTGGCTACAAGTTCAATGGACACCTTAGTTCAATTACTTACACTGGTAGTGACTACTGTGTGCTTTCAGTGGCAGAAAATCACTAACTAAGAAGGAATCTGTGACCCAGGAGACATTTTGCTGAAATTTTCATTTATAAATAATAACTTCAGACAAGAGAAAAAAATAATAACAAAGGAAGTTTCACCTTTAAATAAAAATGTTAAACTTTCAACCAGTTAGATCCATAAATAGGTTGAAGATGGTGTAGTTTGAATCATAAAATATACCCTTGAATAGATTGTTTGCGTATACAATGACTATATGAAGAAAAAAACAAAATGTTAAAAGTAATTCTTAATTTAATGTAGGGATTTTTGTTAAAGTGTATATGAATAAGGAGATATGATTTCTAACAACGTCTGAAATCATTCTGATCTTCCCCCTTTCTATGCTATGTATTAATAGTTACTTGGATTGTCTCTTTCTCCACCACTAGAGACTATTCCATTAAATCAAAAGCATAAAAGAGAAACAGAAAGAAATAGACACTAAAAAAAGTTTGATATAAGGAAAATTAAAATCTTTATGCAACATTAAGCACCAGCTATATTCTACAATCTTACCATGTGAATGAATTCCTTTACACAAATATAGGCAACCTGATGGCAGGCATTGGAGAAACTGGGTCACAGATTCCCTCTCAGCTAGTTCTTTCAATTCTGAAAAGATTTTTAAAAAGAAGAGAAAGATTCTAAATTAGATTATTTTAACTGGATACATAAATTTTCTTAATTTTATGTCCAACAATATGTAATTGGATTTATTTTCCTTTTAAGAAAAGATTCAAAGACCTACTGAGAATGTTTGTACTGCCAATAGCAAGTCTTTTGGAAAAATAAATTCATAATATTTTAAGCTTTTTATTAAAGAAAGCAGTATAAAGTTACAAGATTTTGGGGGGCAGAGGATTAATTCACAAGTCTTTTGATTTTGCATAACTCACTAGAAATAGAATTTTTAGCTATGTCTTGGCAACTTGAAAGCTAAAAAGATCCTCCCTTCCCCTGAACTATCCAATGGAAAGGTAATGGCATCAGGCAGGGAAATACTAAAATGTATGCTTAATTATTGATCAAAGCAGCCTTGCAGCTATGCTACCACCTGCTAAAGCCACAACTCTGAATTAGACTTACACACTTACATTATTTTATAGTTACATAACCATGAGCCTTTCAACCTGGAGAAAAAATATATGAAGAAAAAAAGAATTATTCATATCTTGTGTGCAAGGTGGTTCCAAGGTAAGCCCGATACCTAAGTTGAATAAAGATCCTTTCATCAATTTTGCTAATCAGTACATGGAGAGTCACCAAGAATATAAAAAAAATCTTCAAATTCAGTATATCAACAACAACAAAAAGCTGTGCTATTTAACAGTATGGAAAAGACCATCTAAAATTTATTCAAGACTAGCTTAAATACAACTAGTTAGCTTTATGGATAAATGACAATGGCACTCTACCCAAGTTGTGATATTAATACCCCCTGGGGTTGCCACACACATGCATACACAGCCACCAATATTTCAAAACATTTCCTGATCTAGTTCAATGACAACTGAGTCAAGAAAATTTAGGCTCCAACCTAATAATCATTCATGGATGACAAATCATACATTATTCTTTATAACACATTGTCATATATATATATATATATATATATATATATATATATATATATATATATATATATGTGCTTAGCTGCCATGTACAGTGAAAGTACTAATGGCCAGGAGTGAGTATCATTGATACTTGCAGTACTCATAAGAATGATGATGATAATATTGATATCAATAGTGCTGTGTGCCATTTGCATACCAGAAGAGTCATTCCAGACAAGATAAAGGAAAACCTCTCTCATTAACAGTTCCTAAGAAAACTTAGGGACTGATTTACTAAAATGACCTTCTGAGACTGCACTGGTGCCACTGTCTTTTCTTTATCAAAGCTAGAGACCACCTGCCTATACTCCCCCTTCCTCAATTACTCTTTGTTTTAAAATGTTAATTGTCTCTCAGGTTTGTTTGTCTTCTTTAAAATTCAACAGGCCTTCCCCTGTGTCCCTGAAAATACCCCTTTCTTTTGTTAATAAAGTTATCTCATGGTTCATACTTCCACTTGACCCCTGGTGTGGCTGAGCAATCTCTTCTGGTTGATTCATTTCTGGTACCTTGCATCTGGCGGCCAACAAATAGTAATGATTAATATATATTTATGTTCTACCTTCTGTATAAAGTTCTTTTCTGATAGATTTGACCTTTGTCTATTAGATTAGTTTAGATCATCTAGAGGTTACAACTTGACATTAATATCCTGAGCTATAACCCTAGGTGAGGTCTGGGAGCAAAAAATGGTCTTTAATACTATTATCTTTAACCTCTCGTTTGTGCTTGACCCCTGGAAAAGAGGAGGGGAAAGGGCATTGTTCCCTATTTACATAGGTTATTCTCTAGATTCCAGCTATGAGAAGATAAAGAAAACATACTCTAAACAAAATTATTGATAGCCACAAGACTGTATTACCCTCACAATAACTACATACAGAGTATACAGTTTGTGTATATATGTGTATATCTGTATATATGTATTTGTAGATATGCATATATATACATATGCAGCATATGCAAAGTTGTATGTGTTCATATGCATGTATGTGTATATACATGCATATGTATATATAAATACAGAATTATATATGTATATGTACACAGAGTATATATGTATATCTATATAGAAAGACTGCATATATATTATACTAGTCTTAGCTCTGAGTTTTCAAATGTAAGCTAAACCAACTTTATGCCATCTTTTGAGACAATGCTTTATAATGTTCCTGATAAAACCAAGCATAATATATTCTTTGGCCTATAAACTTTAGTTTTCCCAACTACTTTTGAAATATTTATGAGATTATGTCTATTTAGGTTTGCACAGACTCTTTTCTCCCTGCTGCCTTCTTAGGTTATGAAAGATACATAAATGCAAATTACAAAGTAGTGTACCTTGCTTGTGCCTACTCATAAAAATGATAAACTGTCATTCAAAAGTAAGAGATACTAAGATGTCTCCTACTTCAAAGAATTTTTCATAAATTAAGATACCTCATTCTTGAAACACGTTAAGCTAGTAAGTCATTTTAGTGAGCGTTGTCGTGTAAGAGCAAGAGTGAGAGGCAAACTACAAGCCAGCAGAAGATGCTCTGAACAGAATCTACTGTCATCTGTAGCCACGGATATCTCAGGTATTGAGAATGTAACTTCCCAGCATGACATGAACCTGAGATCTTGAATAAGGGCCACTGAGAACTAAGGTAGAGCTAAACTGCCACAATGGGCTCATAACTGAACACATGAATGTTCTTGCTGTCATGTTTTTTCCAGCTTAGACTTGTAACCAGGTAGCCAGTTTAGACAGTTTGCTGATAATAAGTGTCAGCCAATTAATCTCTCTCACTTTCTCTCTCTCGCTCTCTCTCTTTCTCTATCTCTCTCTCCCCCCCCCCACCCCTTTCCCTCTTCTAACTCCTGTCATAAATTCTTTAAAAAAAAATTATGCATTTTTATTTTTGGGTATTGTCCCAAATTAAGTGTGTAGACAAGGATCCACAAAACAGTCCACCCCTAATTTTTTAGGGTTAACTGCTAATAGAATCTGAAACACTGAATCAGGAGCAGACAATCTTACACCCTTTATTCTAGGCCTTAAATTGGAAGAAAAAAATGCTGTCCTTTGTGTTCTTACTTCAATCTTAGCCTTGAACTTTTTTCTTGGAACAGAAGTGAGAGACTGCTTTCCTAACCTGAAGCTTGAGATGACTTGAGTGGTATGAGCTTTGGGAAGTGCTTAAACTGATAAAGACCCTTCTTTATTATTGGGAAGATCCAACATAAAAAAGGTGATCCTGACCCCATTGAACTATGATGTTCTATTCCATTATGACACAATCAAATATCAGTTGTTCACATGTCTGAATCTGTAATTCTAGGGACATTTTCTGTTATTAAAAAATATGGAGAATTCAAATTAGACACTCTTCCTAAAAACCTAAACACTTAGAAACTGCGTAACAGTCAATAGGTAGCAGTTGTCTAACATTTAACTCTAACACATAACTCTCTGGTATTCTCTCTAGCTCTCCTCTTGTGCTTGTTCTCTCTGTGCCCTTTTCTCTCCTCTCTCCTAAGTTCAGGTGAGCACACTTACACATGATCATGCCACTGGATCGCACAATCATGAGGAAAAGTGAAACACTACAGGTGCTGGTGTTAAGAGAGTTCCTTTTTTTCCACATCCATTCCAACACTTGTTGCCTTTTTTTTTTTTTTTTTTTTTTTTGACCTGGACCGTTCTTACTGGTGGAAGATGGTATTTCATTGTAGTTTTTATTTGCATTTCCCTGAATTTTAGTTATATTGAGCATCTTTTCATATACCTATTGGTCATTTGTATTTCATCTTGGGAGAAGTATATTTTTAGTTCTTTCCCCCATTTTTTAATTGGGCTTTTTGCTTTGTTTTTGTTAAGTTGTGTGAATTCTTTGTGGATCTTTGATACTAGCATGTACCTACAAGGAATCATGTTAGTGGAAAGAAGTCAGAAAGAAAAAGACAGAAACCAGATGATCTCACTTATAGATGGGATATAGAGAAAACAAGCAAAAGGTCAAGAGAAAAAATCAGAACAAGCTAATGACCAAAGTAAAGCATACAGCTAGGGAGGGAAGGAGTAGGAGAGGGGTGGGAAAAATCAGGGAAGGGATAAGTACAAAATATCAAGATGACAGTTCACTCATGATGTGGTGGTGGGAGAATCCCAGGGAATACAATGATGTAAAAAAAAAAAATATATATATATAACATTTATATATATATATATAACATTTATATATATATATAAATTTATAAATTTATACACATATAAATTTTTTATAAAGATTACTCACCATCATTTAAGTGCAGTTCTTTTATCCTCTTTAAACTTCCTTTTTACTGAAAAAAATATATAAACTTAATTCTAAAAAAGAAACCCAGAATTCATGAACGTATAGTACTGCTTCATAAAACAAACAAATAGAACACTGGGACTGTAAGGGACTACAGACACAAGCTTGTTAAGAGCATCCATCAGTCACCAAAATTAGAGTCAGAATTGGGATTCATCTTCATGTTTTCTGACTTAAACATCTGGATCATTTTCTTGACATTGCAGTTTCCTTAAATATGCTTAAAATATAGCATGTGTTTAAATGCTGGGATAAATGAATGGAATTTTCACTTTATGTCTGGTGATTAGTCTTATGTAGATCTTGTCTGATTTCTAATGTCTCTATTCACAATATCAAAAAGGAAAAATTCATTTTCCATGTAAATAAATTAAGAATTTTCTTTTCAAAAAGTAAAAGTCACACTCAGTATGAAAAGAGATTAAATAGCTGTGCCTGCTCTGTCTTTGACATCAACATCAACTGCTAGTCCCCGGCTTCTACGGTCCCTGCACTACACACCACTGGGACTCTGGGATACTTGTTCAGCTTCAGTTAATCTACACAAATTGATTCTGGTGATATGTACACTCAAGCACTTCTTTGGAAAATTTCGATGCACAATTTCTCAGGATTTATTCCAACAAAGAAAATATCTTTAAAAAAAATCTGATCAGCTGATTTGAAAGCTAGAAACATAATTATATGTATCACTCTTCCTTCATGTTTCTTTGTTTCTTGATGCTTCTACTGTTTCTTGAATGAATTTGGCAGGACAAAATTAAAAACTGAAAAAGATTGGGAGGGGAAATATCTTAACACAGAAAAAAATAATGGTTTAGATACCTACACTCCTTGTTGAATTTAGTCTCTTGCTGTTTTCACTGCTAGATTGAAAATGGTAGCATTGAACCACAAAAATATCTTTAATTTTTAGTAATGAAGAATGAATTATGCATAGGTTTCTAAAGAACTGTGACTGTGAAATTCAGATAACTGAATTCACACCTAATTCTTAACTTTTTAAAATGTATCTTCATTAGTGTGATTTTTAATATGTGCATCATGTTCTACCAAGCAGTTTAGTAACAAGTACATCTTTTGAAATCCTGTATTTTCCCCTATTGCCACCATTTGAAAACTTAGTCAACAGTACAAATATATAGTTAATCACTATAAATTTTACTTGTAATAAATCAGAAAACAAAACAAACCCTTAAGATAGTTATGATCTATACATCATAACTATCTATTGTCCTCCGTGTAAGAACATGAGAAACTTGTATTTCTTTACTTTCTTTACGTGACACATTATCATTTGATTTCTACCATATAATCAATTATGTGTTTCGTTTCCAGGTACAACTATTGGTGCTGAGGTTTCTGGTCTTTTCTCCTCCTTTTGTAGTACTGATAGAAAAATATAGCACTTGAAATGATGCCCTTGGTTAGACCTACAGTAGACTTTGCTTGAGGGAGAAACAAACTTCAGTTGTTTTAAGCTACAAAGATTTTGGGGCTGCTTTCTATGCCGTCATTGAGTTCTTGGGATGGATATGAGTCAATATAATAATTTTAGGTTGGCATTACATATTCTTAACATGAGACCAATAGTTTATAATTTATTTTTGAGCCAAAAGTGATGATCAGAAAATTTAGATTATTGAAATCAAATGTTTTCATTTATAGCTGTAATTCTATGTTTCCTTTATTTTCTTTGTCAGTAGAAGATTTAACGAAATCAACTCTAAATTGGCATTCATTAAGTGGTATAGCACAGAATGATACCTCCTACAACTACATAAAAGTAATATATATATATATATATTAGAATATAGCATGTATCATGGTATTTACCTGTCAATATCATTTTATCCCCCTTTTTAAGACCTAAATTAAATTATTTTCCTTCACAATACTTTTCACATCATTTACAGTGTGAAGTAACAATACATTGTTAGATCTCTAATTTTTCAGTTTGTTCGATCTCTAATTTTTCAGTTTGTTAAAGATATTTGAATTTCATTGATTATATTGATACCTCAAAAATGCCCACAGGTATTCTAAAAAGTCCAAACCATATTCCCTCATATTTTCACTTTGTTAATTTCTCATTTTATCTTCTAAATACTTGCATTTTATTCTGACCAACTCTTTAGATGTCTTCTTAGTTCTTATTTTCTTAACTGTACTTATTAGAATTTGAAGTTAGAATCTGCTTTTTACTGCCTAGGCATTTTTTGCTCAGAACTTGAAATTAATTTAATTTTGCTTAGTATGCTCCACAATATATTGTTACCTTTATAATTATTCTTTTTTTTTATGAATTAGCAATAATGTTGAATTTTTAATAATATGGACCAATTCCAAATCATTGTGGTATAGATCATTCTGCTTATTTTCAGCTTACATCTCAGAAAAAACATACAAAAATATGTCACTCACCATGGAAAGAAAAGTAATTTTAGTTTCCCATTCGAAAATTTTAATCAGCACCCACATGCATATTTTCTTTATTCTTGTTCTAAACAAAATGACTTCCAAATATCCCTAAGAATCAGGGATACAACAGTAGCTTCCTATTTATTTTTTTTAATTTATTTATCTATATTTCACATCATTTCAATTATTCTTAATCACTTCCTTGCATAATTCTCAATTTCTTTGCTCTTTAGTAGATTTTCATTGTTTTACCCACTTGACAAATTAAAATCATTGTTAAAGTCAACTATCTACCTGTGTACTTTCTCCGTCATAGCTAACCCACCTGGGTAAAACTCATGGCCATGCTTGTGGTCTGAACTTAAATCAGTATCATATGATCCATCATTTGCTTTTAAAATGTATGGATCCTCCTTGATACTAGATAAGCTAATCCTTGCACTTAAGTACAGATCTGGTTCACTATTTTCATCTAAAGAGCAGGGCTCTAGCAAATCCAGTCTTCTACTTATATCATCAAAATTACCCCTTTACTGAACAATTTCACAAGATACATGCACATTATAACAAATAAAACTAAAGATAGAAAATTTTAATACTCTCAGAGCCCCTCCAACACTGATCAACTTCTCTCCATATCTTTACAGTTAATTTTCCTGAAACAAATTTCTATACTGTCTCCAAATTCTACTCTTAAGTCTACCCTCATCAGGTTTCAGTTATCAGAATTAAAAGTATTTCTCCAAAGCATCTTAAAGAAAGCATTACTCCCGTCATGCCATAAACTGGACTTGATGAACTTTTAGGGTGCTGCTTATAAAGATGGGATAGAATAGACTTTCCACGTTGAACTTGAAACCCTGAATACTTGCTCACTGGCTTTCTTTTCCAGCTTTTGTGCTTTGACAGTGACATGATTCCCTTGAGAGATTTGGCAGATGCCATCTTGCCCTCTTAGTGGATTTGTTACAGTGCAATTTACATACAAAGGGGTGTGGGGGGTGAGGATGTTCCTTGTTTCTAGCCCCACCAAATGAAGGGTAGAACTGAACAGGGAGGAAAAGCTAGAAGCTCAAGAGACTTGAAGGAAGAGTTGCTAGAGGAGGTGTGTGCAACATCATTTTGTGAAGTAACCCCATTTGTTTCTCAGTTTGGACTTGTAGCAGATACTTGGGGGACACGGAAGAAATGCATGGGCGAGAAACACATGGGTGAACTAACAATGAGTTAGTAATGGCAGCTGTTATTTTGATTTATACGCTTATATTTGATATGTATTCCACCTGGCACTTTAGGCCCCTTTCCTATGGTTCCCCACCTGAAGGTGCCTTAGGTTTGTGTCAACTTTTGGTTTGTAGTGACCCCACTTTGGGCCCACGATGATGTTTACATAGTCATTTACCAATGAGGCAAACTTTGTACTTTTTATTAGAAACTCACATTCTTTTTTTTTTTTTTTTTTTTTTTTTTTTGAGACTAGGTCTAACTATTTTTGCCTGTGGAACTGCAGGCTCTGGTTGCCGGGGGTACCACAGAATCAAGCAATCCCCAGCCTCAGCTTCCCAGGTAGCTGGGACTACAGGCACGCCCCATCACGCCCAGCTATTTTTTTGGAACTAGGTCTCGCTAAGGCCCCAGGCGGGACTCGAACCAAGATCCCTAGCCCCGGCCGCTTCATAGGCTGAAGCTTGCAGGCACGAGCCACTGTGCCTGGCCCAGAAACTCACATTCTTTACTCTGTTCTCTTTTTATGCACACTAATTCTATGAAAATTATCTTCTATTAAAGGTTTTCTATAGTAAGAACATGCTTATCTTTATGTGACAGATAGTAGAATCCAATTTGAATGTGAAGTCCCTCTTTGGGTACAGATTCAGCTTTTGAACTTTGGTTGACTCCTCTTTGCATTTTGGATACTTTGCAACTACTTGCTTGTATTTACTGCCAGGAGTTGTGTTGGATTTGATCTTTGGTGGCTCTGCTCTTGGTCCTTGACCACTTGTTTAGGAACTGACTACTTGGCTAAATGTTTGCCCACGAGGGGAGGGTTGAGTTTGGAGTTTGAGCAGGAAACTTTATTCTAAAATCCTCTCCCTTGCTTATTTCTTCCTTTATTTCCTTTGAACCTTCTCATCAATTAAACATCTTTGAACACACTGGAGTGATTCTTTGGCTTTTATGTGCATCAGGGAGCACAAGTGATTAGAACAGGTAACATGGGATTTCCTCCTTAACAGTTGGGGGTTTTTAGGTATCCCTTGTTCTTGCTTGATAACCTCTTCCTTAAAGCAAGTTCTTACATTTTGCTAACAAGTATCCATTCTCCTGGATTTTCTCCTACCTTTCTGCCTATTTTTTTAGACTTCTGAATCTGCATTCTAACAATTTAGAAACGTTGCTGTGTTATAGTGCTCTGTTATTTAATGTAGTCCTTTCATTTATTTCTTCTTTTTCTTTTAATCTTACCTAATTTTCCAATTTAAAATATCATTTATATGTTGATGACTTCCAATTTTTTAGTTCCTGTCCCCCAGACTTCATCTCTGTATACTTATGTATGCCTATAAGTTTCTTATAAGGTTTTTCATGTATGCCTAATAGGTAGATGTTCAATATGCACTGCTAAAAAAGGAAACAAGAGGCTTAGAATGAAGTGATTCATGTCAGTGCCTTAATATGAATTAGTAAGACATAATAGGAAAATGTATTGCAGTTTTATTCCTTCCAAGCCAATCTATCTAGAGTTTCCTGGTCAGCACTAGTGAAATAATGTACATATGAGAGCCCCCCCTTTCTCACCTTAAAGAAAGAAGCTTTGCCTGAAATAGTCTTCCTGTTCTTTAGCTAATAACCTTGTCCCACCCTCTTTCTAACTATTAAAAAAAGCCTTCATTTTGCACAAACCCTTGAAAGCCTTTCTACTTGCTAAATGAGATGCTGCCAGATTCCTAAATCATTTGACAAAGTCAATTAGATCCCTAAACTTATTTGGATGATCTCTTAACTGTTTCAAATTGTCATTTTGATATTCTCCAATATTACCCAAACTAATGTGCTGTTTCTGAAGTTTTACCATGCAAAACCAGTGATTATAGTCTTTCAGTTTGGGGAAAATAACATCACCCTTTGGACTCCTGTCTTCTTATTCTGCACATCAAGTCTGACAACTGATCTTTTTTACTTGGCCCACTCTTGACCATCTTCTTTGTCATGATCTTTGTCTACACCATTTTCTCAAATCAGGGATTTTTCAGCAGTCTCTCTCAGGCAAAATTTTGGCATCATCACCCAAAATCCAAAGCCCAAAGCCCTATAACATATGCTTTTTCTTATTTTTTATTCAAGAATCAGTAGCTTGCTGCAAAATAACAAATTATAACTCAAATAATAAAACAACTAGACTTATTGTTAAATAATAGACTCTCCCCTGAGATTATGTTATATTCTATGCCAAGGGGAAGGAATTTTGTAGCTGTAACTAAGATCCCTGATCAATTTAAATAACTGAAAGATTATTTTGATGGATCTGATATGGGAATTTTTTCCAAAAGGGCCTAGAACTCAGAGACAAAAGTCAGAGTATGTATGCCTGGCTGATGAAGAAGCAAACTGCTGTGTTGTGAGAGGGCCACATGGAAAGAAACTGTGGAGTTCTCTAAAAGTTGGCAACAAAACCCAGCATAAGACAAGAAGAAAGTAAGCACCTCAGTGCTGTCATCGTGACAAACAGAATTTGGAGATAACCTCCTAAGTATGGAAGAGAATCATGAGCTTTAGTCTGGAAGACAGACTGGCTGAAAATTAGAACGCCTTATGAGACCCTGAAGAGAAGATTCAGTTAAGTCAAGCCTGGATTTCTAATGCAAGAAAACTGTGAGATTAAAAAAAAGTGTCATTTTTATCCCATTTTCCTGAGAAATTTGTTATCAATAAAAATATAGTTCCTAACTATTTGTAAGAGTCTCTAAAATTGAAACTCCCCCAATGTTTTATGTTGGTCTATGCCATCACTCTTTATTTCACATTTTTAATCAAATCACATATTTATATTAGATTATACATGGTGTAATCACTCCTCCATAATCTAAAACTCTATAAGAGCAGAAACTTCTGTTGGTTTTGTTGATTGGCACATCGTTAACATTTGTGCACATTGTTGGTCCATATATATGCTCAAGGTATTTTGTGGCATAAAGATCAACTCCCCTATTAATTATACATTACTGGTCTAAGTTTCATGAATTGTAGACATTGCCATCATCTGTGCTTCCTTTGTGACCTTTTCCATGAAGATCAGGTCAAGAAACAAATCATTTTACTTTTGAGTAGATTATAAACATGATTATTCACTCAGCTTACTGTATAATCTTAGAGATGGATAAGTAACATTTGTATTTAGGCTTCCAGATTAATACTTCACATCAATGTGGTTACATAAATATGTTTTGTCATTTAACTTCAGCTCTTACATCTGTCATACACATTGGAGTGATGATAAAAGTAGGAAAATAAAAATCACTGCTAGCTTTTAAGTGTTATTTTAACTATAACTGTTGTTCCTAATCCACTAAAACCTATATCAGGTGGTCCTTCCAATTTTATGTGAAAAGCATACACTAAATATCAATTATAAAACTTCTTTAAAATAATTAAATTTAATGAGCACCTAAAATAATCTTTGGGCTTTTTGCCATTAATAGGGTTCTTTCAGACAAGAATTGCTGGCCAGAACCAAGAAGGGAATAGCATTAGACAAAATGATTTTTGACAGATAACACAAATTCTTGCAGACAGCAACCAAAGAGTATAGAGAAGAGAGGACAAACAAGGTTAAGTGGAAACTGAGAACAAAGGACACTGGCTGGTTTAGGACAGTTTCTAAACCTCAGTTCTATTGAGATTTGGAGTCAGGTAATTCCTTGACTTGAAGTGGTATTCTGTGTATTTGAGATGTTTAATAGCATTTGTGACCCCTAGCCAGGAGCATTCCTCTTCCAATTGAAAAAAAACTAAAAATATCTACTGATATGGCCAAATGTTTCAGAGAGTAAAATTGCTTCCCTCTTCATCCTCACTGCAAATCTAAGAGTTGTATTTAAAAATAAGAAAGATATTAAAATATCAGAATATAAGAGGTCATGTAATTTTAAATCATATCCAACACAAAAGAAATCAACCCAAGTCTTTCTGGGCTGGCTGTATAACAAAAACCCATTAACCAGGTGAACAACATATATGAAGAACTTCACATGACAGGCAAGGAAATGGGATTACCTCATTCTTATTCTGAAAGTAAAGGTGAGATGCTTAGATAGAGTACATGTGCTTTATTATAAGCCACCAAGTGGATAAAGCATTCCAAACATGTGGGAAGACCTTTCCATATTCTTCAAAGTACCTATTCTTCCTTTTCAAAGGGACAGAGGACTTAAGCAAGAACAGAAACTTCTGGTCTTCAGGGACTTCACCATAATTAACCCCATATAATTGTATTCTTACATAGTGGTAATAGATGGTCTAACATTTTGAGTCTTGAGTGACCTCTGGCTCCCTTGACAAGGTGACAAGAGACTCAATCTTCGCATAGTCAGAAAAGCTGATTTAACCCTTAGAGGGAAACCTCAATAGGAAGAAGAAAGGGTCAGGTCCTTGTGTTTTACCCAGAGTTCCTTAAAAAGCCAATGTTTTGAGCGGGCACGGTGGCTCGTGCCTGTAAGCTTCAGTCTATGAAGCAGCTGGGGCTAGGGATCGTGGTTCAAGTCCTGCTCAGGGCAACACAGCGAGACCTAGTCCCAAAAAATAGTGGTGATGTGCGCCTGTAATCCCAGCTACCTGGGAAGCTGAGGCTGGGGATTGCTTGAGTTTGTGGTACCCCAGGCAACGTGAGCCTGCGATAACATGGGCAAAAATAGCGAGACCCAGTCTCAAAAAAAAAAAGAGAGAATATTTCATATTCCCTTCCCCAACTAAGGAAGGAGGGAGGGAGCTGAGGCTTGATGCTGCTCCACAACATACCCTGTGTTTTTCTCTCAAGAGTTTTGGTGTGTCCTTTACTTGCAATCCTCTCCCACCAGAGTTGTGGCTTCATCCCTTCTCCTTCAATATATAGTGGCATCTTCTCAGGTAAACCTTCTGTTCATACCATAATGACATCACCAACTCCTGGAAGACAAGACCTTTCTAGTCCGTTCATCGCTGGGTGCCACATGTTTATATCATACCTGGCAAATAAGAGAATCTCATGAAAGCATCTGTTGAAGATAGATAGATAGACAGACAGACAGACAGACAGACAGACAGACAGACAGACAGATAGATAGTGTGTGTGCCTGAGATAATAGATATATAGATGACCAATTGAATGAATCAGTCAACTATTTTTCCCCCAATTTTTATATTTTAGATAGTATCAGGCCTGTCCTGAGTGTTATGGTTACAGAACAATATTTACATTTTTGAAACCAAGAGTTCAGTTTTTGTAAATAAAAATTATGGACTCTTAATTTTGTATTTGTGTAATTCTACATTTCCAAACAAACAGTTTAAAGTGACAAAGCTGATCATTGACTTTTTTCTTGCTTACATTTTAATTTGAAAACTCTACTCTAAGGGCATGAAATATTCCAACTTAATGGAGAATATAATAGTGAGTCCAAAGCAATTGTGGGTGGGAAATTAACAATAAAAAGAAAAGGTTAATGAACAAATTGTCATTCCCCAACATTCACTTTTCCAGTAAAAGTTTGTGTCCCAGAATGGTATTCTTCCCTCCTTAAGAAGGCAGGCTGATGAACTCAGTCCAGAATTTGTTTCTCTGGAACTGAAATCCCATGTAGAAAGTGACCCAGAAATAGTACATTCTGTACATTCAATAAGTATATAATGAATAAACTTAGAAAATGTTTCAAATACTTTGGCATATTCTTCATTGTCCTGTATTGCTTGGAGATATAATACAAATTATTTTAATGTAATTCTGGACAGTATCTAATTCAAGGATTTAGACAGGGCTTGAGACATTGATACCGGGATGAATACTGTTGTCTTAACAGTTTCTTTACTTCACTGCTTAGTCTTTTTCACACTCTGATAAGTTAACAGTAGCTATCACCAATGTCTCAATAGCTAATTAAGTCTACATTTAGTTTAAACAACTTCTATACATCATTCTTTTGGTCTGAATTGATTACTATTGACAGCACTAATTTCCCACCTAGTTCTCCTAATGATAGTTTACTTTTAGGAATTACCTTACTGCCCTACTCTGCTGCTTTCCCATCTCAGCACCCCAATAGACACCTGCACCTCTCTTTTGTAAAATGGCAAAATAGATACTGTAATCTTCAACCCATGTCAGAAACTGTTCCCTTTGGTAATTTTTTCAATCTTCATTTTAGAAAAGTGAATCTTCTGTGTTTGCCCAAGATTTCTGTAAACTAAGCTAAGATATTTAATTATATAGTGGGCAAATGGTTCATATTTCATCCTTGTGCACTGTAAAATAGAAAGAGAAAGTTATCTTCGGCTCTTTCGAATGTGAAAGAAATCACTTTTAACAGCCAGTGGCAAAATTCCTGTTTGAAGAATGGCAATTGCTGAGTCCATGTTTTTGTTTGTTTGTTTTTCTCAAGGAAGTTGTTTCCAACTTGTTTAACTCTGATTTTGAGCCACTCTGCCATTTCCAGTTTTCACACTTCAGCTTGCTGAAGTACTTCTTTAACTAGAAGGCTTTCAGACACTCTTTCTGGATACAAAAGAATTTGTGGGCCATACACAGGACTTGGGCAGAAATGTGTGTGTTTCCTTGTCTGGGTTGCTGCCTTCATGACCCTAGGTGGAATAAGCTATTATACCTTAGGGCAGTGATCAATTACAGAACTTTCTGGTATCATGTTCTAAGGGCAGAGGGTCTCTACTTAGAATCTCCTATAGTTTATTTTCCAGATAAACTGCTTGAATGGTCCAGGTATTCTCGTGTAGGCAAAGGGTACAAATCTTACATGGATTTGATTTTTATGCCACTTAACACACAGAACAAAAACAACAACAACAAAAAAAACGTGTTTATTTTCTGATAAACAGTTCTACAAAGCTCCACAGCAAACACAATTATTGGTTATTTCTCAGACTCAAGAATATTGTGAAGGACAGTGAAATCACTAGTCAACATCATAGTGCAATGAAAGATTTTGTAGAAAACTGCTGTAAATTCAGAGTTTATTTCAATAGCCACTAAATATTGCAAAAACAACTATAAAATGAAAATAAGAAGTATGACTCTCCCATATTGAAAATAAGAGATTTTTCTTTCCCTTCTTTTTCTGAAAGTATTGATATTGGATTTATCATTTTAAGTACTTTCTTCACTAGATGAAATTTATATCAATCATTTTAGAGACTAAACTGGCATTTGTACGACACAGGAATGGCAGTTGGATAATTGTATGACACAGGAATGGCAGTCTCAAAGATGTAAAGACCACTTTTTAGATGTAAACATCAAGGGAGATAGTACCCTTACCCCCCAGTTTCTATGGGAGTAATGGGTATTTTGCTCCAAATTATAAAATCATCTTCTGTCATAAAGATAAAAGCAATTTATGTTTCTTCTGGATAAAACCCATTAGCAAACACAAATAGAAAGCTTATTTCCAAGTAAAATTAGCATGAACAAGATATGACAAATGATATTGCCAAATCCTCTTTCCTAAGGACTAGTGATTATTTATTGTGAGACATTATGTAAAGGGTTGTATCTGTTTGGCTTTGTTAGGAAATGATTGTGCCAATCTAAAATGTGTATTTTGAAACCCTAACCCTACCATCCTCCCATTCAAGGTGATGATCTTAGAAGATGAGACCTTTAACTGATCATTAGAATTAAAGTAGGTCATAAGGATCAACTGAGACCCTACAGTTTCAGGGGAAACTTTACCACTCTCTTAGCAACCTAAAATAATGAAATTTGGGATTATCACCATGATTTAGGATTATTTCTAGGAATAACCTTTCTGTCAGGTAAGCTTCTCTACATGGTGAAACATAATTTTAGTGCATCTTGGTCCTTTCATTGTAAGACCTGTCCTCTCTCCTGGAAGCCTCCAGAAATTCTCCCATTCCTTAACTCTGATAAAATGTCCTCATTTCCTGCCCATTTGTTTTAGAACTTACATCCGTGTCAGTTATTCAAACATATATAATTAAATTTGTCCATTTCTTTTACTAATCTGTCTGATATTAATTTGATTAAATATCATTACTTGACCAGTCAGAGAAGTCTGAGATATAGGGGAAATTTTCTCTCTGCCCTCAAAATGCATTTTCCTAAACTTCTGAGTCTTTGAATACAGATTAAAATCTTTTTTTTAAATCAATCAGAGGTAATATACAATATTCATTACTTGAAGTTATTTTTTCTAATAATCAGCTGAAAGCCTCTGAAGTCAGATTTTTGTATGCTGACTCATTTTAATGCTTCTTTTCAAAATTTACTATTCAAGGTACACAGGGATTTTGACAGATTAATAGATTAATCAATTACTTTTTATATGACTGCTACAAAATATTATGAAATCTTGAGATCATATTGTTAATTAACAGCTCATTGACATTCATATGCTTATTCAAAATAGTCCTTGATCATCATCAATGTTTACTTTCTTGTTACCCTAAAAAGATTAGTGACCTTTCAATGCACTCTTATTATTTTACCCTGAACAAACTGCTTTGTTTACAGAAGGAAAAATAAAAAAATCTCTTGTGAAAGCAACAATTGCACTAAAAAAAAATTAAACAGGGAAGGAAGACTTTGTTTCAGATGATTGAAATATGGGAGAGAAGTCAGACTTGATCTGAGATTAACTCCTGAAACAAAAGGCATAACTTTGATGTGAGATGAGCATATCCTTTATTTATTACCAAGGGGAAGACAGGTGTAGGATCCCTAACTGCAGATAGTTTTACAACTGAAGCAAGACACACAAGCAAGGTAAATGCCCATCATTGCATTCCAAAGGGATTGCTCTTAGGTTTTCAGAAAAGATAGAACTGGGGTGTTGTTGAAATTTTTATTAAAAGCAAAACTATGTGAATTAACAAAAATTAAAAACATTAAGCAAAACTATGTGAATAAATATTCCCACAAAAAAAGCCTACATCTCAAAAGGCAGAGAAAGAATTTACAATTACATATTTTAAAGTAATTGTTCCAAGAAAGAAAGATCCAGCATTTAGAGGCAAGAACAAATCCCTTTAATATTTAATGCAGTGAGAGAAAAGGTGTTCTTGATTGTTTTCCTAGTGCTTTGGATTTGTAATGTTGGCCTATGAAAGTTTTCAGATATTTCAGACTCTAGTTTGTATCAGTATTTTGATATATTTTTGATAGATTTGTATCAAATTTCCATATGCAATGTCAACTGTCCTTCAAAAGATCAGGAGTCTCGCTCTCTCTCTGTGACAACACACACAAGGTGGATACATCCTTTATGTCTGGAAGACTTTAAAATATGGTAAACACTCAAAATTATGCTGGATTGTTTGGTGGGGGAGATCATCTGGGTACATCTTCAGGAGCGAAAACAATTGCCGCGTTATGTCTTTCCTTGACCTCTATTTCTAGTCTTTTATAGACATTGACACACAGGTAATGAATAGATACAAAATCTAGGTTTCAGTGCTGTGTGGAGCTGCCAGTCTTGGTCTTATATTTTGAGAAAGATAGATCTGTTCAAATCAGCATTGGCACTCTCTAAATGCTTCTCAAGCCTGTATCCTCATTGATCTGGAAAATACTTTCAGTAAATTCCATTTTAATTATCATGCAGCCTTGCTGTAGGAAGGTTTCTTATTCTTAAACCAGATAGGCTCAATACTTTCTATTGTCTTCAGAATTTTGCATACTCAGGGAAGAAAAAAATGCTAAATCTTATGAAATACAAAAAGATCTTTTTATAACAATTCCTCCGGGCAAGGGTGCTTCTATTTCCACATTTACATAACTGAGTAAAGTATGTTTCCCACCAGAATAAAAAATATTCTTCTGATGACTTGGCAATTTCATCTCTAGGCAGAACAGAAGTCGGCACAATAGTTTCTAAATTCCAGAGCACCAGAGGTCTTGTCAAACTCAAATTTTTAATAAGTAAATTTAATAAGGCCTACATTTATTGCAATACCTAAATTTTTTTTTCTATTCCCTTGATTCTACAGGATTAAATGTAATAATTCATTCACAGTCTAAGACTGTGTTGGAGTGTCCCAATATCAGTGATAACCTTGACATCCTAGCTGATGTGATCATTTTGATAAGGATCAGTAGGCAGCTAGATGTTGATTTGTCCAACACATCAGTTATTTTTATTTGTTCAGTGTATCATCTTCATTCTGACAAAGCAGACTCTATCATTCTTTTGGGGAAATAATTTTCATCTTCTGGTGTCCCTGGTACAATTATTAATTACCAAGTTAATAGCTCCATCTCTATTCCTTGGAGTAGAGGTGGGCATATATGATATGAAGTAAACAAACAGAATTTCTGTTGCATTATTATATCTTGTTAGAATAACATTTATAGAAATCAGTAAGATGTCAAACAATTTGTGGGTTGTATTTTGTCTAAATGAGATTCTCTATATGAATTTCAGATTGTTCCTTCAAGTTGCTCTTCCTATCCTATCTACAGTCTGGTATATTAATATATACATATATACATACAGATATATGTATGTATGCATGTGTGTGTGTGTATATATATATATATATATATATATATATACATGTCTTAGATTTTACAAGTTTATGAGAATGGTAGATTTCAACAATTAGTCTTATTTTCACCTTTTCTTTTGTCTAAGCTCATGCCATGGCTTCATCTCAGGTCAGATGTTTTCTTCATCTGTATTTTTCTCCATTTCAACATTGGCTTGAGTAATATTAATTGCTTTACCTAAAACAAGAGGATTTCACTTCACATTGGGTACTTTGCCATCATCAACGTATCAGTACAATAGAGGTGTCTGCTACTTCCATGAGTAAGAGTAGAGACTCCAAAAAAGGATAAAGCCAGGCAACTACAACTTCCATGAGCTATCTGTGAGCTGGACTGCGGATCAGTGAGTAAAAAGAAAAGAAGCTATTTCAAGGTGTTCTATTACGATGGTTTGTTTCATGGCAATATCAGATTGTTTTTAATTCTCTTCACTTAAATTCTGTTTCATTCTTTGAAATATCCAGGTTTCATTTCATTTCTTGCCTCCCCCCACCCTCAACACTAATACTGATAAAATAACTGATGGAGTCATTACATTAATTCCTAACTGATGAAGATCCAAAAGTTTCTTGAAAGTGTTGATCAGACTTAAAAATCTCTTGGTCTTGATATCCTGATTTCAAAAGAAGTAGATTCTCACTCCAAGGGATTTTTCATTCTCCTTTGCAAAACTTTCAATATTTTAAAAAAATGCTCTCAATCTACTCTGTTCATCTATTAACAGTCATCACTCTTAATCTGAAAACTGGGTGTTTATGACACAACTAGTTATAGACACAAATATCCACTTTTGTCAAAGCAAAATCTATGATCACTGAAAATAAGGGAACTGATGCATAGTTACATAGTGAGCATAAACTTCACTGAAGACAGTGTTCAGGAATCTCTAAGTCCTCCAGTTCAGCCCATGCATGGATATGAGTTGTCTAGCAATAAATTCTGTAGAAAATGGTTCCTTGTCAGAAATGGGATTTAACCATCATCCCATATTTTTTTAACATCACTTGCCTTTTTAAGACACCCATTATTCTAAAGGTAGACAGACTCTTGGAATATTGTGAGATTTTGGTTCCAGTTGCATAAACAAATGATTAGCAGCAATGCAGAGGATATAACCGCATGCTAAGAGACCTTCATGAAATGATTCTAGCCTGTTTCCTCAATCTATTTGTGCAGACTACTGATAAGGGAAATTTGCCATAAAAAGCAGCTGAGTGAAAAGTCCAAGTGAATACTGCTAGATAGGCAGAAGAAAAAGAAACAAGTAAAACTAGTTTAGCAGTGTATCAGATTGCCAAATGTAATTTTGTAAAACATATCCGTTAAAAGCATAGACTCCTGAGTCACTTTGCCTGGGTGTGAATCCCAGTCTGTCACATACTCATTTTGTGAATTTGGTTTATTTATTTACTCTTTTAAATTTCCTGATCTGGAAATGGGACACAACTAGTTTCTACTAGATAAAACTATTGTAAATATTAAATAAATTTGTACTGAAGCATTTAAATGACATAGCACATGGTAAATACATTGCAACTTTTAACTATTGGTGCTATTACTGCTATTACTATAATTGTGTGCTATTACTGCTATTACTATAATTGTTATTAAACACCTAGAAATCACAAGGAACACGTTTTTGCTGTTTAAAATCCTTTTTCCTTTTTGCTAAAAAATGATGGAAAAGAGAGGAGACCTAAAACTTTCTATTTGTTAAATGTCCGGTGGAGTGACAGATTTCATGAGCTAAGGCCTATTAGAGAAGAAAAAAACTAGGTAGGATAATATCAGGATACATTCAAGGAAATGACCGAGATCCCCAGCATTAATGCTGCTGACCACTCTCCAGTATTTCAATCATGCCCGGTGCAATAGAGCTACTAGATTTAATATTAAATGTTAATAAAGCAACATTTCTGATAAAATTTGTTGTCAAGATTGAACTGTACCTTGTAAGGGAAAAGAGCTTGTATTTCAAGACAGTCCAAAAAAAAAAAAAAAAAAAAAAAAAAAAAAAAAAAAAAAAAAAAACAAGCTTAAACTAATAGTTTGCATTTAATTTGAAATGAGATATACCTTTAAATTAATTTCACCAGGTTATATGTCTTTTCTTTTTAGTAATATTACTTTGAAATATAAATTACATTATATATCTCTCAACCAGTCCACTGTGTGAACTTCACTGGCCATGGATTTTCTCACTATCCACTGGTCAAGGCAGTTAATTCAAATCTGCCTCACTCTTCTCAAATTTCACCTCCCATTATATCAGTCTCTGCAAGTCACATAACCTATCTTCTAACTTAGAGTCCAGTGATTTCTCTAAGCTTATCATTCTTTTGTCTTTTGTATATATATATGTCATATATATATATTTATTTTCCTAGTAGAAGATGTCTCTTCCATGTTTGACCCCAAATATTTTTGTTGTGTTTTGAACTATGCTAATTCATGAAACAATTTCATCAAACACTGATCTCCCTCCAGTGCTGCCAGTATCACAATATTTAGAGTGTACTACACTTATTATCAAATTTAAATTTAACACACACACACCATCAATATCAATTTCCCCTCCAGCACTCTCCTTCCTTACAGTTACAAACCTTCAGAGAACTGGACACACACACTGCTATCAATGCCTTTCGCTTTAGCTTGTGGCACACTGAATTTGACCTTTTGATAATACAAAGTCTCTACTCCCTATTGCAACCAACTACTCCAATGAATAGACATCATTTCTTATCTTGACTTCTGCCAAAGAATTTGGTAGTGTTGACTGCATCATCATCATCATCATCATCATCATCATCATCATCATCATCATCATTTTATTATTATTATTAATACTTTTACTTTTGAAATATCACAGTCTTTTAATTGACTTTTGAAATATCATCATGCTTTAATTTATCTACAATTTATAGCACTGCACCATGATGATTTTGCACATGAATGTCGCTGTTCCTTAGGTTTTTTTTTTCTACTTGATATCCCTCTTTCTGAGTAATATCATGCATAGATGTGGCTATAAGTTAGCATATATATATATGCTATATATATATAAAGTATTTATATATATAAAGTATATATATATATATACTTTTTATTCTGAAATAAATATCTTCAGGTCAGATCATAATCCTGTGTATGAGATTAATACATCCATGTTCTTCTTAGTTTCTTTCTAGCAGCTCATCAAAGGTTCTGTGGGAGGCACAATGATGATCCCCCAAATGCTCCAGGACGGATCATCAGAAACAATACACTCATAAGACACAGGGACTTTACAGATATTAAGATCACAGACTGTGATGGGGGTTGAGGGGGGTTACCAGGATATCCAGTAGTTCCAATTTTTACAATAGTCCTTTACAAAGGAAACCATTTCCTAGTTGTGACCAGGAAGTAATATGATGTAACTACACTTGGTAGTGCAACATTGCTGACTTTGAAAATGCTAGAAGGACATAGGTCACACAATGGAGGTGACTTAAAGTACCTGGTAAGGCAAAAGGTTAATATCTCCTTCTAGGCCTCTTGCAAGGTAAATGACTTGGTCAGGCTTTTTTTGTCCATTAGCTCTGCAACCAACCAACAGTATTGTATCTTCCCCATGATTGTGTGATCCAGTGGGTGTGTGCATGTGTAAATATGCATACCAGGACCTAGAAGAGAGGAGATGAAGGGTTTTAGGGAGCATGCTATTGGAGTAGCACCAGCATGATAGAGTGCTCAAGAAGCAAGAGGCCAGAGACAGTTTGAAAATTCCTGGGGGAGGGGGACAGGAGGAAGTGCTGGGGGATTCTAGTGCCTACAGCCCCACCCCCAACCCCTGCTCTTCCTGGTTTGTCTGTGTAATTGCTAGAACCAAAAAAGAACCTACATAGATTGGTGACACTCATTCTTGCATTGCACCTCTGAAAAGGAATGCAGCTTTGCTGACCCCTTGATTTAATTTATGTATTTACTTTTTGGTAAGAAATTTTGAACTTAAAAAATGTAATACAGTTCAAATCAGTATGCTGGGTTCATTTCAGCAATTTTACTATCAAACCTGTAAGCAGGGACCACTTCTGTTTCTCCACTTCTCCCAGGTGATCATGTGGCCATCATATTTTATTTTCTTTGTGACCTTGCCTATGTGGTCATCACGTTTGGTTATGTTAATCTTCTATTGTATATATCTTTTTGTTTTGTACTTTATTTGAATGCTATGAGGGATATAGATCTATTTCTTATCTTTTTTTTCATTTTGCACTGACATGGTTATAAATCTCTGTATACTCATGTAGTACTGATACCCGTCTTTCATTTTGAAGGAACTCAGAAACTCATGGATGTTATCAGATTTTTCTCAGCTTGCAAGTCCTGTTAGACTCTCCTTGGCTTCAAGAATGACAACACAAAAAATATTATTCTATGATAGCATTTATCTTTGATTCTAGATTATATTAATTTTTGTTTTGAAATCTGCAATTGAGAGGCAAAAGTGATGTGGGTTTTTTGTTGTTTTTTTTGAAAATAGGAAAAATATTCTATGAAGTAATTAGGACTTAAACACACTTGAAGTGTTCCTGTTGTGAATACAGCTGACAGCATAAATTCTATATCATCCTAATTGGAATGAGATCTCATTATCAGTACTTTTCCACATAATTACATAGATACTTTTAAAAACTAAGGGCATCATTGCTATGAATTATTTTTATAGCTAATTCTCTTGGTTCTTATACTAGTGGAATAAAGGAAAAAGGATTATCTGAGAAAATAAAATATACCTAATAGAAATTTATCTATTAATAATAATTTGCATGGAGCTAAACAAGCAATATCTAAATACATTGCTTTAGGATAAAAACAACTTACTAATGCTTGAGATTATGAAAGCCCAGGTTACTAATGACTCTTAGAAATGGAAAACTTATAACCTGAGGTATAATTAACTAATACACATATAACTAAGTCCTCTGATTTTAGGAATATCATATATATCAATTTTAATCATTTATTTTTAAAAATAGTAGCAAAACTACTAATTTAAGAAGCTATTTTATTAGCTACTGTGGGAGATGAAATATTTTATAGGTACCATAAAAGGTACCTAATAAAATAGGAGATGAACTATAGACAACACTTTTTCACAAATTTGTAGTATGTGACAAAAGACACACAAGAAAACATGGATCAATAAATTCTTATTACAAACCTAACACACATTATGTTCTCAAAATGTAAATGTAGGTACAGGTGAAATTTAAAGTCTAAACTCCAATGATTGACTTCTCCAGGCATAGTACAAGTTGTAGCACATCACTAAGTAACAAAATTTAGATATAACTGAGGATTTAAGGAGTCTGAGAAATGAAGAGATTATTCTTTGAAGGACATTGGAAACATTTTATTATAAAATGTTCACCAAAGTTTAAAGTATTTACAGTAAAATGTTTAGACTTTTCAAGGTGAGAGGCAGCTAAGGCAGGGAAATGAAAATAGACTTACTGAAAAAATGAATTGTTGCATTTAAGTAAAGTTGGATTAACATAACTGAAAAAGTAATAGTTAAGGCTGAAATGTACCTTGTAATTATATTGAAAATGATACTACAAACTGTTTTATAAGGAAGTAAAGAAATGATGCTTCTCTCTTGTATTCTTACTAACTTTTCCTTTCACAAGTCTATGAAATTCACTTGTTCATGAAATTGCATGAACTACTAGACTTTGTTATAACTAGCTTATCTTTTATTAAGGATTATCTAAATTAAGCTGCCCTGGTGGCAGCTGTGCGCTTTAATCCCAAGCCTAGAACTGGAGGCTGAGACTGGGAATTGATTGAATTGGGTTTGAGACCTGCCCGGGGCAACATAGCAAGACCTAGTTTCAAAAAATAGCTGGTGTGGTGGTGCGCGCCTACAATCCCAACTGCCTGGGAGGCTGAGACTGGGGATCACTTGTGTCCGTGGTTCCCCCGGGGAAAGAGAGTCTGTGGTTCTCAGGGCAACATAGCAAGACCTAACCTCAAAAAAACAAAACAAAACAAAAACAAACAAAAAAAAAAAAAAAAAAAAAAAAAAAAAAAAAAAAAAAAAAAAAAAAAAAAAAAAAAAAAAAAAAAAAAAGAAGGAGGGGGTGATCTAAATGGATACAATGAGAATATAAAAGGAAAGAAGTTGTTCTCTCACTTAAAGTCTAGCTAAATATAAGAAAAAACAATTGAACAAAGTGACAAAATGTCTTTAATTTGCAGTCTGGTTGAGGCTATCATACCAGTAAAAATTAGAGAGTCAACAGTTACGTTGATTCATAAATGATTTTAAGTTCTCTTTTAAAAAGGTGAGTAGAAACCTGAAAGTTGCATTACTGATACAAAAGAGATCTAATAAACAGTCCTTAAAGTATTCAACAGATATATAGTAGAGGAACATTGTTTAAAGGCATGAGTTAATGGATATTTACTACTCATTCCAAAAGAAGATAAGTGACCCTTTGTCGAAAGTAATAAATTCTCTATAAATTAATAGCAATAGTATTTTGTCAATCTACGCCTAAATTTTATTGTGACAGTAACATGGATGTTTCAAGAGATGAGACCTCTTTGTCCTTCATTAGTTTTAGGTAATTAGTCATTTGGATGCTGGTCAACACACAATCACCACTTGATATGAAATATAGTGTAGACAGCAGGGAACTCCCCAGCATGCTGATCATTCTTCCCACCATATATACCTCTTGACTTTCTGTATCTTAGGGTCTCCTTTATTTTCCAGTATTGTCTTCTTTAGTGGCATTTTTATAAGTTGAAGAAGTCAAGTAATTTGACTTTCTCAATCTTTTTAAGAACATAAAAGCTTCCTGTTGGGGGGGGAACTTTAACTTACAGCTTTCTTTTAAAAATTTACATTAAAAAGTTTTTTGGTATTTATGAAATGCAATAGCCATAGGTTATGATTATTCTGAAGGAGAAGGAAGAGTAAGTATTGAATAAAACTGACTTAAAAGAAAATAGGAAAGGTTTTAGTTTAGCTGCTCCTTCTCCCAAACTCTAAGTGCTATCATTTTGTTGCCAAATTTTTATTTTTTTGTTGCCAACTCTTCAAATAAACTAAATTAGTATGTTTACATATTTTACATAGATTTGTACCTCAAGTGTGTGTATCAGAAACTACAAAGCACAATTCGCTGAAATATCTTGTATGATATCTATGGTTACATTAAATGCCTATTTAATATGCAGAATTAGAATATGTAATTATTTTAGTCTACAACAATCCATATCATTATAGGCTAAAAACTCATAAAAATAAAATAAGTAAATAAAATTGATAAATATTAGACTTCTTCCTCTTTTTAAGTTTGTTTTCTAAGTGAAAGTATACTTATTAGAGTTATATAACATGTACATTTTGACCTAGCAATATCTGTCATAGATGTAGCATGGAAAGAAATACACATGATATTATTGGTGTGCACAGGCATTTGTGAAAAATACTTATGTAGCATAAAAATTAGAAACAAAATGAATGCTCATAAATAGAAAATTGTTTGAATAAAGTTGTATATTTTTAAATTTTGACAAATATTACTGACACAAAATAAGTTAAAGCTATCCCAGTTAATGTGTGTAGATTTCCATAAGCTATAGTTAAATGAGAAAAAGAAAGTTTCAAATATATGATGAACCATCACAGATACATACTACTTAAATAAGAATTTGCAAATAATTATGTGATATAGTATAGTATATCAACATGGAGAAAAACATGGAAGTGTATTTCCAGGAATGCTAACTTGTGTTATTTTATTGGTTGCTAAACTGAGGATAAAAAAGAGAAAGGAACCATCATCTAAACAAGGAAGAAAAGAAAAAGAAAAGATAATTGCACTGTAAGTTGATACAAACAACCATAAAACCTATTCCTTGTTCTCAGTTAGGATAGTAGTAATTTGCATAATTAAGTCCATTGAAGTAGTACCTTTAAGATGGGGAAAAGAAATTCAAATCGATCAGTGTCTTGAAATCCTAAGATGGAAATTTGAACTCTCATTTTGTTTCTTTTTTGGTTCCTAATAAAGACATCTGCTTAGTTTTCTGACTATTTTTTGGCTTGGAGCTACCTACAATTATTTTGAAGTATGATGACCAAGTAAAATCGTGATACCTAAAATCTGCTAAAGCCAAGTGACCTAAGAAAATAGAACCTAGGGTGTCTAGGTTAAAACAAACAAACAAACAAACAAACAAACAAACAAACATGGCTTACTCAATTTACTGGTATGAAGCCCAATTTCTCCTCTAATTTTCATTCTATCTTTTGTCACCTCAGGCCATGTACTACCACCAATAACAGCCCACCCGGAATACCAGTACATGTAAAGTGAATATAAAATCTTCATTCCCTGTTAGGGATACTCAGCCTAGGGGTGAGAATGTGCGGAGTCAGTACCGATACTAACAAACCTGCTTCTTGCCAGCTCTGATGTCCTCATTCCCTGATTGCCTGCTTTCAGTTTCACTAAGCGTGATTTCAAAGCTCAGTACCTATGATATCCTCCTTTTTGACAGATTTTTAAGAGCCTGGAGGATTAATGGGTATGATTGTTCCCTTGAAGTCAAAATCTTTACACCGCTATTTCCTCTATTTCTTCTATTATTTCTGATATTTCATCTGAATATGATGAATATTCACTGTGTGCTTTATATCTTTAAATTAAGAAAAAAACTTTACCAAGAAAGTATTAGCAGTTCCCCTTTTGTTGAAGAGAACAAATTTAATTGTTAAAGAACTTTTAAAGTTTTTGTGATTTGCAAATGGTAGAGTGGTGATTGGATCCATGGCTATTTACCTGAGAAATCCAGGCTCTTAACACTCAATTAAGCAACAAATCAGTCAGTCTTTTTTTCTGGTCCTGGCAGCCTTGTTCCTTTTAAACTGCAATGCTCAGGTATGCTTTGACTAAAGAGTTTGACTTGATGTAGGGTTTGACAAAACTAGACTAAATGATCCTTTCTGCTAGCCAATCTACAGAGGAATATGAATGTTGAACACTTTCCAGTCAGCCACTGGAGCACCTAATTGAGGTTTGAGGTAAGACCTCACGTAATATATAATTAAAATTTTATTTCTCTCACCTATATTCCCACTCCTATATTCCCACAACTAAAGAGAGTTGTTGACTTTGAAGCATTACTTCAATATTTTAGTGTCTGCTGGATAAAAGACACTAAACACTAACTGAACACTATTAATATCTATTGTCTACTTTTTATTATGATGGAATTTATATAAAATATATACAGTGGTTTAAAAATGGATAATACAGAGACACTTAGTATACTCACTATATTGTACAGGCAACAACTCCGTCTAGTTCGAAAACATTTTGATCTCACCAAACAATAAACCACCATTACCTCCATCCCTCCCCCTCTCAGATTGTGTTCACTAGTGTTTAATAATTTTCCCGTGATTTAATAAAATAACAGTTAATTAAACCTGGGCCCATGTATCTATACTATATTCATCCATGCATATTTATTATTGTATATTGAGTAGAAGGACCTTTTCTTTACAATATACTAATTTGTCACTCTTAAGCTGGGAACAGTCAGTCACAGCTTTTACAAAGTTTTTTGTATAATAAGTAATTTATCCTTGAAATCTCTTTGGAGACTTAAAAGAAAGGAGAGAAACAAAGAGGGTAAGAATGGGAAGGAGAGTTGGAGTGGAAAGCAAAGGAGAAGACTGTATTTTTCTAGCTAACACAGTAAAGGGCAAGGTCACAGAGTGAATGAGTATGCAGAGCAAGAGCCAGAAAGGAAAGCTCATTTCACTGATTCACTCAACCCCTTTCCACTTGGCTACACTGCTCTAAATGAGTTACCAGACAAAGGGATCTCTAAAATATGAAAGAATGCTAAGAAGGGTGATTCATTTCCGAGGTAGGACAGTCTCCTAAAGGAGACAGTTTCCTAGGACAGTTTCCTAAAGGACATTCTCTCAGTCATTAGAAAGTCACTTTCTAAAGTCAGCACTACACAGCAGGGAGGCTTTTAGGGTTTAACATTTAGTTATAAAAGAAAGTCAGAAAAGCAGAATGAGTAGAACAGAGCTGAAAAATTTGAATGAATGCACTGTAAACAATGAGGCAGTGAAAACCAGATTTCTAAGAAATGGAAATCATTGGAAGGATGCCTGGGAACTGAATAATATTCAAGTGGAAACTGAAATAAACTTGCCACTCCAACCGAAAATATATTAGAACTTTAGAAGGGGTGTGTGTGTGTGTATGTACATGTGTGTGCTTGCAACTGTAATCTCTCAATCATGAGAGAAGACATTGTATTTACTCCCTTACTGAGATGAGTTGGGAATATGATACTTTATCTCTTTTTCTTTTTGCTAAATTTAACCCAAAACTCTAGCCATTTAATAAAGGAAAAACATCTGTCTGGGAGATTTTTTTTTAACAAAAATAAGCTCAATCGCAAACTAAGTTATGAATATAAGTATAAGAATAATGCAGTAATAGTTAGCAATCACAATTAATGTAATAAATTAATATCTTTGATCTTCCATACTTTTGAAAATAAGTTAGTGAAATGAATGCACTTGAAAAATGCTATTCCACCAGTTTTTTAGGAGTTAGACTATTCTCAGATGTCACAGAAAAATGTGTTTTTTCCTAAAGATAATGATTTCTGAAAAATAACAAATAAAGCTATAATAAAATTACTGGCATACATATTTGCCTTTTACAAACTTAAAAACTTGTTAAAGTAAAACTACTCTTGGAAATTTTATTATTACATCAGTTTCACCATTCTTTCATTTTGATTCTGGAAAGTATTTTTTGTTACTCTTGGTTTCCTAGGGTAATACTATTGAACAACAAAACAATATGCCTATCAACTGTTTCTCTTCAACAATTTTAAGCCTCTGGGCTCTGTTGATGATCGTCACTTCCTTTGTGTCATCCCTGTAAATCTATGCATGACCTATGGAATTATGAGTACTTTTTCAATTAGTTGACACTAGACTTTGAGATGGGACCAGAATGGCAGAGTTATAATGAAGCATAATGACCAATTAAAACATAATAACCTGAAATATGCTGAAGCACAGTGTCTAAGAAATGCAGCCTTGAGGGTCTGGATAAACAATCCTTGACTTACTGATTCAGTTTACTGGGGCACAGCCCAGTTTCTCCTTGAAGCTTTCTCAGTGTATATGCTGTCACATCAGGCCATGCACTACACCAGTGACAGCCCACCCAGATCACCAGAAGATGTAAAGGATATACAAGCCCTGAACTTCCTAGGATGGGTACTCAGCCTTGGAATGTGAATCTACTGAGTCAGTACAAGAGCTAATAAACCTGCTTCTTGGCAGCCCTTGTGTCCTGGTTCCCTTAGTGCCAGTTTTCAATAATACTTTGAAGTATTCCATGATTAGAGAGCTTTATTATCAGTCACTGATATTATATAGACCTATTTTATATTTGTATTGTTGTTATATCTTCTTTATTTTATTACTGAAAAAATGGTTAAAACTTCACTACAAGAATGGGTGTGGTGGTGTGTGCTGTAATCCAAACACTAGGAGGCAAGAGGCCAGGGGTCTCTTGAGTTTGTGGGTTCAAGACTACCTTGGGCAACATAGCAAGACCTGGTCTCCAAAAAGCAGCCAGGCTCAGTGGCAGGCACCTGTAATCCCAACTACCTGGGAGACTGAGGCTGGTGATCACTGGAGTCTGCATGTTCAGGACTACCTAGGGCAACATAGCGAGACCTAGTCTCAAAAAACAAAACGAAACAAAACAAAAACAAGAGTTGGTAGGGATGTGGAGAAAAACGAACACTCTTACACTGCTGACGGAAATGTAAACTGGTCCAGTCATTATGAAAGCTGTGTGGAGGACCCTCAAACTAATGAAAATGGATCTACCATTTGACCCAGCAATCACTTTTCTGGGAATCTACCCAAAGGAGTCCTCAATGTGGGTACAAAGAGACACCTATGCTCGGATGTTTATTGCAGTGCTATTTATAATTGTTAGGATATGGAAACAACCCAAATGCCCCAAGACAGAGGACTGGATGGAAAAGATGTGGTATATATACAAAATGGAATATTACTCACCAATTAAAAATGACAAATTTGATGAATTTATGATAACATGTATGTATCTGGAGAAAATCATATTAGCAGAAACAAGTCAGAAAGAAAAATACAGAAACCAATTGGTCTTACTAACATATGGGACACAGGAAAAATATACAAAAGGCCAGGAGGAAAAGTCAAAACAAACAAAAAACCAAACTGAAGTACACAACTTAGGGTAGGGTGGGGGTAGGGGATGATCAGGGGGAGGAGGGCCTGGGGAATACAAAGATTTGAATATATATACTTTAAAAAGAGAAGACAAGTGATTTGTTTTTGTATTATATCTATTTCACTTTAAAGTAAGATTGGAAAAATTAATGTCACCAATAATTACATGCAAAATCCTATTTCTGACAAGCTAGTTTTATTTTTCCCTTCATTAACTTAATATTAATTAGCACCCTGGAAATGTAAGATGGGCATAGAGTACAGTTATGGGGACATGATTAGGTTGCTTTGCTGATTGATGACATGCATAAATAAGTATTTAGCTCTTTCAGGATAAAACTTTATTTAGAAGGTATGTTTCAAATAAAGTTAGATTCGATTATCTGAGGATAGGGGTTTGGGAAGCATTTAAAATTTTCAAACAGCATTTTTTAAATCAGCTATCACAAAACTAAATCCTTAGGCAACCTAAAAAACAAGGGATAATATTATTATGCTACAAATCTTGATAATTCTGGTTGAATAATATTCAAAAGCATTCAGCTACCTTAAAGTGCATAAGTAATTTTTTAGGGAGGCGATGAAAGGAAGGCATTCATTTTATCATCATCCACCACCAAGTTTCATAGGCACCAAAAATTAGCTTACTTCTGAGAAATGCATGGGAATACTCCCATTTTATTTGATTAGACTATTCCTTGGAGTTATGTAGCAAAATGACATTTGATCTTATGTGTAAAAAGCATAATCAAGGAATAGGAAAACAGTTACATTATGAAATGTGTATGAACTATCTTTGCAGGTCTTCTTAAAATAACTTTTGTATTGCCTTGATAGGGAAGATTAAACCCAATTTTTTAAAGACACATTTATATAGATCTTATGAAATGTAGTATAGATTTAGTTTTCAGAATTTTTTTTTTCAGCAAAAAAGGGAAATATAGGCTTCTCCTGACTTTCTATAAAATACCATGATGAATTAAGGTCGCTTTATATAAATTGAACTAAAAGGCTCATTTGCTTGAGATAGCCAGGTAACTCAGGAAAATTACTTTTTAAGCTTAATTTGTCCTGATAACTGGCTCAATTTTTCATTTTTTATCAGACACTACACATGTTTAAGTGGGTTTTATTTTAACTCTCATTGTATTTGTTTAATTTATCTTGAAATTTCAACATTGATAATAAAGTAAATGAACAGTTACCTCTCTGGGACTGTTGTTTTGGGACATTTTTAGTGGGATAAAAGCATACTGTTGGGTTTCTCATTTACATTAAAGATATGTAGGTTGCTTTGGTTATTTTTATATTCTACACAAGTCTCTCTGTAACTAGTATATTTATAGCTATTGGGTAACTGAATGTAAACCTTGAAACTATTCAGAAAATTCTGAGTCCTTGTTAGGTGACCCTTTGTTTTTCATAGATGTTGCAAAGACTTGTATATAGGTAAAATATTTTTTAAGCCAAAAAAATAAAAGGTGAGAAATACTAAAGATTTGTATTTTGCATTGACTTTGGAAGTTATAAAAGAGATCTGAGTAAACAGATCTTTGGCATCTGGATGGAATCAAGTGTTACTTTGTTAAATGGTAAAGTCAGATCTGGTCCAGGATGCAATTACTGAAAATTATCAGACTGCTAGGAAGAAAGATTTTTCCAAGAACTGGATGACGCTTACTCTAAAGAAAAATGTCACTAATTTAGAAGATATAATGGTGATTGGTTTTGCCTATCACTGAGATATATAGGTGGCATTAAAATTTTGAATTATCTAACCTCAAACTATTTGCTAGTCCTCTATCCAGTCATTTCTTTTAATATCCATTTTGAACCTGTCATATCCACTGAGTTGCTCTTGCTTTTGTAAACCCCATTTTCTCATCCAAATTTGTGATTCAAACCATTATGAGCCAAACACTGAACTCTTTAATAATCACCCTGATATAACCATATTTTTCTTTTTTTGAATTACATTAGAAAATGAACTGTATTCACTTGCTCTATTTGAGTCCTCGGATACATTAATAGCTCCTGACTGCCAGGGCACACATGGTATATACCTGTTGAATGACAGAGAGTCTATGAACTCAGATATTATATGCTGCAGTATGCTATGGGTATAAGACATGGCTTTAGGCATATCTAAGTATTTTATCTTATTTACTTTTTACAGCAAAGTTGTGAGGAAGGTAAAATTATTCCACTTTATAAATGAGGTAAATTCATCTCTGTAAATTTTACCCAATAGACACGAAAATTATTCTAAAATCAAGGTATATCATTTGTTAAACCCAGTCATGACTCTTTTCTTGCCAATTTGTTCTGTTTTGCAAGAGAAGGAATAACAATGCTGGAACAAGTCAGTATGTTTTGAAATGACTTGAGTTGCCTATAGGGCATTAAAACTAATATAGACAGATGACCTTCTCATCTCTATTATTTGTTAAATGTCATGAACTGGAAAGAGACATGTTATATAGAAGAGAATTTTGCCTCTCATGTCACCTGAGAGAATTACCTAAGGCTTTAGCATATATATCCTCGCATTATGCAATGTGGACATGGTTTTAGCAGTATTTTCTTTTAAGTTTTTTTTAACATATTTTCTTACATCATTATTTATTTTTGTGCAATATTTGATTTCTTCCCCAAGTGCATGCTCAATAGTTCTCCCACCAATACAGCACCTGTGAACCATCACCATAGTCCCTTGTGCTGTTCCATCCCTTAGCAATATTTTCTTTCAAGTGAAATAAACCCATGAATCAGTCGTACACTTTCATATAGGTAATGCATCAATAGGTAAGATTCAAGCCGAAGTACTCTAACAATACTCCCTTTGCCACTTGGTTAAATTGAGTCAGATTCACTTTTACAGATCATTTATTTTGATAAACAAACTGTGAATTTATGAAAAAGTAGAATTTATCTCACAAGAAGAATGAGTATAGCAGATTTTAGAAAACAACAGTTTAAGTGCATTGATCTGCAAAGCGAATTAGAACAATAATTGCCATCAGTGAAAAAACAACTGCCAAAATTCTTGAAAACACAAGTCTAACAAAATATTTAAGCAAATAATAGATTTTAAAAAGTAAGGCCGGGCACGGTGGCTCATGCCTGTAAGCTTCAGCCTATGAAGCGGCCAGGGCTAGGGAACACGGTTCGAGTCCCGCCTGGGGCCCGTAGTGAGACCTAGTTCCAAAAAAATATACAGCTGGGCGTGGTGGCGCGCACCTGTCATCCCAGCTACCTGGAAAGCTGAGGCTGGGGATTGCTTGATTCTGTGGTACCCTGGGCAACGTGAGCCTGCGGTTCCATGGGCAAAAATAGCAAGATCTCGTCTCAAAAAAAAAAAAAAAAAAAAAAAAATATTATATAAGTCTATGGTGAGGTAGAGGGATGACAATAGCATATAACTGAAAGTAGAACTTGATAGTTTATATACATCACCAACATTTTCCTTTCTTTTCTCTCATGGTTACTGTAGTTATTTTGAATCTTTTATGGCTTTATATAAAGTTGCTTATTTTTTCCCACCCCAACTCCATATAAAGTTTAATGTTTTTTGTTCTATTTCCTAGAAACCATTGGGATTTTAAGAGAAATTGCATTTATATTGTTTTTGTTAAAACAGTCATTTTGACTATGTTCTTCCAATTTATGAACATGAACAAGGAATATCTTTCTGTCTCTTTATGACTTGGTGTATGTTCTTTAGAAGTATCTCACAGTTTCCTCATTGTATAAATATTTTAGTTTCTTTATTTGGTTAATTCTCCACATTTTAGTCTATTTGATATGCCTATGAATGAAATTATTTCCTTATTTTCTTTTTATCCTCATTGCATTTATAGATGCAACAGAGCTTTTATATACTAACTTTAAAACTAACCACTTTTTAGTATTTATTCACGTATTGTTTCAAGCAGTATTTGGTGTAATCTTAGGATTTTTTATATATAGCATCATATTATCTCTTTTTTTCACAAATCTGATTCCGTTTATTTGTTGTTGTTTGAAAACCTCTAAGACTAAGTTAAACAGAAGTGACAGATCCTTTATTTATTCCTTGATTGTTAAAGGAAAAACAAACCTTTAGTTTTTTACCATCAAGGACTATATTGACTATCAGGTTCTAATACATGATCATTGTTTTGTTGAGGTAGTTTTCTTTTATTCCAATTAAATGTGTTATTTGTGTCTATCGATAGTATCATCTACTGAAAACCTTTTCTTTTTTGATGTAATATATTACATTAATTTAAGCATATTAAGCTGTTTATATATTCCTTCAGGTCACAATGTGTATAGGCTGTGATAGAAAATATAGTTACAAAAATGACATGACACTGTTTCTGCCAACTAAGACATCACAAAATTAAGATGAATATTTTCAACAGCATCAAAAGTTAAAATACAGTCTGTAAATAAATTTAAGAAAAATGTAAGAGTCACAACAAAAAAGTAAATGTTTTATATTGTCTTTTTAGGATTAGCATATTCAAAAGAAAATTATATGAAAATTTTAATAGTAGGATTTCCAAAAACTAAGTAGACCAAAGACTGCTTAGTTTGAAAGTATAATTTGTATTAAGTTTGAAAGTATAGTTAGGTGTTTTGACTGTTATGGAAAATCTTGCATGTCATACTGAGAAATCAGTGCATGAGCTCTCACAAACTTTGAAAATGTTACTCTCATGATTAACCAGTGTAGAAACTGGAATAGTTATGATTGAAGGATAAAGGCGCAATTAACTAATAGTCAGGTTTAAAATAATATAACAGTGGTGTTTGTGGAGAAGAGAGAAAGGAAAAATATTTTGGAGTAAATGCATGTTATAGCTTTTAGTAGTTATGCCAGAATCAGTAGTTTATTTATGGGCATATGTTCCTTGAGGTTCTTTTCCTTTCAAATGAAATATGAAAACATTTGTTTGTAAATACAAATCAATAAATTTACTTTTTTGTTTGTCAAAGAAGACCAATTCCCACTTTGAGAGAATGATATCAAATGAAATAATGTGTTTCTTATAGATCGGGCATTAGATAATGGCTAACAAAAGTAATGCCTATAGTTTTCTGAAATAAAATCTCTTATATACAGATTTTGCATATGACTCATTTCCTATTGAGTGATATTGCATAGTGATATATAATTAATTCCATAATATCCATCAAGATATTCTAGTATTTAGACAAAAATATGGAAATTTAAAAGATGATTCTAGCAGTTATTTATTTAAAAATGATCTAGCTAAATGGCACTGATCTGCATGCTAGAAACATAAATGTATACAACAGATGAAACTCTAGGCACGTGCCCTGATCAGCACACGTCTGCAGCTGCCGGCCGGCCTCGGACTGGCAGCAGCACCCATAGCACTCACTGAGCACCGTCTGCCGGCAAGCTGGCAGGTAAGAGGGGGAGATCCCGATCAGACTGGCGCAAGACCCGCTCAGGGAAACGGGGGGAAGCTCTCGCCAGTTCACGCTCACTCCACTTAGTTCTCAGGAGGAATAAACAAAACAAACTTTGCAAACAGCGACATAGAACACGTGAGGGACCAGGTAAGGATCCTGCCAATACCACTGGGCAGGACGCAGGAGAAGAATCATCATAGAACATGATGGACTGGAGAACAACCATGACGAAGACCTATACAAAAGTGTGCTACAAACTCGTCAGGAATGGATGAATCAAGACCCCATTTCAGGATATGTCACCCAAGGAAACAAGGAGTCCCTCCCCACACCATGGGAGAGGAAGCCCACAGAGTTGGGGAATTGGCTCCACATCAAATCTGCAAAGGGAGAGAGTGGAGACCATCCACAAAGGCCACTGGTGGATGCCTACCCTCTCCGAGAAACTTCACTACAGAAAAGGACTCAGTGCAAGACCCCCCAAGTCAGAAGGTAGAGCTGCAGGGTGAAGAGGCAAAGGATATACTGGGTAGCCAGCAACTAGAAGACATTGTTAAACCTCAAACGAGCACGGACAGGCTGCCCAACGCAAAGTTAAGACTACCATTCTCCAGCACAGAATGCTGTGTACCAGGAACACAGTCCCTCACCTGTCAAATAGACACAACCGCAGAAAAGGAAGAGACACTGAACATAAATCATCAAACAATGAGAGAGGAATCTGAGTGAATAGACAGACGGACCATAGGAGTAGGGGAGGGGTGGGGCGGGAAGGCATCCCAGCAACCATTTATCTATGGAAGAAATTTAAAAATAAATAAATAAAAAGACTTTTAAAAAAAAAACAGAAAAAAACGCTAGCTTCATAGAGATTTTTTTCCTACTTGAATGGACCCAGAAAAATATATAGCTTAAAAACTTTGTTACATCACAGGACTGTGAAAAGAATTAAAACATAGAAAAGGGATAGAATGAGGTGTTTTTGGATTTGGGGTAAAAAGGATAGTGTACACAGAAGTCCTTATTCAGTAAGTGATATTTGAATACAGGCCTAACAGAAGTGAAAAAAGTGAGCCAGGATAACATATGGATGGAATGTTCTGATTAGAAGAGTCAATAAATGCAATAACACTGCAACAAACCATGCTTGGTATGTTTGAAGAATAAGGAAATAGTGTGGTTGAAGTAAAGTGAGCAACAGGGAAGTTGGTAGGCAATTCAATAAAAGAGACATGGGGGCTGGGATGATGATATTACTCTAGACCATTATTAGAACTATGCATTTTATTTTGAGTATATTATGAAGTAAGTGAGGTTCTGATGATTGACATGGTTTACACACATCGAGAATATACTGGGAGTAAGGTGACAGAGTTGAAAGCCATAGTTATTAAGTGAGAGAAGTTGCTGTGTTGTATTAGGAGCAATGAAAGTACTAGACAATTACATATTTACCAGTTTCTTTAAAAAGATCTATCCTTTGGAAGACATGGACCTTATGAACAGCCCTTCCCTCTCCTTCCCTTCCTTATCCTGGCTTTGTTATTCAAACATATATAGGATGTGAGTGGCAGATGGGCCTTGGTACATTGATAATTGTATAGTTGCATGGGTCATAATGAACATCATGGAGTTAACTGCATATGAGAAAACATCCTTGCCAGGGAGGTATGTACTAATAGCCCTATCACATATGCATAGCTTATGTTTTAGGTGGTTAACTTTTGACTATAATAATTAAAATTTGGGTTTGTTTCTTATGTTCCATCTCCTTAAGGTAGTTAATCAGAATTGGTGAGTTATCTTTCATACATTTATTTTCTGCTCAGTAGAAGTCTGGTTTAATTATAATTAGCTTGATTGTTTATCTTGAGAATAATTTCATTTACTAGGAAATGAAACATTTGTGTCACCATGTGAGCAATAATGAAAATACTTGCAGTTCATAAACAAATTTTAAATGTACTCCTCATTCTTCATCTCACAAACTGTGATAATCAACTTGAGAGTTTTCAAGAAAATTTCAATAAGCTCTACTTGACTATGCTTAATTAAAGTTTAATGTCAACTTACTACTTTTTAAATTATTATCGTGGACCCAAGATTATTTTGTGAATTCACTTTATTCCAAATGGTAGTTCTATTGCTATTCTCATTCATGTGTTTATTGATTTTCCACATTATGGGGTATATAGATGCCATATGGATATTCTGGACATCATCCACCTTAACACTGGTCTACAGAAATCTTTGAAATCATCTCTGAGTAGTCCCAACCAAAATACATTTTAAGCTCATTTTTGTTTTATTTTTGTTTGCCCCCACCCTAGTTGCTTCCCATATAGTCATAGACTTTAGTACTAAGTTTCTATTAGGTTATATTACTAATGTCACTAAGTCTAATTTTAATACTTGCAGTATTGTTTGACTACATTTTCTGGACATTTCAAAGTTTTACCTTTTATATTTATAGCTTCTATCTATTTGAAATTAGTTTTGTTCATGGTGTGAGATATGATTCAAGATTCATGCTTTTTTATAGCAATATTCAGTTAGCCCAGTGGTATTTATTGAAAAGACTGCTCATTTTCCCTTCGGATAATATAGGGAAACAAAACAAAGGGTAAGATAAAGTCAAACCAAAAACAAATCCTAGACATCTAACTATATACTTGAGGTTTCCAGAGGGGTAGGGAGAAGGGAAAGAACAAAGTGGGGAAAGAGCGCTTTGCAACCTGTGCAACCTCAATTAAAAAAAAGTTTCTGAACTTTTTTTTTTCCATTGTCCTATTTGTCTGTTCTTATGGCAATGCCACACTATAAATTTTGGTATCTGGTATGAAATGTCTTCTTTGTGTTTACTGACAGCAAGGATGGTTTATTTTTGGGAACACTGTCAATTAAATTGTCTTAATTAAACCTAAGAATGAAATAATTAAGAGCTGGTATTTATCTTCTATGTCTAAGGATTTTACCACCATCCTATTTAGGAAATTCTAAAAATAACTCTTGTGTTCCCATTCCCCTTTGAGTTTATCTAAAATGTATGTTAAACTTCTCATCCTTCCTTCCACTTCTCAAAAAGTCATAAGCTCTAAGGACACATGGAATTTAAATGTCTGAGATATAGTTATGGTTATAGGGTAAGTGGGCATAGATATATGTGATCTCATTTAGCAATATTATTCCTATTGTGAGAAAACACTGATGTGCTGCAGTGATACTAGTAGAAAGGTTATAATGATCTAAGTATATTGTGATGGTATGGGATTAACCATGACTATGTAGTAACTGAAGCAGTGGAAAGTGTTCAACATATTTTAAAGAAAACTGTCAGAGTTACTGAGTAAAAATGGGAGTAAATTAAAGGATTCTAAGTGCCTAGGCTGAACAAATGACCAAACTTGGATTGTGCAGTGAGAGAAGTAAATTGGTAGGACTGAAATGGTGAATGTGAGAAGCTCAGCTTTAAACGTGACTTTTGAGGATTTTATAAAATTTTCAATTAGACAATTGAATGAGCAGTTGTACATAACATCATGCATTTGTGGAAGCTATTTAGAATGGGAACTTAATATGAGAATGAATATATATGGAGCTATATAATTATATATATAAGATATATATATATAAAACTATATGTATATATGCCGTACGCCATCATAAGCCAGACAGATTGAGCTGTAAAAAAAAAAAACCTCCTGCTTGCTCGTCGCCTTAATTGCCTCCAGCAAACTAGAAACAAAATTCTAGCACTAATCCTCTAAAAATGTAATGATAGCACCACTGCTCCTCCAAAATGTTTACCTATAAAAATCTCTCTAAACAAAAATAATAACCACCTGTAAGCAATCCCCCTGCCCCCAATTACCCTTCAAAAACTAATATGTTAATATGTTAAACCAATTTAATTGTCTTCTGTGGGAGCTGACCTGGAGTTGGGGGACTCATGAGACAGAGGTCTCATGGGCTAGCTCTCTGCCCCCGCAGGGGGATGTGTTGGGAGCTGACCTGCATTTCAGGGGACCCTTGTGGAGTAAGCTCTCAAGTCCCAGGCGGAAGTGTTGTTGAGGTCATGCCTTGCATGATTGACTAAAAAACAATTCTAAGGAGGCCTGCGGTCAGAATATTTCTGTAAACTGAGAGAACGATTCCTATTAACCCTGGTAAACTTTTGGTGAAGGGATAAGAAATCCTTTAGTGACACACCTAAGGAAATGAAACCTGATAAAGTAGATGACTTTGTAGACAAGAAACAATTGTAGTGATCATTAACCAGTCTTAGCTATGATAGGTTTAAAATAGATGGTTGTCTTGGAATGCTTTTAAGAACAATATGTTTTAATTAAAAATGTTTAATGTTCACCTAAGATAAAATCTGTTAAAATACCGACTTCATGGACTCATAGAATGTTGATGTAATCATTTTAAACACTATATATACCCACTAAAATCCCGAATACAGCGCAACAGATTCATTGCCTCTTGAGTGGTGTGTCTGTTTGCCATCGCCGACCCTGTGCCTCTCCTGCTCAGCTGAGCCCTGGTTCCCGGCAGTCCGTTCTCTCCACTGACCGGTCCGTGGCAGTCTTCCTAACCATTTGCCTTTCTTTAAATTCACCCAACCCTTGCCCTATATCTCTATAAATACCCCTTTATTTTGTTAATAAATTGTCATTTAGTTCATTACTTCCAAATCAACCCTTAGCCTCTGGCTAAGCCATCTCTTTCATAATCTCTTTCTATACCTTGCATTCAGCCATCAACATACACACACACACACACACACACACACACACACACACACACACCACACACGATATATAGTTAGATATAGGTGCCCATATATAGTTATATATGTGATATTGCCAAGAGGGTTGACGAAAAGTAAAACTATTTCTAAGCACTGAGTCCATAAGGAGGACAGGGAAATGGAAATGGATTTAGAAAAGAAGATTTAAAAGAAAAAGCCAGTGAAATGGGAGGGGAAAAATATGTAAGTGGTATCTTGAAATAAAAAAGAACAACAATTTTAATGAAAAATGTGTTTCTTTCTCAAATGTTATGGATAGACCCATAAAGTGAAACCTAAAATTTTAGTATTTGCTAAAAAATATGAACAAAACTGGAATATTTGATTAAGAAAAGTCATGGTGAGAGAGTGCGGGAAAAGACCAAAGACAATATAACCAAAAGAATGGAAGAAAATTGGAAACATAGCTGGGCAATCATTTCTGACTTAGTCATCTTTTCAAAAATATTTCTGCCTCCTGTGGTCTGCCAGTAATGAGATTCAATATCTGTTTGAGTCCCATTCCTACTCTCTGGCAAAGTAAATAATCATAAATTAAATTTTATTAAAAAGAACAAAAAACTATGTAACATGGAAGATAATTTAATGTTCCAGTGAGTGATTTTCTCCTTATTTCTTTTTCTGTTTTAAAATGTGTCAAGGGACAGTAACTCTAAAGGTCAAAATTTGCACATGTTGTGGCTCTTAGGTGATACAGTCTGAATGGTTTTAAATCATTCACTGTGAATGTACTTAACAACTTCTGGAGAAAGTCACACTCTGGCATTAGAAGCTAATATATATAACTATGGCTTAAATCCAGGTTGACAGTGTTTTTCTCACAGGAAAACTTGTAAGTTAACTGTGCTATAATGGAAACAATATGCTGTCATATCTTATTATCAATAGTTGTTATATGCAGTTAATATAATAATTCATATAATAGTTGATGGTTTTTAAACTCTTGAAGTTAAGTGTTGTGTCAAAATAAGATGAGTTTTGTAAAATATGGAGATGGTGGCCATGTCCTTTGTTAATCTTGTGATTGAGTTTCAATTGTATTGATATTTAATGATCTTTGCAATAGAAAATTGATGAAAAGAGATGCTGTGGTTATAGTCTAGATTATACATGTTTGAGAAATATCTTATTTAAACCTGTATAGCAGTCTTGAAAATTATAATAATCATCATAACTAAAAATAATATTGGCTACATAAGAAAAAAACAGCAAATGAAAATAGTGATAAAATAGCATTGATGTAATATTGCATTACTCTGTCACCCGTTATTTTGTACAGTGTAGTCACTGAATCACCACAGTGTGAAAATGACTTTAGATGGTACCATTAATATTATTGTGAGCTACCAAGGTTACTGTATTTTTAATCATCAATATTGGGAACCAGAGTTAACAAAGAAAACTTGATCCTGAGCATATTCTTTGGCAACATGAATTTAGTAATTTACATAAGGATAAGAGATATAGTCTTTTACTAAGTGCTGAAATACGATGTTAATTTTCTCAGTTGAGATGGTGATTATGAGCTAGGATATATTAAACATTAGGAAAACTTAGGCATTATCTAAGTCATTTATCTCTCATATCTTTTCTATCTTATGATTTCAAAACAAAGCTGTGGTTTAAGAAATTGTTAGATATTCTGGAAACTTTATGATTAGTTGCCCAAGCTACCTTAATTATTAGGGTATGTCTATGCAGTTCCTAAAATTAAAATATATGTCTTTCAACAACCAGATTGTTTGGATGTTTTCAAGAACACATTTCTCTACCATTTTTATTCTTCCACTTTCACTAGTTGCAGCAGTTTTTATGCAGCTCTTTCTTCCATGAACTATTTCTCACATCCATATATAATTGTAAAATAATAGACCACACTTAAAATAAATTTCATAAGTGCATCATAGGAAGTTTATCTATCAGATTTTCTTACTAGCATATCAAATGTACTCTAATGTGTTCTTAATTCTTTTTTCTCCTTACTTTTATGCTATAGTAGTCTCATCTTGTGGTCACAAAAATTATAGGCTTTTAAAGAACATTATGATTTGAGTGTGAAAAGATAGCTAAGAAATGTATTTTAGTTCCCCATTTCCCTATTCTATTCATTGTTTCCTCTATGCATCTGAATAACACACATGCATATGAATTGAAAGCTTTCAGACAAGTTACAGTCTGCATCAGAGGAACTACTGCTGGAGTTTTATGGTTTTGTTAGTAGCACAATGGCAGAAAGTTTTTATAAAACTAATTTATATATAAATTATTGGAGTTGTTTACAATTTTCATTTTGTATATTTGTAACAATAGTAAAAAAGAATTTCTATAAATGTAAGGATTGAACAATTTGATATTAACTACAGCACTTAAAAAATGCACATGTACAAAGGTATACCTATGGAAGACTACACTAGCTATCAAGACCACCTAGGTACATACCAAAGCATCAAGATAAACTTTCTTATTCATCAAGGATATCTGACATTAAAAATTTTGTCACTGAAGTTATGACTTGCCATGGAAAATGATCAATTTACAGAATTTGTTAAATATATAAGAATCTTCTTTATAATTATATATGTAACAGATACTTCTAGATAGAATATTAAGATTGGGTAGCATTATTATTTTCAATTACGAAAACAATCACAATGAGGGAGGAAGAAATGTTATGAAATAAGAAAATCACAGTTTATAAAAAGTAGTGTAGAACTTTTTTAAAAGAAGCTATGAGTCAAAAAAAAAAAGGAAATTCTCCATTTTACAAGTCTGTCTTCAACCCCCTAACCCTACCCCCCCCCCAGCCCCAGGGTTTCCTCAAGAGAGTGGAGTCCGCAGAAATGTGGTTTGTTTGCTGTTAAAAACACTCTGGTGAGAAACAGAGGACACATGAAAAGATCACCAACTATTGTCCTCTTGTTTGTGGGATGTAAGGAAAGATTTAAGGGATGATTATGTGAGAAAGGTGTACTCTCACCTGAATAGGGGTATTTTTAACATACATAACAGTTTTAAATAACATTTAATCCTGACAGCTTCCCAACACAGATACCTCTGTCTGAATTAGCTTTGTAAGACCAAAGGATGGCTTTGACGTTATATAAGGTGTTTCTCTGTCAGTTAAGTTTATTAGAAACCAACCCCCTTCAGTTAACGGAAAATGTTAGCCATTCACTAGATGCCATCTTTCCTTTGCTAAGAACAAATAATTATTTTTCTGTCTGCACAATTTACATATATAAACAGAGGTGGAAAAACTTGCAGGGTGGGGACTAGTCACTCAGAGAAATTTGATATTGGCTTTCTATTGGCTTTCTTTAATATTTTCATCAATTTCTGTTTGACTGAAATTTGAGATTTTTTTTTTTCACAGTGGTGATTTTGAAACTGGGTGTGGAAGGGCATAACTGCTGGTTTCCTTCTTCAGAGGCCAGGAACAGAGGCCTTCTTCTCTTCTCAGTCTGGTCTGAAACAGTTTTTCTGAGTGCATGCTCCCTTCCACCTTGGCTTATAATTCACCCTCAGGGTGCCCCACCCTAAAGTCTGATTGGAGTATTTTTCACTCCCAAGACTGATTAGACCATTTCAGTGAGACCATTACACTACTGCCTGTTCCTACCAGATATCAATTATTTCAGTTGACAGGCTAAGTATTTAAAAATTGCCATTACATATCACAGGTTCATGTCTTAGACCATTACTATGCATAAGTTCTCTATTTCCAGATTGTCTAAAACCACAGGAGTCTCTCTATATTACCAATTTTGTTCTTTCTGGAAAAACTGAAAAATATTTTATGGGGGGTTGGGTTTGCTATTTGCTTATTTTTTTAATATTTAGAAAAGTTTCAGCTTTCCAATTTGTTATTGCTATGTTTAGAATTATTGTAAAATTCTAGAAAATCTTTATCAGATTCTTTTCATCTATAAATACTTAAAAACACATTTTGTATTTTTAATATAGGTCAAGTCCCTTCCCTCCCTATACAGGAATAATGGATTCTATTTTAAAATTTCTACCTAAAACGAAAGTGATGTATGACATATGATAATTGTATACAGTACATGATAAATATGTTCCTCACAGGAGAAAACCTCATTTTTTATTGGAGTGAACAATGCAGGAAGAGACATTCTCTGTAAGTTCTCTAAAATTCTAATCTACCTAAGAATAGTCTCCAAAAGTATATAAACAGTGACTAAATAGTCACTTCTCTGGGAGTTTCATCAACTAAAGAAGATTGAGTCTTACCACCCAAGAGGAGATTCCACACACAGATAGTATTACAAACTATTTTATCTCTGCTCCATTCCCTTAACTGCTTTTGTCTTTCCTGCTTTCTCTTAAGTAGCCTTTTTCCAACCATTTTCTCCTATAAAGTTGCTATATAAGTTCTTACATTTAGGTATTCACTTTTTTTTTCTGTGATGCCTGTGTAAGTAAAATTACAAAGAAATAAATTTATTTGCATTTTCCACTATTAATCTATTTGTTGTTAGTTTATTTAATTCAGCCACTGAACTTAAGAGAATAAATGTAAAAGTGATCTTCTACAATTAAGAACTCTAAAATGTAGTCCAAAAATGTTTATACCAGTAATTAATAAATCACTTATATGAAACTTTTGCGTATAAGTTTTATTTGTATTTTCTTTTCTGAATAACTGAAAAAAAAATTAGCCATTACATTTTGCATTATTTTTGCTTTATGGAATAATGATTCTCAACTATTATCTAATTATTTCATCTTATTAACTCTAAATTTGCTTTCTTTCACAAAATAGAAATTGTAATCATTCTAGTATACAAGGAAATTTAATTTTATCAGACTTAAGCTAAATCATTTCTCTGATTATGATTTGGTTAAACATATGCTCCACTCTATAAGTGACATACTAATAAAAAATATTGCTTGTTTTAGAGACCTGTGAGAACTAAACAAAAGAGGCAGCTTTGAAGGGAGGAAAAGATCACTTATTGAAACTTCTTATGAGTCTTATGAACACTGAGCATAGTAATTATCAATGAGTCCTGGTAGTAGTTTAGTCCATTTTCATTGGTGTTTATTAACACCCTTACTACAACTGTATTCTAGTTGAATTTTTCAAATCTGAATGAATTCTGTCAGTTCTAAATTCCAAATGCCTATATATATATATATATATATATATATATATATATATATATATATATATATATATAGTATTTTCTTCATGCTATATTCAATCACTCTTTTAAAACTATAATGAAAAATAAGAGAACACCCCCATTAATATCTGTGAATAAAATCTTCTGATATGAGTGTCCTGTTTGGTAATAAGTAGTGAAATACAGCATGTAAAAAAAAGAACTTGACTTTAAGACAAGTTGGATACAAAAAGCTACCCAAGTTCCTTATGTGTTATCTTGTGCAAAAAAATCATATTAAAGTCACATTGTTCTATAAATTAGTTAAGAATTAATTAAAGGAGGCCCTTGTATAATATTGTCTATTGTGGTTACCAAGAATAAACATTTTCAAATTAATTCTCATCTATATAGTCACTCATAAATTCTCAAATGTTTATATATTTCTTATTTCATAACCCCTTATCTGAAAAAATACCTTCAATTTTATTGTTTTGGAACTCATATTTGAATTCATTGTTTGGTACTGAAACCTCATTCTTCAGATCTCAGAATAAATGCAATTAATTCCTAGAAAGATAAAGGTATTGATTTGTTTGCTACCCAGTCTGTGCTTTGTTGTTTCTGAAAAAGCAGATTAGAACAAATTGTAGAATTCACTAGTGCCTATCTCTATATTCCAATCTTAATTCAGAAGACCACAGAAACATACTGACTTTATTTGGAGTGAGTACGCTATAGGTGGTAACTCACCAATATCCTTAAGACAACACTGGAAGTTTCATTGAACTGGGGTGTCTCTGATATATATTTTTTCCTCAAAAATGCTGTGTAGCATTCATATTGGAAATCTGATGATCTAACTATGCTACATTCTCCTGAGATTACAACTGAGTCATTACATTTCAAAATTAGTTCTTTTTGTATAAAATTAAGTAATTTTGTAGAGTTTAAGGACAGATGGTTTGATAAAATTGAAGAGAATTAAAACTACGATAATAGTGTAAAAGAAAATAAAATGATATTTACTATATTTTAATATCACTTACCAGTTATTTAAGAAAGTTAATTATAAAATCTTTAATAAAACAATATTCCAAGATAAAATTATATCCAATTTAGATTGAATTAATTTTTTTAATTAAATATCTAGTTTAGATTACACAGAGGATATTTAAGTTCATGTTTCAGTTTCTCTTAGGTTTGTATTCTATGTAAAGAGAAAATATAAAATAACATGGGAAGGAACTGAAGGGAGAAAAGAGGAAGTAAGGAAGGGAAGGAAGGAGAGAAGAAATACAAAAAATAATTTTTAAAACTGGGATTAGTTAGGAAAGGAAAAGATGATTAGGAGTCCCTTAAAAGAGCTGTTAAAACAAACACTAGTTTATTTTGATCTTCTCTATGAAAAATAATTAACTAATGGACCCCACAGTTGGATCCACAAGAGTTTTAGTTCTTAGATTTTATAGTAATATATTTTAATCAACTGAGATAATTATGCTTGTCCCAAATAAATTTATAATTTCATGGGCTTGAAAGTATTCTCACTTTTTAAAAAAAAATAATTCTAGGGCTTTTCACTTATTTATTGATTGATTGAGGTAACATTGGTTTACAGCACCGTATAAGACTCAGAGGCATTTTATATAAAGATTTCTATGGTCGCTAAGAGACTATCAAATTAAAATGTATGTTTTCCTTCCACACTTATTTTTCTTTCCTCTCACTTTAATACTACCCAATTTGCCAGACATAATTCATATAACTTGTTCTAAATACGAGAATAATCATATTCTATTGATTGATATGTTCAATTATATAAATGTTGGATGTTTATTTCATAAGAATATTTCAAATGTATTCTATAATGATTAAATATGGACTATATAAATCCCTTTTAAAATCAAGTGGACTTTAAAATCAAGATCATTCAGTGGAGGATATTTTACTATCACAATAGAGTAGATCATTGATGAAGTTCATTCTAGTAGAGGATAAATTTTTCATTTTTATTCACTAGGGTACAAAATTTGCTGTCCTAATCTATCAAAAAAGCTTTGCCAGGGGCAAAGATTTTTTTAAAATTCCTGTGCTGTGTTTTTTTATTTTCAACCTGGCCCCATTGTCTCTTTGCTCTTTAATTTTGTATCACAACAGTGCTTTAAGGCAGAGTGCTTACACTGTGTACAATGCTTCCACAGCAGCAAGTGATATGTTCAATATCTAGCTAGGATTCTGTAAAAATTGCCCAAGAAATTAAGTTTTGTAGGGTTCATTTTAAGTAGGATGTGTCTACTGCTTGAAACTGACAATTCTGTGTCTAATTGAACATACACTTATACTTGAATACACTCCAATTTTTTCATGGAGTTTCTCTTTTTTTAATTTTTGCATATTTTACAATATATGATTGTATAACTGCTGATCCCCATGGAAATACCCCACACACACACATAAAGCCCCAGGGCATGGAACAGTCTAGGTGCAGTGTAAAGAAATTTGACAAAATCTGGTGAGTCTGCACCGACTTTCCAATACAGAAATTAGTCCATTTCTGTCTTTTTCATATCTGAATATTATGAATTGTTAAGCAATTAAAGCAAAGACTATAGTAAAATATTATCTCCTATTCATAGAACAAATATTGTTTAAGATTTTACATCTTCCCATATATTTTATCACTGCTTGAACTCATAAAATGGGCTCAGAAATATGTATAATAGAATTTGGTTAATTTTTCAGGCTCTTGAATTTAGGTCATGGTTAAAGAGTTATTTTTAAGCAAAAATTTGTAAATGAAAAGGATGTTGTAGTTCTGTTTTACTTCAGGACAGACAATATGAATATATGAGAGTAACTTGACACTCAGACTCTTTTTAGTATTGAATTTGAACATTTAACTATTCTCTGAAAACACTTTGAAATATTTCAATTCACTGGAAGAAAGATATATGATCACAGTCTATTTTATTCAGTTATATTAAATTTAAAGAAAGGACCTTCTCATCAAACATGGGTAATTAATAAAAACATGTCCAATCTATAGTGAAATTCTACCAAACATTGAGGAAGGAAGGGGGCCATAATTAAATATAGGAATAACTATTGTATTTCTGGAAGATGGAAAGCAGATAGATGATTGATAATTCACTTGTTATGGTGAAAAGTGCTGTAACATTGGTGCCCACAGAAGGCAAAATCAAATAAAAGACAATTCTTCCTGTTGAACTTATAAAAGTGCACTAAAGAATGACACTAAAAAGGTAATGACAAAGTATGGTTATGAAAAGGATTGCTGCTTCAGAGTTCATGAAGAAGAAACACTAAATTCCCACCAACTCTGCCACAACCTCCTTGAGTTATTTCAATTGCCCAGTCACTCCTGTCACAAGACAGAACATTGTTCCTAAATGATAATTGGTCAAAATAGTCTCTGGGCTCATGGGCAAAAGTAGAAGTGATTGTCTGGGACTCTTTATATCAAATGGTGAGATACTTCAATGTAATGTTATTCCTTGTACCTTATTTCCAGGTTTATATCTAACATGGAAAAATTAGAAAATCCTTCAGGTGTAAGCAACTGGAAAAAAGAATCATTCCCTTTCTAAGAAAAAAGAAAACCTCTTTTAAATGAAATAGTTGATAAAACACACTCTTCAAATGAAAGGACAATCTAGATACAGAACTGTTTCATCATTTTATAAACACACCATCTCACTACATCTTCCACTGTCTTTATCACATACTAACCTCCAATCTGTCCTCTATAAAAATGTTGTCATGTCAAGAATGCCGTATAAATGGCACCATTTATGTGCTCTGTAAATACTCTTTTCACTCAATAATTCCCTTGAGGTTTATTCAAGTCATTGTGAATATTATGTGCTTTTTTTTTTTTTTTTTAAAGCTGAATAGTACTGCAGTCTGTTAACCTTACTACCTGGACGAGCTATTACCAATAACCTTTTTATGAACATTAGAGTACAACTTTTTGTTTGTAATATGTGTGTTACTGCAGAGTGTAGGATTTCCAAGCAAATTTTAATGAGACCTGTGTGAAAGATGTGGTGGAAAATAGGTAATAACAGAGAGACCTAGTCATAGAGAATGAGATAGAATCTAAGGTTATAGAAGAGAATTTGAGAGACTTCTTTAAATGTCTTAAATAATATTAAGCATTATTGGACCAATAACTAAAGCCTTAAACATAATTGAACTAATGTTAAATACTATAACATGTGCATATTGATTCTAAAAAACATAAGTAAGAAACTAAAGATATATAAGAAGAAAATGAGAAAAATGCTTAAGGAACAGAGAACTTTTATAAAACCTCAAGTTTATTAAAGGAACTAAATTAAGTATACATATATAATTTAAAATTCAAAATGGTTTCAAGTTTGATAAATTATTTTTCAAGATAAATTTGGGGAGACCATGGTTTCAAGATGTCAATTTAACATTTAAATATTTTATGTATAAATAAATAATGAAAAATCATTCTTTTGAACTTGCTTCTATAATAATATCAATTATTTTGTCTTATCAAAGTATGTAAATTATATTGACTTGTTTCCAAGTTATCATAAACTTCTTTAATTTCATCCTCTCTGCTTATAACGTAAAAAAAAATTAAATTTCTGAATATTAAAAATAAATTTTATTGACCTTATATAGTGAATATTAATCACTTCTGTGCAGGTTTTGGCATCCAAAATTTAAGCTCCAGTGAAGTGACTTACACTGTCATGTGTTATTAATTAGCCCATTCTCTCACTCATTATTCATCATGGCCCAAAGTAGTTTTGATCCTCAACTGTTCTCCCATAGCTGAATAGTTTGGCTAATTGGGGCATGAACTGAACTCTTTAAAGCAGTCTGCATTTGTTTCTGCAGTAACACATATTTTGGCTTTCATGTGATTTTCCCAAATATTCTCAAAACAAAGAATGATTTATGACTTTACTTCTGTTCTGTAAGCACTATTTAGAGCTCTGTCTTAAGGTTAGGCGTGATACCATTTTCATTTGAGCCTGTCATCCTGAGTCTAATTCCCCATTTCCATCCCACTCCCCCTATCAAGTGAGAGGGTAGAATGACTGATATTTAAGGTATTTTGAAGCTTCACTATTTTATGATTCCAGCAAACTTAACATTTTTACTTACTATTTTATATTACTATATTAAGCAACCTATGGACAAATAAGATGAGAAAATGACATTCACTGTTGTTATGGGAACCCCCAAACCCTATTTTACCACAATGAAATCTTATATTAAATGTATTAACAAATAATAAGACGGTCACATTTACTTATCCATACTCTAAGTGTGGTGCTATTAATTAATCAAATATCCAAAAGAATAAGGCAAAAAAGAAAGAAAATTAAGACAGCTCTCCATCAATGATTACGTACTATTGTATACTTATTTTATGTACTGAATATTATTCTAATTTATTATGTAGAAAATAATGGAGGTTGAAAATAGACCCTAATGAAGGATAGCACTTAAGTGAACTAAATATTTTTTATTTCCATCTGCGAACTGAGAAAATAAAAAAGGAACTGAAATGGGCAGGTCTATGTTTTTAATTATTATAAGTTTTGAAGATTATGGGTACTTTGGTAGTGAACCAGTATGGTGACATATCTTTGTGGAAATTATCTACTCCCCTAAATCATACAGAGTTGCTTCAGAAAATACATACATGCATATATACATACATACATACATACATAAATGTTTTGTTGCTAGGTATTTTGTATTTATAGATTTTCTGTGTTCAAGAGTTGAAGAAAAGTAAGTTCTAAAGCATTATAGCAACAGTAATGGAAAAACTATGAAAATAACTGTGTGTGAAGTCCGAAAACTTATTAAAGAAAATGTCATTCTCATCAGGACCTGCCACTATTAGGATCTTTTTCCCAATTCTAGCCTTCCCCCCCAAAACCAAAATCGACATGTTTTATAAGAGGAAGCAAAACAAAGAATTTTAAGGCATGAAGTGAGTATAAAATTCTTTCTTGCAACATTTGGCTGGAAACAATCTTTCCCATTTCTTCAAAGCTCTTAGCATATTTTTACATATATAATCAATCTGTGAGAACTGGCTAATGAGCTGTATTTCACCATAACTATGACTTGGTTTCCTCTCCTTACCCATTATCAACAGACAAGTAGACAAGTACTAGAAATTTACTGATATTGCAAGTTACCTAGGGGAAGGAGTCTCAATTGGTTATATTTTAGAATTACCTAACAATTTTAAAACAGAATACTTATAATAGCTATTTAGGCAGATAGTTAAGTCAGGAGCTACAGAAGTTGGAATTGGTGTTAAAATGTAGAGCATAACTTCAGGACATTTAACTGGGTATTGAGATGTAAAGGATGCTAATGTAGATTAGATTATATCACTCATTGTATCTCAAAGATAAAGAGATATAGTAGATAGGCTAGGAGATGGTCTAATCCAGGAATTGATATGAATTAAAATAAATATTTAAAATAAACATATGTAAAACACATCCCCCTAATTCTAATGCAAGTCACTCTAACAAAAAAAAAATTTGTAATTTACTCATTAAAATGTTTGATATAATTGTTATTTACTGACTAGTGATTTGAGATAGGGATATGAGACACAAAGCGCAACCCACAGAAGTAGATAGACTTATAAAATGTGATGCTTTTATTTATTTTGTTGATTTCAGACACGGTGTAGGGTAAATGAGTAAGTCAGGCTTTCCCTTCATTACTCTGTGTAAAATTGGGGATTTTCTTGTTTTCCAGCACCCCAGCCCAGACCCTGGCCTGGCTCTGCCTGGTATGTCTGTGTAACTGCTGAAACCAATAAAGAACCTATTCAGATTGGTAAGCTTGATGCTTACATAGCAACAAGCTTTGGTTACATTGCACAAGAGTACCAGGTAGCTCCAAATATACCTAATATCTCTTGCACTAAATCCGTTTTCCTGGTTCTGTGCAACCATTCCACACTGGAAGATTCATGATTGAACCCGGCACGGTGGCTCGTGCCTGTAAGCTTCAGTTTATGAAGCGGCCGGGGCTAGGGATTGCGGTTCGAGTCCCGCCGGGGGCAGGTAGCGAGACCTAGTTCCAAAAAAAAAAAAATACAGTTGGGTGTGGTGGCGTGTGCCTGTAATCCCAGCTACCTGGGAAGTTGAGGCTGGGGATTTCTTGAGTCTGTGGTACCCCGGGCAACGAAAGCCTGCGGTTCCATGAGCACAAATAGCCAGACCTAGTCTCAAAAAAAATAAATAAATAAATAAATAAATAAAAATAAATCATGATTGATTCAGGAAAATGGACAAAAAATGTAGTCTTTTATATATTCGACATGCCTTTAATGCTGAAGTGGAGACCAGCTGGATACACAGGCAAACCACCAGGCAGGGTGTCTGGGAGACGGCAACAGAGCCTCTAACCTCCACAATCTCCATGATCTCCCCCTTCTCAGTCTGGGTGTCTGTGAATTACAAGCGTGCATATGCTGTGCTGGCTTCCAAGTGCTTTCTGTAATAACATGATAGCACGTGTGGGTAACAAAACCTGGGATGCAAACAAAAAACGCAGGTGATTGCTGCTGAGATTGGAAGTGGTGGTGGGGCAAAAGAGAACCTGAGATAATAATAGTAGATTTCTCTAGTTTTTCTGATAATAATCTAGAGCAATACCCTGCCTTTTTAGACCCTCCTCAAAGTTACTCAACCAAAACCCAAATCCTTACTAGAGTCCTTCTAATCCTTGCTTACGGAGATGCGCCATGGTACCTCCTTTTGTAGACTTTTCCTTACTGGAAATAATAAACTCATCTTATTTAATAAGTCATGTTTTTAGCAGTCTTAGACTGAAGAATATTGACAAAGTTTCACCAAGGGTGGGCTACTGTATACACATTGGCTCAGTAGGCATCATCATTTGGTAGATTCACTTTTAATCTTTTGCTGTCAGAAATCACAGTGTTGATCATTGAGGCAATTTACCTTTTATTAGTTGCATCTGTAACCAACCGAGAAAACTTCATGTTGGTAAATATGAGACTTGGGTCTTCCTAAAGTTTGTGAAACATGTGCTCTGAATGGGTGCTTTTTCTTTCTTTTAGCAAACGAAGTTTTATGGCAAATCATAAAAATATGGTCTTTAAATTAATAGATGATTTAATTTTAATCTAGTTAGTTAAATTAAAATTTTACCCAGAAGGTATTAAGAGAAATGATGGAGTCATACTCAATGGAGAAAGGCATGGAAAATAAGAAACTTCTAATAACATTAAGAAAAAAATCATCTGAGCAGGTATGTTAAATTCTTTGAATGGAGATCATTCTTTTTTCCATATTTTTTCATAAGAGATTATCCCATTTTTATGCTGAGATTTTTCTTCTACCTAACCCTGATTTCTTTTCTGATTGATATATCTTTTCTTAAGTAGTTAATGTTAAATTAGGTTAATTCAAGTATTACTAGCTAAGAGCTATTCTACTTCTCTTAGAAGATTTCCTTTTATTTTTATGAAAATCATTAAGTATTGATTTATGGATTAAATTTCAGCAGGAACATTTTTCTTTGAAGATACTTAATTTTTGCCGCCTCGTTCTCTTACTCCCTGTATTATAAAGGATTTCATGCATCTAATAATGTAATGTAATGTGGTCTTTGATGTTCCTTTATTAGCCTGATATTTCACTAGACATCTACATATTTTTTCTCTCCTGTTGTATGTGTCTCAGTTACGTTAAAATATAAGGAACACAAATGTTTCAGGTTTTTTAATTAGAGAATTAACTACACTATGTGCACACAATAATACGTCATACTTTTTATTATCTTTCAGAACACGAGGTCCTACTTCCATCACTTTTTTATCTTTCTCTGGTCACTTTTTATTTTATATTTATATATACTAAATATCACATATGATAGCAATAATTTCTAGTTGTTTCAACTGTCTCTAAGATGTTCACAAACCATATTATCACATTTCACTTTTACTCCAAATTGTTCTTTGTGGCTTCTTTACAATTATTCATTGAGCTATTTTGGTACCTCTTTATGCTGGTATCTTTTTATAGAAAGAAATGTAAACAACAGGAAACAAAGAAGTGTGTTCTCAAGTGAAATCACCACTACCCAACTTCATTTCCTAGAGATAGACTGAAACAAGGCTTATTAATATAATTGATTTTAATGAAAATTTGAGATTATGAATTATTATAATTCAGAAAATAAATGTTAGGTTTAAATACTCTTGACAGTCTTTAAAACCATATTCCTCATGACATTGAACTTTTTTTGGTCACATTTCTACTAATTCCCAATCTTTTAAAAGGTTTCTCTAGGCCTTTACTTTTGATAGCAGACTTTCTCTCCTATTTTCCCTGTGAATATTTTGTAGGATACAAAGAAATTTTAATTATTTAAAGAGACAAACTTTGTATATTGGACTTGGTTATCAAATTGTTACTTTAAAACACTTCTTTTATTTTTGAATAGATATACCATGCCCAAAATAGTCTAAAACCTAAGATTTGCTATGAGATACATACATATTTTAAAACATTGAATGATTGTGTATTGCTATCCTTTTTAAATATAGAAAATATATCATTTTACAATTTAATGCTATATTTCAGAATTATTATCATGGCATGCTCTGGTTTAAAAAAAAGTCCATGAGTACTCTCATTAACATTTGTTTATTATTGTCCAATTGTCAAATAATAGAGATTTGTAGCTAAGACTTCAAAGACAGAACTTAAGGGAAAAGGACGTTTTTAAACTGAAGGAACTCTTTTCAAATATTTTGGAAGCAATTTTCGGGTATGCTTTATATTTCATCACAATTGGAAGTCAGTAGATTGCTGCTAGAAATAAATTGAACATACAAAAAGCTATTAGACATTATAAAAAGTTGTTTACTATAATTTTATTTAGCACAGGTGTCTCTGTAATTATGAGCATTCAAGGCAGTTAATGTCTTTCAGTGTTGTCTCATTCATGATTATTAAGATGATAAGATGAACATGTTCTCAGTGAACTAAGATATTTAAGTTATACCTACTTGTGGGATAATTATTTGGAGCAATTTTATTTCCAAGCAGCATGTTAGCAAAGGTGCACTGGTACAAATATAAGGAAATTAACTTCAATCTTTATATACAAAGAAAATGAGGCATTAACTCATTATTTAATTGGCATTAAGAAAATGAAATAACTCTAAAGTGGGAATGTATTTACAATTGCTGTTGACCTGGCAGTTGATCAAGAACTACCATAGTTTTCATTGTATATATACTCACATTCACGCTTGCAAATAGTTGTCAGCTGCTGTGTGGAAAATACTCCTTGAGATAATATTAGGATTATTTTAAGAAACACCACATCATTAACATTATTGATGGCATTGAAGTATGCTAAGAAATAAATTGGGTATCCATAATTTTAATAAAAAGGTGACTTGGGAGAGTTAAGCTCTCAATATGAAGAATACCTGAAATTACCTTATTCTGATTTCTCAGATACACACACACACACACACACACACACATATATTCCAGGTTGTTACAAAAACATTAAAAATTGGTATTAAATGATTTGGGCATGAAGTGAACAGGTAACCATATTTAAAAAATGAGAATATATCAAACCAAAAGTTTCTGTGTAGCAAAGGTAAACATGAGCAAATATCTTTGAGAAAAATAAAAACAAGTTTTGAAGATTACATAAAAGGAAAGATTGGGTGATACCTTAGATCTTTAAGCCAGCCTAACCTCACACTTGTGAGACTATTTCATATCAAAAAACAAAACAACAAAAACAGAAGAAACACATTTTGATGAGGGTATGAAAAAATGTAAATTCATACATTACTGGTAGAAATGTAGACTGATTTAACCCCTATGAAAATCATATAGAGGTTCCCCAAAATATTAGAAATATATATACCATATGATCCAACAATTCCACTCCTTGACATCTACTTCAAAAATTAAAATAAACAAATAAGCACTAATTTGAAGGGGTGTATGTACTCCTATGCCTATTGCAGCACAATTTATAATAACCAACCTCTGGAAATAACCCTAGTCCCCCCAAAAAGATGAGTGGTTTACATGCTGTGGTGTAGCTAGACAATGGAACATTACTCAGCTATAAAGGAAGCTAAACTCTTGCCTTTTGAAACAATATAGACAGAACTGGAGAGGATTATGCTGAGTGAACAGATTAGAAGGAGAAAGACAGAGAATAGTTTCAATTTTATGGGGAATATAAAAAAAAGAGCAAAGGTTCAGATAAAATCAAACTAATACTAAACTTTAGAAACAAGTTTTAGTCTAGTACAGGGGGAAGGAAGGTTGGAGAACAAAGTGTTTTGCTGTTCAGTGGACAATGCTGGAGAACTATGGCTGCCTTGGTGGAATCCTCTGCCAACAAATCTGGTCAGGAGTTGAGGGCAGGGCCATTGTTTCTGTTGTGTCCCAAGCACCTAGATCTGTGCTGTTGTTAATATGCATATTCATGAATAAATTAACAAATAATTGCATGAGTTAATTTAGTTCTCACTGGAATTGTAATGTTTAAATGTCTTCAAAGTGTAAATTTAAAGTAGTCTTTGGTTTCACTGAACAATCAGATATTTCAGTTGCTCTTGGGGGCTCTTGCAGACTTTTATACACCTTTCTCCCCACAAATTTATTAAATTTTCAACTTATCTTGACGTAAGTGATTATGCTTAATGCCCAATACTACTCTACTGCAGAATTTTTTTCCCTGCAATAAATCCTCAGTTCTTTGTTTATAATTCTACTCAACAAAAGGCCTGCAGAAGTGATTTATTATTTGAGTGTTTGGGTTGTTTCTTGGAAAACACTTTTCATTTCATTCACAGATGCACTTCATTGTCAAGTACATATTTAGATTAGGTTCTTGAATTGTAATGTTGATCTACTGCACTTTTTAAAAAATCAAATTTGACTGAAAGTAGTTTTAAAGAAGAAACTTGTATTGCATGATTTAAGATTTTCAACTTTTCCAAATACCCTAAACTCTGTATACCAAAGCCCTTTACCCCTACTTTTGAAAATGATATTACAGTATAATTTTTTGTAAGTTTCAGATGTGAATCACTAAAAATCAGTATATGTGTACATCACATTAAGTTCCCTATTGAATGTCTAACTGTACTTCAACATACAATTTTCTCCTTTGCCCTCATTCATTTACTCCCCTTTTCCTTTCATGTATAATTTAAAATCCAAAGAATTATTTTTGTTTATGTTCACATTTTTTGTCTTCTATATATATCATATATGAGTGCAACATTTGATATTTGTCTCTCCTGACCAGCATTGTCACCAAACATAAACATCTTTCTAGGTTCACACATGTTGATGCAAATTGCAGAATTTCATATTTTGTTTTTTATATTGAGAAGTATACCATTGTGTATATATAACACATCTTATTTATTCATTTATTTGTCAACACACATTATGTTGTTTCCAAATTGTGGTTATATAGGGAGTAATGCTGCAATAAATACCAAGATGCACATTTTTTTTTTTTGGTGGGGGATGGTAAATACCTGGGAGAGGGATAACTTCACCAGATGGAATTTCTATTTTTAAATATGTGAGGAATCTTTCTTACTACTTTCCATGATGTATTCACCAATTTAGAATCATACCAATAGTTTACAAGAGCCTCTTTTTTCCACCCTTTCCAATACTTGTTTATTATCTTTTAGATAAAAAAGACATTCTCACAGGTCTGAAGTGATCATTAAATATTTTGATTCACATTTCCCTAATTATTTGATAGGTTGAACATCTTTTCATGTTCCTGTGGTTATGCTTTCTCTGGAGATGAGTCTAGTTAGATCTTCTACTTTTAAATAAAATTGTTTTATATTGTTGAGATTCATGAATGCTTCATGTATTTTGCGGACTAACTCCTTTCAGATATATGATATCAGATATCATCTCCCATTCAGCAGGGCATCTTTTCAGTTGATGCAGATTTCCTTTCACTCTGCAGAATTTTTCAGTTTGAATGTTTTAGCACATGCTGAAAGGAGATTCATTTCATGATGTAAATTTAAGAAGATACAAAAAGTATACACAAAAAAGGACTATCTTTTATCATCAAATATCACCAATTTAATTTATATATTATTATTAACCTCTAGGTTGATAGAAAATGCATTTTTTAATGCTGAGTTCTTCAGACACAGTAACAAGAGTAAAATATTTTGATGTTAAGTCTTCTTAATATATTCACTAAACTGAAAATACAAAATATATATTTTCTTAACTGAATTTAATATTTTTCTCAATAAAAATTAAATGGTCTATCTTGCAAAATAGCAACTTTTTCAAACTAATGGCAATAACTAATTATGAAAAAAGCATATTTTAGTAATTTCATGTCAACTTTAACTAAATGATCACTTTACTTTAAAGAGAATTTTTCTTCTATATTGCAATAGTTGTGATCTATATAGCATTTCTTTTGTTGTTTCTCATGCTCCCTTTTTCTCTAATGAATAAGATTGTTATTTTCCATCTAAATACAGAGAAACATACAAATAAAATGTGTGACATAATTGTGACATGGCAATTATAGAAAGGTTTTAATATTATGGACTGGAAAGTAATAGTTTTCCTCACTGTCATTTTTTAACAGAATATTTATCAATAATGTTTAATTTTAATTACCTTTGTTATTCTTTTCACAATAGCACAGATATTCACCTTGTATTGAACATGAATTCTAGTCTTTAAAAATGACACAATAATTAAAAACTGGAAATTTACCAAGAACGTATGAAATATGGAGGGTTTGCTTCTGGGATTCCTAGATTATATGAATCTGACATTACACTGGGACAAAGAGAAAAAGGAAAGGAAATTCTACAGGTCAGAAATATATCACATCAATCCATAAATTCAAGATATACAAGAGTAAGCTGGAAAAAAGTCCTGTAATTCAGTCCAAAATGTCATGATATTTTCAAACTGCAGAAAATGATCTCTGACAGAAAAAGATGTGACAAATTGTGACAAGATGAGCATGTACTGCTGGTCACTGTGCCCTTGAAACTCCTGCTGTCCCACCCAGACCATTCTTGCCACTGGCAGCACTGCTACTTTGCCCTTCGGTCAGCAGAGTCAATAGCTTTACACACCTCCATAACCTTTTATCTCTCACAGTACCTTTTAGCCTGTCCTTCCAATTTCTTAATAGAACCTACCCTGAGAAATTAGAACTTAGCTTGTAGCTTGTGACTTACTATTGATGCCCATTGTCCTAATGATTTCAAGCATACCAATTAAACAAAATTGTTCAAAGAAACTGAGTTGCACTTTTGGCAAAGTGACAAAAAACTCAGTCAAGATATAAATAAAATCTGGAGATTTTCCTTGTTTTAGTTGCCATTGAAATTCAGGTATAATAGGATAAATAGCATAAGTATTAAGTTTTAGTTCATTTTATGTATAATGTTTTCCAATAAGATTTTTACTCAAGAGAAATCTGGTCTTCCAAACCAGATGTACTATTACACATGAACGATACAAAAGATATGGAGTTCATTTGTTAAGTTTAATATTTAGAAATTACCACGATGGTGTGATAGTAGAGAATTATTCATGTCCATCTTTGAGAGATGAGGCTAAGAGTTTTGTCTGGAGGTATGTGTGCTTAGTTTTAAAATGATTCTATGACTTGGTCAGGCAAAGAGCTGAAGATACGAGCAAAATTGTAATAATTTTCAGAATTATGAAGCTCAGAATTGCCAGCAGCTGATTATGTAAAATACATTTATGGAGAATACTGAAGCATGTTAGGAAATAGAATCTGTATCATAAAATCAATGAGGATCCACAAAAGGGATTCCAAAAAGAATAGAATTGTTAGATTTACATTTTAGATAGAACTTTCAGCCACTTAGTGAAAAAATATATAAATTGATAAAGTTCATATTAAATTGGTTTTGCATTAACTTTGGTATTGGAGATATTGACTAATTTTTTTGTCTTTTATGCCTTCTGTAGTTATGGAGACTATGATTTAATTAGATTTTAAAGATTTTCCTGACTTTTGTAGCAACTGAGACCTGTTTTTGTAGTAGATGACTCAGCAAAGTTGAGGAGCTGGGGAGAACACAGCCCAGAGAGAATGGGTTGGGGGCAGGAGGACTGGCTTCTATTAGTAGCACAGTCAATATTACTCTTCTCTGAGATTCCAGGCCCAAACTCCTGCAGTCTTTGAGGTCTCAATGTGCTTCACAAGGTCAGTGCCAGTTCTGAAAAGTAAGAGAGGCAGTGCAGTCAGAGCAGACTCTGGTCCTTACTTGGAACCTGAACGGTGGCAATGTACCCCAATTCTTCTGCATTTGTTTCCCTTCAGTCAAGTATATTTCTATATTTTCCCCTTTGCAGGTTCTTGCCTGACCCAGCAGTCCTACCATCTCTAATCCCCTCTCTGAACACCAATCCAAGTGCCCCAGATTCCTTTTCTCTCACCTCTTCATCAGTGATGCATGATTCACTGTGTACTCTTCTCTGTCACTATCTGTGTTCTGCAATTGTCAAGGTGTGTTTCAGTTTTTCTCCAAGCCGAAGGGCTCTTTGGATGAAGTGTACCTCTGAATAGCTGTTCACTGTTCCTTTTAGGGATAAAGCAAGGAAACTCCTCTGTTACCACCTCATTCTCAGCCTCAGAAAATAACATCTTGTCTATTTTTTTTTGTTTTGTGTTTTCTGATGCAAGATATGTACAAAACAGGTAAAGTTATGCTGAATGGTATAACTAGTTTGAATCTTTGCATTTGGACTTAATTTATGCAATATGGAAAGCAAATAAAGAATCAAGAAATCAATAGCAGAAGAATGCACTAGAGAGATACAATGAGAAAAGGGGAGAAAAGAGAAGTGAAAAAGGGTGGGAAGCTAGGGACAGAGAGTTAAAGAGGAGACTTCTTGAAACAGACAATGCAGTCTCAACAGTTTGTTTCAAATGTAGGTTGTGACTAAATAAAGGTATGTGTTCCAGAAAGACAATATCAGGAGGACAGATATTATCTTTAGGGAGATAAAGTTATTCAGGAAGGAGCATATTGAGAAAAGTACTTACAGTAGGAAAAGAAAGTTAGTGCATTTGAAGAGGTTTATATTAAATGAAGGGGTCAAGTAAAGATGTGTGATCAAGATAAAAGGTAAAACAAAGTTTTCCAAACCTGAATTTGGAACTTAACATTTTCTACAGTTTTGGTTATATAAAAATTTAAATGCCTGATACTTTTTTCCAGCCAATCAGAATTGCACTGCTGAGTAAGAGCACAATGATTAATTTGTCCTATTATATAAACGAAGACCAGGTAACATAAAAAACCTGCGTTGATAAATATTTGTATAAATAAATAAAATAAGTATAATGTAACTTTCCAAACTTATAAATTTTTCCCAATATGAAAACAAATACATCAACTTCAATTTTGTCTTACCTTTACCCTAGGTTCTCTCCAGCAATAGGAAGCAATTATCCAACAACACAAACTAGATAACTGGCAGTTTTTCTTTTTACTTTGTCTCTTCCTTGTCAGAAGTTCATAAATAAAATATTACATTTCTTGAGGAAGGATAGATTCTTTACAAATAAATACAAGCAGGAGCCAAAATATTACATGATACTAAAGGAAATAAAGTATATATGTGTATGTATGTATGCACATATGCATGTATATATCAGAAGTTGATTTAATATTTTAACTCATCTTGGAAACATACTTTTCAAGAACACAATGATAAAAGAATCTTCATGTCAAGTTACTGTCATAATATCTTTTGTGTCAGTACAGACTGTATTCATCTAACAGACTGCAAAAGTTTTCAGTTTGCCTGTGAGTGGAATTAATTTAGTGAAAGATATTATGAAGGTAAGATTGCATTTTTTAATATCTGTTTATGTTCATAATTTTTTCCTTTTGAAAGATCAAATAAATTTTGTGATTTCAATTTTTAATAAGTATATGCAAACTGATTATTATAACAGGATTAAAGAGCTATACCTGACGCAGAGTTAATATTTACAAATAAATAACATTAATCCTTTTTGAACATAGCTTAATTATTTAGGAATATTCTCCAATTTTCTATGATATTAAATTGCATTTATATTTGCCACTAATTTAATATTTACTTTGAAAAAGAGTAGAACCTCTCCTATGTATGCTGTACTATAAAATAGTCCTCAAATTAAAGCTGTTATTTAGTTAGCTTTAGTTCATTATGTTTTTTAGATTTGTGTTTATCTTTACTCATGATAAAAAAGCTATATATTGTCCAGATTTGAAAATTAGCGAATGAGTATAAACATTGACAAATGAATATATTAAATATCAACAGAAATAAAATCAACATTAATGACAATATAATTCTTACATTAACCACAAGTATACAATTGCCTCATTTTATTATGCAACTAAATTGTGTTGCCTATATTTTTAGAGATCATAATAGCAGTTTTGAATATGAGGAAAAATGAGGAATAGAAATAATGATTAGTGACTAGTATTAAAGGAGATAGTATCAATTATTATCTAATTATTGTAATTATTATTATTTAAATACATCAATTACCTTTAAATTTAAATAACATATCATTTTATGAATTTCAGATTCCTTAATCTATGCATTATGAAAGTTCAGAGAATAATTTAACATGTACCTTCTGCCTGTATGTTATTACTCATTTTTGATTGAGGATTTGTTGTTGCTGAAAGTGGTTAGTTAATGCCGCATTGTGATGAATGGCAGGGGATGAGAAAAGATTTTTCAGAGTCCAAGTGTACTGGATAAATGAGAAACCTAGAAGGGCTATCCTGAAAAACTCCTTTAAGAAGGGTAAATCAAATCCCAAGCCTAGGACTGGAGACTGAGAAAGGGAATCGCTTAAGTCCTTTGGTTCGAGACCTGCTGGGGCAACATAGCAAGACCTAATCTCAAAAATAAAAGCTGGGCGTGGTGGTGCACAACTGTAATCTCAGCTACGTGGGAGGCTGAGGCTGGGGATCCCTTGAGTCCCGGGTATCCTGAGAGTCTGCGGTTCCCTGGGGAACATAGGGACACCTAGTCTTAAAAAAAAAAAAAAAAGGTAAATCAGGGTGCAGCTCTTATCTGAAGACAGTCTTGCTTTTACTTAAAATCGAAAGGGAGCAGGCCAGCCTGAAGGGAAAGCGCAGGTGTGCATGGGTGCATCATCACCTGGAGCCAGCCACAGCCAAGTGACCAGGAGTGACCAGGGCAGTGTCTGGGGGGCCCAAGTGTTCTTGCTCATCTAAGCTTTTCATGTGCTGTGTTCAGCACATACTATTTTCAGCATGTGTAGTTCCTCAGACCAGGACTTTTGCCCTGAGAATTTCCTTATCTCTTTTCCCAAGTGTACTGCAGGTGCAAGCTGCAAGGCCCAGCACAGACAAGACACAGAATTGATAGCAGATGGCGTGACCTAATGTGTTAGTAGGTAAGATGCAGGCAAATTACCTCAGACTGCCTCACAAGGGAAAGGCTGGTCTTTAACCCACCACTACCAAGGTTCTTCCACCTGTGCGTCACAGCAGTGCAAGATCAGGTTAACAGAAATAGGGTCTATTAATGAGAAGATAAGGAACCAAGGGTTCTCAGGGCTGCCCAGGTCCCCTGGACAACTCACCCCAGTCCAGTCAACACCAAGTCCAAGTTTCCATCAGCTTCCCTCTTGGCAGGGACAGACACAATCAAGATTTCTTAGCAGAGAGCTGCCCTCTCAGGAACAGACAGAACCCAAACTTTTTTTTTTTTTTTTTTTTTTGAGACTAAGTCTCGCTATTTTTGCCAGGAACCGCAGGCTCTCTTTGCCCGGGGTACCACAGACTCAAGCAATCCCCAGCCTCAGCTTCCCGGATAGCTGGGATTACAGGTGCGCGCTACCACGCCCAGCTATTTTTTGGGAACTAGGTCTCGCTACGGGCCCCAGGCGGAACTCTTGACCGCAATCCCAAGCCCCGGCCGCTTCATAGGCTGAAGCTTACAGGCACAAGCCACCGTGCCCAGCCCTAACCCAAACTTCTTATCTGCTAGCTGTCCCCATTAGGGACAGATATAACCAAGTCCAGGTTTCCAAAAGCTCACGGCTTTTCTTCTCAGCCTGGCCATGGCCTAGGTCCAGCACCTACAGGGCCTCCACTCCTTCCTTCCTCCTCGGCTTCAGTCTGCGCATGTGTCTGTCATCTCCCTGCATGCACTTGTATGAGCTCTCTCATGCCGCGTCCTTCCTGTAACTGTGCTGTCTTCTCTTGCGGCTTCGCTCCTTGTGCCACGTGCTTTGCCAAGTCTCTGCTCAGTGACCCCTTCCTCCTCAGCTACATCTTATTACAGAGGTGGGGCCACAGCCAATTCAGCATTATCACCCCCTTACAAATGGAGCAGACATGCCACATCTTTGTAACACAGCTTATAATAGGACTTTGCCATGGTAGGCGGAGTCTGACAGAAAGACCTCAGGAGAAAGGATGGGAGGTGTGAAAGGAGGAGGGTTTTGGCAGGGAGCCAGGACTGTGGGTCACCAAAATGGTAGGTTGGCGGTGGCCAGGAGCCATGATGGTCAGGCGGGGTGTGCAGAGCTCCTGCTTGAGAAGCCCAGAGGTTTAACTCCAGAGGGGTATCTGGCTTGGTGGACAGCATTGTAATGAGATGTCGCAGAACAGTGTGGCTCTGGAGTTGGGAGGAGGTACAGAAAAGAAAAGGAAAAAAAAAAATGTTTTGTTTGAAAGCTGGTGTCTGGAGGAAGCCAGGGATTTGTGCAAGCTGATTTTGCATCAGTATTGACTGGAAAAGTTTGAAGAACCTTGGAGAAGCTGAGCAACTTGGAAAAATGGAAAGAAAAGAAGCAAAAAGAAGACTGTAAGGAAAAACTGGGCTTTATGAAAGGCCTGTCTCAGGTGTGGAGGGGGCAAAAAGGCACTGTTTTTGACATGTGTTTTGGGGACTTTTGTATTAAACAGTGAATGAGGTGAGATAATTGGCCACTTGAGGCCTTAGTGACTTTTGGTTTCCCTTGTTAATAAATCTTGTTTAAATTTCTTTGTGACTCTTGTAAGGGCTACACAGGTGGGGAGAGTTTAAGAGCAAAGCTGAATTTTAAAAGCTCTGCTTATTTTCCTTTGGCATACACGCTGGAGGCCTTCACCCTTTTAACACCTGATAATGGAATCAATGTATGCCACAGGTTTAATCTTTAGGTTGTGAGTCCTGATTAACAGAGGTGCAAGCAGAAACTACTCAGATTTTAAAAACTGAATTTGGTTTTTTAGAGCATGCATATCATACAACTAATAAATGTTAGTGCCATGATTTAAAATCAGATCTAGAGCACAGGTATCTATAAATTCTCCAGCATTTATATACATTCCTTTTGTAGATGTCAAAAACATTCCTATTTCCTTTACATTTGTATCAGGTAACCCCTTATGAGAGTTTTTCACTTTGACTCCTTTGCAAAGTGTGAGTGGAGGAAACTTAAAAGTGTCAGAGACTAAGCCTTTTGAGCATTTTTTTTGTGTAATATTACTAAAATATTTGCCATTATTATAATGGTGCAATAACTCTGACAGTTTGTAGAATGCATGATAGTGTATTCTTCTGTTTCTTAAATTTTTTGAAGGTACTAATTTCATCAAAATACGTGTACATTTTCAGTATGCATTTTATTATCAAGTAGTGTTATAGAGAGGGTTCCGTATAAAAAGGGTAGGTTCTAAATTCTCTGCCCCACCTAATGAAGGGTGAAGTTGAGTTGGAAGGAAGCTAGAGAAGGTTTGGAGAACACTTGCAGAGACACAGGAGACACTGGAACAGAAAGACTTGTGAGAAGTGTCAGCTTGCTTCTTGGCTTTGGAAGTGTGTGGGGGGGGGCAGGCTAGGGGTTGGGAGACACAGGGAGTTACGCTATATGTAAGATTCTTGGAAGAGACAAATTATGAGTGATACATGGAGGCTGCCTCTATCTTGTTTTCGTGTTTGAATTTTATTCCTTTTGTCCCAGACATGCCTGGCCTTCTCCCCTTTCCATAGTTCCCCTCAAAGAGATACCTTAGACTTGTGGCAAGTTTTCAGGCCTCAGTGGCCCCACTTTGCTTCAGATCTATTTTCTGGGAATTCCACAAAGGGATGGGTAACTTTGGGGATTTTATTGTGAAACTGTTATCCTTCCTCTGTTTCCTTTCTAAACACACATCCTATTAAAACTTTTTTTCACACATGCTTTGCCTTTAAGTGGTGAATGGTAGAACTCTTATCAGCAATAAAGGCCAACCCCCTTTTAATTCCTTTTTACTGAAGGTTCTTCCACCTGCATGCAGCAGCTGCTCAGAGATCAAACCTTAGTAACAAGGGCAGGCATAGAGGTTTATTTACAGATACAGGAAAAACAAACTAAAAGCTCCACAAGCTCATAAGTGTTCCAAATGGATAGAGGCCCACCTCTGCTCCTCAAGGAGCTGCATGGGGTTTACTTCAGTCTTAGTGTACTTTTGGTTGAAAACACCAGGCTAAGTCCTTTTCTCCTGATCCTCTGTCACTCCAGTTGGCACTAGATGAAGCCAAGCAACACAGGTGGGTCTGAGGTGGGTCTATCTGAGTTGCACAGTGGCTCAGCACCTCACTAGGGTCACCTCTCCTCACCTTCACACAGCTCCAAGGGCTCAGCTTCTAGGTTCTTCTCCTCCCGAGGCCAAAAACCTCTGCACAGCACCTGATGTCAATTTCCAGGCTCTTGCTCCAGCTCCCCTTCCCAAAAATCATACATCCCTGGCTCTGCTTCTTCCCTCTTTTATCCTTCTCCTTACCACGCCTCCCCTCCTGAAACCAGCAGCCCCAATTCACAATTCCACTCTCCCCTTGTGGTCCATACTCCCCTTTCCCACTGGGCCTTGGAGTCATCACCCCAGGACCTATCATTAGCATATTCACCAAGACTACTTAGATATTCACCAATTCGGCTTAGGTACTTGACATCAAGTTAAAAGAGGAACTAGCCTTATCTGGCATTAGGCTGTTTCTTTTTTTTCTTTCTTTTTTTTTTTTTTTTTTTTTTTTTTTTTTTTTTTTTTTTTTTTTGAGAGTAGGTCTTACTATTTTTGCCTGTGGAACCAACCACAGACTCAAGCAATCCCCAGCCTCAGCTTCCCAGGTAGCTGGGATTACAGGCACTCACTACCACGCCCAGCTATTTTTTTGGAACTAGGTCTCGCTACGGGTCCCAGGCAGGACTCGAACCATGATCCCTAGCCCCAGCCGCTTCGTAGGCTGAAGCTTACAAGCACAAGCCACCGTGCCCGGCCTAGGCTGTTTCTAATATCTGTGTTTTTCAGATAGCAATGCCTACACTTTTTCCCCCAACAAATAGCACTGCCCATATTGGGGTCCAGAATTCAAAACCCCTAGAATATGCAAGTTTGGGGACCCTGGGGTACCCTCAGTCTGCCACACTAGTAGTCACACTTAACATTTTACTAGCAGTTTTGACTCTAAATATTCTAGTTTCTGTAAACTCATTTTAGTCCAAGATTTTTATAGATGAAATACCAGAGTGTTCTGTGAGCACCTGTGGAAGGAAAAAAAAAAAATGGTAATCACTTTGTTGGATTGTCTACAAGAGTATTTTAAAAAAATATTTTCTGAAATATCTATTTATATTAGTTTTTTAACAACTGCTATACTTTAGTATTTAGTATTTACTCTAAAACATACACTTGTTTTTTTAAGTTTAAAAATATGTTCAAGAATTAATAAAAAGTTTACAAGGACAACAGTACTTTCTATATCCAATGGTGCTCAAAATAATATTGACATAGTAAACATTTCTATGATTCATGGAAATCACTGAGAAATCATGACTTCTTTGAGTTTTGTAGATGTTAATGTTTATTTTATGAAATAAGACTTTATTAAATTATATGATGACATCATTTAAAGAGTATAATTATTTGAAGATTAATAGTTCAGAATTTAGAAAATATATTGAACTTAAATGAAGATCTCTGGTACATTTTTCAGACTAGACATGCAGAAGATAATGAAGTATTTTATTTGATGTGTTATCATATTGCATTTTTCAGAGATAATCACCAAAATACTTAAGAAATTAGAAATCTCATGTGCATTTGGCATTGTTAAGTGCCTGCTAGAAGAAAAGTCTAATGGTAATAACTGAATGCCACTTTCAGATGATATAGTAACTTTTAAATTGAAGACTTATTTGTATATGTCTGGTATTAGCATTTCATTTAAATGGTTGTATATTATGCAAACCTCAATGGTGGGTAAACTGCATCAATGTGGTGGCACAAACTGCAATGGTGGCCATTGCTTTCCTCACTATCACATGCTCTTAGTAGAAAAATAAAAGGCTTCCTTCCTTTCCAATCTGCCATGTAAGGAGATTAGAGGTCATCATTCCTATCCTCACATAAAAAAAAAAAAAAAAAAAAAAAGACTGAACAACTGAAAATAAACACTTCTTAGATCTATCAGAAAATTGAGGTCACACTGAAAACTGCTGCTTTCATATTGTAGCAACAAACAGGTGACTAAAGAGAATAACAAGTTGCTAGAACAGAGGTCTCTGCAGGAAACACAATTAACTACACCTGTCCAGCTTTCAACAAAAATATAACAAAGTATTCTACACACAGAAAACACAGTTTGAAGAGAGAAAACAAGTTTCAGACCCATACTCATATATGGGCGAATTGTTGAAATTATCAGAAGTCGATTTCAAATCACTATGATTATATCCAAAGGGCTCTAATGGAGAAAAAGAAGTGGGCAACATGCAAAAACAGAGGGTATTATTAGCACATATGGGAAACCCTAAGAACGAATCAAAAGAAATGCTATAAACTATGAATATCTACATTACTCATTGAACTTATTTTTTCCAAAATGTTAATACATAATTGTCCAAAATCATGTATGTATGTACGATCATTTTAAGATAGACAATTTTAGTTTTTGGCATATTAGAAGATCATTAATGTGATTTCAAATGCCACATTGCAACTACCCTTTAAAAAACAATTGCTCACTAAGTTCTGATAGAGACTAAGAAAAGGATAGTCTTGACTTCCAGTGAAGTTATTGATTTATTGTTCTTTTAACCAGAATATCTCTATATATTTTAACCAATTTATATATAGTACTAGTAAAGTTTTGCCACTCTTTTCACTATATTTTGTTTTAGAAACAAAATATGACTTTTATTTGAAGTTGTTATTTATGCCAATAGTGCATAATGTTAATGTGTAAATAGTTGTCTTAACTGTATACTTTTAGCTGTTAATAATTTATATAAGTTGGTTATTTGAGTTCCTCAGTGATTTTAGAATGTTGTAGACATTAGCTCTAAAATTTTAAGACTCACTGCTTTAATGAAATGGAAAAAGGTGCCATAACCTAATGAAAATAATGAAATTGTCATCATTTCTGATGGTCTGAACACATTAGAGAAAATAATTTATGCTTGTTTTCTTTTCATACACATAGGGTATAAATCCTTTCTAAGCTATTTTTTTTATTTATTCAAACAATGAACATGCATATTATGTCATTCTGTAGTTTTATAAATATAGTTATTTAATTTATCTATTGTTTCTGGAAATATAAAATTTACAAAAAAATTAAAAGTTATTTTACCATCCTGTTTAAAGTGTACTTAAAGTACAAAGAGAAGAAAAGATGTGTAGTTGTCACTCCCAAGTAATGTGGAAGGGTCTCTGAGAGAAATGAGTTACAAGGATGCAAGTTTACATTGAAAGTTTGATGACAATAATTTTACATTTCATTATATATAGAAATATAACAGAATACTGGCCTACCTGGACCCATACATGCTTTAGCTTGTCCCATCTCTGTCATCTATATGATGTCATCTATTTGCTGACCTTGTTTAAATTTTGACCTCTCCGTGTCTCAGGTTAATCATATATAAAATAGTTAATATAGATAACTACCCATGGAACTTCTAGAAAATAAACTCAAAAACTATTAATGGTGACTAATATTGAAACATTGTCTACAAAATAATTATGAGTTTCATATAAAAACTTGTTTTTTTTTTTTTTTCACATCTTACTGGTGAAATGAACTTTAGAGACCCCATCTCTTTACCTTCTTTCCAGAAGAGTGAAACTGTGCATAAAGACACAGGAATACTCAGACCTGGTGTCTTAAGTAGAATGGCCTTCTTTTGTCTTTTTTCAGATCAAAATTTAGATAGATAAATGAGAAGTGCCAGTTCACTATCACAGTTATGAATTGGGTGATGATATCCTGCCTCTTACATAAAAGCTCAATCAATTTGCATTTGCAAGGCATTTCATTTTTATTGACTCTTGCTCTTCAAACAACCCTGACAGAAAGTGTGAGATTATTATCGTTATATTGAAGTAGGAAATAGAAAAGCAATAATCTCTAACCCATTGCATTACACAGTAGGATAAAATAAACATACATTTTATTAATAGTGGGTATGGATATTTTCCACAGATGTATACCATGACATCCAGTAACACATAAAGGATTGATTCAGTGAATTTGAGCACAATGTGTCTTACAGTCAAAAATCACAGTAGTTGATTTAATAACTCATAGATTTATAATTGCATTTATATACATATATGCACACAATATATTTCATATATAAATCGAGGCATGTCTATAATCACATGTGTTATATATCATGTAGTATATTAATGTGTGTTTCAAGGGTTAATTTACTCTAAAACTATTGTTCATAATTTAGTATATTGGAATTTCATCAAATATTAATTTGTTGATAAATGTAGTATTTTGGCACTTGCATGTTTTTATTTTTTGATGATCAAAGCAAATAACTAAGAGTTTCTATAGAATGACCTAGATGGTTTTATTATATCTGATTCACTTTTTTACTAATACTTGGTATTTCTTTATAATATGTTTGAATAGCAATCACTTTGATGATTTTCTTCCTTAAATATACTTATTATGGGGTTGTTTATTCTCATTGACAGTGCTTTGATATAAAATAGCAGGAATTTAAAATCTTTATTAACAGATTATTTTATCATTTTATAAAATATTTTATTGTAAAATATATTTACTTTTTTAAATTTGACAACTAGCTTTATATTCCATAATATTTCTGTCAACTACAAGAATACACACACACACACACACACACACATACACACAATCTCATTGTTCTGTGGTGACAAGACCAATGTCACGATATTTTTTTGTTAAACATTCGCAAAACTCAAGTTAACATTTTGAACAGATACCTTGCCTGTTTGTTTTCGCTCTCCATTTTGTGCTCTTGTACATATTCTGTCAGCATGATCACAGATGGGAACACTGGAACTTCTTTCCAGGTCTTATGTGAGCACTCTTAATGCATCATGGTTCCTCCATCTCTCCAAGCTTTTCTGTCCATATGGTTTTCCCATTATTGAGACTGTCACTTAAATGGAATCATGGTATGAAAGTTTTAAAGACTTTTTTCTTTCACTTACACTAAGGCATTTTAAGTTCACCCATGTTGTGTCTATCAATAGTTTGTTCCTTTTGGTGGTTGCATTCTATCCCATTGTATGGATGTGGAATAGCTTCATTTATTACTTTACTGATTGAAGGATATATGGGTTGTATGTAGTTTGGGATGATTATGCCAAAAGTTGCTATAAATATTCACACACATATTTTTGTGTGCACATGAATTTTCGTTATCCTAGAGTAAATACTTAAGATCACAATTTTTGGGTCATATGGCAAATGTATTTTAAATTTTTTAAATATTTACTGTTTTCCATAGTAGCTATTCCATTTCATATTTCTGCAAACAGTGTGTGAGAATTACAGGTATTGTTTGTTCTCAACAGAACTTTTTTTTTAAGAATTAAAATTAAAATTGTAATGATGTAATATCAATTTTAAAAATACGTGTATGTGTAATTTGAAGGAAATTATGTTTGTATTCCATTATCAAATGGTTATGATTATTTTATTAATGGCAGGTGCTGTATGTTGGGTAGGTAATACACAGATTCTAAAACTTTAACATCAAATCAAAAAATGTCACCTGCTTAAATTTTAAAAACTGTATCTTAGTGATTTGAAGGAAATCTAAACTTTCCTTCCTTTCATAGGCCATGCAAAACGTTTGAGATGTGGAATCTATAGTTACTTACTTAATTCTAGAGAGGGTTTCTGCCTCTGTTTCCCCTAGAGTGGGCTATAAACTCAAACAGAAAAGATCTATGCCTCTCTCGTTCTTTTATATACTATGATTGTTCCTAAATTCATTGGCAAAAATAAATTGAATTACCAGAGTATTTTGAGATGCAAAATAAAAAAGCATTTAATTTATAGAAATATGAAAATTAGCTCAATTTGCTTTTAGCAAACAAATATATTCTTCTTACATTATCAAAAAACACAGAGAATTTGTCATCTAAATATAAAATATGAGACTGTACAGTTATAACTAAAATCTAAATCATATTTTTCAAAATGTAAATTTATTCAGGGAAATCAATCTTGTATATATTAATATTTCTCATAAACAACTATTGCTGTTTGGGTAGTAATGTATCACAAACATACATTTCATCACAAGTTATAAAATTGATCACTATAATTTTGAAGTTATATTATGACTTATATAAACTTATACTGAATTGATTGCGGTTAAAAATTCAGATATATTCTCATAAAATTTTGGTGCTAAACTAATTTATATTTCTTGTGCTGTCACTATGGATAAGTTGTACAGTCCTTTCAGCTCTACTTATAAACCGTTTTCATGATGCTTAAATAAATATACTAACTGTTTGGAGAATATTTTTATATATTGCAACTATCACCAACTAAATATTTTAAATTTTTCATTACCTGCATGACAAATTCCAATTATCTTTATTAAAAAATTAATAATTTCTCAAGGTCTGACCTCAATTAACTTTTTCGAACTTCTTTCTGCGCATACACAGCAAACTGAATTATATCTATTCAAAACAAATTCATTGTACCTTTTTCAGTTCCTGTATTTGCTATTCCCTTCATCTCAAATCTTTGTAAATTCAAATATAAAACCCTATGTTTAAAGTCACTTTTCTCTAAAAAGTGAGTCCAAATATTTGTCTCTTTATTTAAATCCACCCGTTAGCTTAACATATCAGTTTGAGTGTTTTGTACAGTCAATGCAAAAGTGTACCATTTATATGTTTGCTCTACTATTGTGTGCTTTGAAATTAATACTTCGTTATATTTAAAACATGCCCATTTCAGTACATCTCTATGTACAAAAATGGGTGGATAATTAGACATTTAATTAATCAGCTATCATAGAAATGACTATAAATTTTAAATCTTCAGACCAATTTACTGTCAAAACTTCTGTCTTGGAAGGAGATAAATTAGATAGCATCTATCTATCTTGGACAGGCATGAATCTAGCAAAGTTTAGGTAATTTCTACTTTTCCATTAAAACATTGATAAAAAAAAAAAAACCAGAAAACCCTAAATCCCATGACACTAAAAAGTTACTAAATAATTGTTGATTTCTGAGAGAATTTACTAAACCTCAAGAGAAAAATAAGTGAACTAGGAAACTGTAAGAACTAGAAGCATTTATCAATGTTTAAAGCAGAGAGAGACTCATAGAGACTGACAGGTGGCTAGGGGCCACACTTCTCGGAAGGATGTTGACACCAAGCAGTCACACCATCTTCTTTTTGAAGAGCTATTGTATAACCTGGTCAATCTATAACCTTTAACTATAAAATATCTCTTTTCATATCGATCTTGGTAAAAGGAGATTTGATATTATACTGTAACTGATAGTGTGGAAGGATGGAACAAGACTCATCTGATTTCGCTTAGAGGAAAACAGCAATGACTTATAAACAAATATACCAACAGTAATTACATCTCTGAGTATGCATGCATACATATCCAAACATATACAAATAAACACATGCTATTATATATATTTATATATATATATTACATATATTTTAATATGTAATGTAACCCTGAGAAATAGTATGACTGACCTCAACAATATAGATGTTGCATGACAAGTTTTGGTTGGGACAGTCATAAATTTGGATCATTCCTTAAATAACATCTAGGAAGGGTTTTCAGGTAACTGGAAATAAGAGATGTAAGAAAAATAGTGGGGGAAAAGCTAATGAGGTTTGCCATTAAAGTGAATTATGAAAATATGCAGAACAAACAGGTTACATTTTATTTTGTGACATGGGATGGAAGAGAGCAGATAGTTGCAACCTCCCCATGATTGTTCATATGCCTGGGCCCAGTAGGTGTGTGCATGTGTCAGTAGGCACACATGGGCCTAGGAGGAGGCTATAGAAGTGTGGTATTACCCTGGGGGGGGAGGGAAAGGAAGGAGAGAGGAGTAATTGGAGTGGTTCTTTATCATTAAAACTCAAAAGAGAAATCCAGGGGCTCCAACATTCTTTGTCTGCTAAACCATTGTCAACCTATGAGGAGGTTACCCAATGAAAGGGATAGACAAAGGGACAGAGGAAAGATGATATACACATGAAAGAAGAAGATGAGCATCTACAAGCTCAAGGATAGAAGGAAGAACAGAATATTTCGTTTTTTTACTCAAAGAGTCAACGTTGCTAGCATATTGATCTTGACTTTCTAACATTTAAAATTTGAGACAAAAATTTCTAAGTCACACAGCTTTGAATAATTTGCTAAGTCAGTCCTAGCATACTGATAGACTAGGCATAAGCAAATCTATTTCTACTTTAAAATTCTTGCAAGAAATCTGTATTTATTTCTGAATCAGGAGGCTAAGTTGTTCCTGCCTGTATACCAGAATCTGGAACTTCTTGTAAACTTCTTTTTGTCTTTCCTCTTTTGCACTGAGTACTTTTTCTCAGCCCTTTCTCGAAAATGTTAGGGCTCTTCTCAGTTGAAATGGATATCAATTTTAGGGTGTGGAAGCAGCATAAAAATGAAGCACTGAAGCCACCCTGTGATCACTACATGAACTCCTACCCAAAATTTGGTTCAGATAGCAAGATTGATGAGGACAAAATGCTACTAAGAAGGCAAGGTTGATGAGGACAAAATACCACTAAGAAGCTGTCAGATGTTTTTTAATTATAGAATGAAGCTTACTGTGAGGAATAGGGAATGTTCCCAAGCTATTTCGATATGTGCTAAAAAAAGAACAAGAGAACAAGAGTGGTTGGGTTTTTGGTTTTTGATTAAGGGTTGAGGCCAAGTAGAAAGTTCCACCTACAGGTAGATTTTGTGATTTGAATCTCTTGTTGATCTCCATGGAGGAAGCACCCAGATTTTTCTTATTTGCTTGCTCAGATGTGGGACAGAAAATAAAAGATGATTGGTGAAACAAAATCTGACAGCCAAGAGTAGAAAAAAAAAAAAAGAAAGAAAGAAAGAAAAAAGTATCACTCATAATAAAGAGAAAAGAAAGATTTAGAAAACACAGCAGTGTCACTCTCTATGTAGCCTTCCTAGCTTTTTGACATTATCTTATTTTGGAAAATGGCAGATTTTTGATTTTTAAAGTATACCTCTGTCAACCAGACAAGGGACGATAACTCGGTTGGAAAAAAGTAATTTGTAGTGGTTAGTGAGGAAGTAGAAGTATATGTGGACTCTTCAGAAGAGAAGAAACCATTTACATAAACTAATTCATGCTGCAAATCACATTTAGAGAAATTACACTTTCTCTCTCTCTCTTTCTCTCTTTCCCTTCCCTTCCTTCCTTCCTTCCTTCCTTCCTTCCTTCCTTCCTTCCTTCCTTCCTTCCTTCCTTCCTTCCTTCCTTCCTCCCTCCCTCCCTCCCTCCCTTCCCTCCCTTCTTTCTTTTTCTTTCTTTCTTTCTTTCTTTCTTTCTTTCTTTCTTTCTTTCTTTCTTTCTTTCTTTCTTTCTTTCTTTCTTTCTTTCTTTCTTTCTTTCTTTCTTTCTTTCTTTCTTTCTTTCTTTCTTTCTTTCTTTCCACACCACCACACCTAGCAGGATTACATTAAGTAATAAAGGAAGCAAATACAAGAAATATCTTAATGGTTCTACTATATTAAATGTCAAATAATTGAGACAGAGATGTATGACAGTAAACAGTTCACTCAGTTTTTTAATCAGCTAAAATTTAATGACAAAACTCTCTAAATAGTGAAAGGGAAGGTCCCAGAAACAATCTTAAGTCAAATAATGACAGAAATAATTTCAAATCATGTTCAAAATATGAGATATGTGAAAATGCTAAGAAAAGATAATGCTTTATTGAAAAAAACAACAAAAACACTAAATTCTTATCCAGAGGCAAAAGCAATGAACCATGTCTACATTCAAATTTATTTGTTAATTCCAATTTTTTCAATTTTGTCAAGATACACTTGACATATAAGATTGTGTAATGTGTAGGAATTTTAAGTATAGCAAATTATTTCCACAATAAAGTTAATCAGTACACTGACTTACCTTACAGTTGTTGTTTGCATGTGTTGGGGGGGGGCAGTACAAACTTACAGAAAATCTAATATACAATGAGGTATTGTAACTTGTCACCATGCTGTACATTACACGATTACACTACCAGAAATTATCTTATAACTGTACGTTTGTAAATCTTAACCTTTTATAAACCATTTTTCCCATGTCTGATCCTCTGTCTCTGGCAACCAACAAACTTTTCTGTTTCTATGAGTTTGATTTTTTAATATTCTACATATACATGGCAAGAGTTCATATAATTCAATATCAAAAAATGATTAATCCCATTAAAATTTGTGAGGAACTCAATTTTTTTTAAAGAAGATATTCAAATGACCAATAGATACACGTATTGAAAATACTAATCAACAGGAAAATTCAGAGCCATTCATGCTGTTAGAATGTCTATTATAAAATAGACAAAAGATGATAATCATTGACAATGATGTGGTGCAGATGGAAATTGGTCCAGCCACTATGGAAAACAGCACAATGTTCCTCAAATGATTGGAAATAAAACAATCATATTTCCAACAATCTCACTCTGGATCCAAAGGAAATGTATGTAAGATATTGAAGGGAAACCTGCATGTCTGAATTCATTGCAGAATTATTCACAATTACCAAGATCTGTAAACAGACTGTATCCAGATGACTGAATCAAGAAAACAATATTTATATATTTATATTTTATATTTATATTCATATATTTATAT